>MU825431.1:275871-311143 GCA_029204205.1 Desmophyllum pertusum | reverse complement strand
TTATGAATTTTATAAAACTTTCAAATTTGCCGCCATTTTGGATCACCATTTGCTTTAGTCTCCCCTGGGTCCTTCTCGGTTCACAAAGGATCTGTGACGTACATTAAGGAACACGTGACATCAGACAAAGGAACTGTGACGTAGATTAAGGAACACGTGGCTTCAAAACAAAGGTATTGTGACGTAGATTCAGGAAAATGTGAGCCCGTCGGCCTTCTTACAGCGGGACGGGTATACCAAACAAAAATAGGATTTTGAAGATTTGAAACACATAAAAAATTCGCGTTTACTGCAAATCGCAAAATTTTTTCGCAGAAATTCCTTGGGTAATGTTTAGATTCAGATGAGAAAATAAAAAAAAAGGTTATGGGCACTTTAAGTTTGTTATTAATACAAAATTTTAGTTGAGTTTAATTAGTCAGTTACATGTAGTAGTCAATTGCCTCTAATTTATAGATATGTAAACATTTATTGAACATTATTTTAATTTTAATTTTACAGGGCCCACAATGACAACAGTTGTATTTATAACTGAAGTGGCTACCCTGTATAAATGATTTGTTATTATTAATATTATATTATACAGTTTTAATAAGGAACAAACTTGAACTTGCAATGGCTTGCATTACACAATGTATGTATATATAAATTAATTATGATGTGTTATTATATAATGAAACATAGCTATGTACAACAACCATTGTGATCAAAATTAGCCTGTGAAACAGGTTCTCTACCGGGGAAAAGGGTAGGGCATGATTTAAGGGCCTGATTTGTGATAATGGCAAAAAGTTGGCCATCTCAAAAATGGAGAAATGAAATAAAATAAATTAAGTTATTAATAACTAATGTTTTAACATCTATGGTGTACATCTACATGAACTGGTACATGTAAATGGTTTTGGAACTTTCAGTACTTTTGTGGTTACATCACATGTAGATCTGTGTATTGTGCAACCTGGTTTTATTCAAGATTAGTTAAATTAACTATGAGTGTGGCGTTCATTGTGGTCAGTGGTCCCTCTTCTTCTCTATCACTTGAGTAAATGCCAGGCCCGGATGTAATTAATGTGGTCTCTTCATATAGCATGCATGGCATTAATCTCGTACACAGATCACCCTCTGCCACGCGAAAGGGAGATCTGGTAAAGTTCGATTTCAAGGCCCGATATACGGGCCTTCCCGTTGTTCTTAGTTGCCTTCGGTTTGTTGTGATCGAATAAACATGGATGAATTCCTGGAATTCGATGGAGTTATTCTGAGAATTCTTCGAGACAGAGGTTTGGAAAACGTTTTTATAAAAGCCACAAAAGGAAGCTTTGCGGGAGATCGTTTTAAAGAAAAGGGACTGTTGACACTGTTTAGTTGTTCTTCCGACAGGCTACGGAAAATCTCTAGTGTTCCCGCGAATATGCGAAAATGTTTCAGTAGCGAGAGCCAAACACAGCACACATTAGAATAAGACGATATTTTAAGCAGTATCCAATATAGAATAGGCGTTATTTCGAACTTTACCAGATCTCACTTTTCAGTGTCAGACAGAGTGGGATCTGGGTACGAGATTAGCATGGCATGGCATTCCTGTCCTGGCTAGCTCAATGCATTGCAATAATTTCCAGCAAGTGTTTAGCGGGATTTGTTCTCCCCCGTTCCGTCACTTTATTCTCCACTCAGTGTTGGCGGGTGCCTGGAGGGATGCTCATGGATGGGTTGCGGGGATATTCCAGCCATAGAAGCAGTATTCCATCTATGGACTGGCTTAATTACCAAAGTGGAAGCCCCAGGATGTCGCAGGCACCAATCCTTCACTTAGTGAGGCAGTTTGTTAATTGCGAATGCAGTCAGTATAAGTATAGAAATTACTGTATTCCCAGGGATGGATGCTTCCATAATAATTATATTAATTAACAGTTTGTTTGTTTGTTGCCATTGTCTAATTACAGAGCCTTCATCCATACCATCAATACAAGACAAGCCAGTAACTGAAGGTGGCAATGTGACTCTGACATGTCAAGCATCTGGGATGCCTCATCCTATGGTATCTTGGATCAAGCCTGATGGTCAGCGTAATGATGGAAGTGTGTTGGTGCTTACAAATATTAACAGGAGTGAAGCTGGAGAATACAGGTGTGAAGCCAGTAATCAGTGTGGCAATGCAATCAGAGGCAGCGGACGGTTGATGTGCAATGTAAGTTGAGTATTATTTGCAAACTACAGTATTTTTTTTACTGTAATGTGTAACATATACCAAAATAATAAAATCAGGACTGTTTTTACATAGCTATATAATGTTTCTAGTAAACTCGTGATCTCATTTGATTTCTTTGATTTTTTTTTGTTCTTTGAAGAAATAATATCAGTAATCAATAATAATAAAGAAATTGTTGTAAAATAAATAAATTAAATTAGAAGTGTCAAAAAAGAAAACAAGAGAAGCCTAATCAAATGATACAACACACAGTATTTTCAGACAGTCACAGGCTTAACTTTTGGGATCAAACAACAACTGGTTTATGATGGACGGACATAGGATCTCCTCCTTTCCCACCTTTCATGTTTTTCACATTTTAAATAATTATTCTCATAGATGCATCAGGGTAAACAAAATAAAAAAGTAATGTTTCAATACTTACAACAGTTGATTCCTAGCCAGATATGATGTTACGCATAATGTGTTTACCTACCCTTGTGCGGTGCTCTACATGTATATGAGTTCCACCACAAGGAAGAGCACAGTTGCTTTAGTGTAAAACACATATACATGTACATCTGTAAACAATGTAGAAGATATAACTACAGGTCTTGTGCACATGCTTTGGAAACAACCACCTTGTTCCAGAAAGAAAGCTACCACAAGGAGAGCATGGACATGTGTCAAACAAATAAATATCTGTGTTTGACATATACCAATAAGCAGTGTAGAATTATGTTATGTGTAATACACGCACGTAACCCGCTCCCCGCAAGGTTTTACACCTCACCAGCATAGCTCCATAGCTTCATAGTGCCATAGCAGATGTTATCCGCTTAAAACCATCACGAACGTGTGAGTTTCTTCAAAAACTCCGCACTAAAAAGCACATGTTTAATTTGCTCTTTTTTAGACAAACCAGAGAATGTGCAATTGGTAATATCTGCAGCTGACAACAAAGTATGCCGGGGTGATGTTATCAGCTTGAACTGCTCAGCTGGTGCTAATCCATCAGTGACGTCATATCAGCTGTTAGAGAATGACACTGCTATCTTAGACACTTCAGGAAGTTGGAGCAGGATCTTCACAAGTGGAGGAGTGTTCATCTACAAATGTGTGGCTAATAACACTTTAGGAACAGAACACAGTCAAAGTGTTACTGTTACTGTTAATGGTAATTTTGTTTCCATTTGATTACTTTTTTATTTATTTTTGTTTCTTGTGAAGGGAAGTTTAGGATTCTGTCCACCAAAGAGCACAGGTCGAAGTTTCATGAAGTATTTCTGTCAATATTTTGTTATTTTATGATGTCACACGGCACGCCGATGGCGTAATGGCTAAGGCTCTAACCTTTCAATCTGATCATCGTGACCAGCTATGATGATTCAAATCTTTCCAGGGTTTTTTTTTTTGCCCCTTTGACTCGGTGATATATCATTGAGTCAACAGGATGGCAAAGGACCCCCAGTAGTGTCACTCAGTAACCTTTCGGAAATGGAGTGAACTTGTAAACTAGTCGATATCAAAACGTAAAACGGAGGATATTACAACCAAAACAGTACATCTACGTCTTGCGAATACAAAGCGAATACAAAGCGAATACAAAGCGAATTCAAAGTGAGCTTGGGTTGTTTAAAAGACTGCGTTTGGGATGTATAATGAACGGTTTCTTGCATTCGTCACATTTCTTAACCCTATTCTGCCTGGGCTTTTTTTTCGTTCCTGAGCCTGGGGGGGAGCAGATAGTGCCCCCCCTATGTATCTCAAAAAGTATTGACGCTATGAAAATGAAACTTACATGGTGTGTAAAGCATCCGAAAATCTTTATTTTAGTGGCAGTCACGTGTCGATTATGACGTCATACACGCCATAATGACGTCATACATGAAAAAAATCCGCCATCTTGGATCCTAAATCGTGGACTTCTAAATTGTTCAGAAATGTCAGTCAGAAAATCTCCAAATTTGCTTTGAAAAAATCAAGAAAAATATAAAGATGCCAAAACGGCAAAGATTTTGGAAGGATTTCATCGTAAAAAGCAAACAAAAATTTTATGAAAATTAAGCTAAAAAATCAACAAATTTGGGTAAAACGATCTGTATCTCGAAAAGTATTTGTGCTATAAAAATAAAACTTATGTGATGAATAAAGCATTCAAACATGTTTATTTTAGTAGCAATTACGAATCAATTATGATAACATATCATGCCGAAATAACGTCATACTTTAAACCTGTCCGCCATCTTGGATCCGCCATCTTGGATTTTTAAATTGTTCAGAAATGTCAGAAAATCCCCAAATTTGATTTGAAAAAATCGAAAACAATATAAGGATGCAAAAATTGCAAAGATTTTAGAAGAAACTCTTCGTAAAAAGCGAAAATCTCATGAAAACGGACATTTAAACTGAAAATACCAAATTTGGCTAAAACGGGCTGTCAAAACTTGGTTGCCATGGAAACATCAAGTCACGTGATCAAAAAATTGGCACACTAAAATGTTCCCAGATAATTTTTAGGAAAAGTCATAAAGTTTGGCTATGATTGCTTGAATGCTCTTTAAGTACGATAAATTTGAAGTCAGCGCGGACACTTTCTGCCCCCCCCCCCCCCCCCCAAGCAGAATATGGTTAAGTCTAAGTAAAATATTTGTTTTGAGAGCTTGAGGGATTGTTCTTATCTTGCTCCAAATCCTTGCTAAGTTATTATTTTATTAACATAAATTTGCTGGTTTAGGTGTAACGGTTTTGTAAATGTATTTGCGATCGGAATCAAACGGCTCGATCGGAGTCATGCTCGCACATGGCCGCTAAATATTGCGTACGAAAGTATGGATCCATTTAGTTCGCTTTAGTATGTCTTGGCCAATTTCAGCAGTTGAACACTTGTAAGCCCCTACATTTTAAGCCGGAAGATTATTATTTTGAAAGAAGATCAGATTTATTCCCGACAAGGGATGAATTCGCTTCCGTTCATTACGGGATGATGAAAAGCAGTCAGTGTAAATCAAGAATTGTGGACTATGGACTGTGGACTAGGGACACAAAATAGTGTTTTGCAAAAAAGTGCCGAACCAAGCCAATTTCCAAATATTTTCGCTCTAAAAGCTACCCAAGCTTCCCTCTACCGCTTTCAATGAGTCGCCATAGGCTTCCTTTGATTTTATTTTAATTGAACATATATAATATTACTAATATACTGCCATCAAATTGTTGACAGAAACAGGAATGCCTACTTCTCAATAGACCGGACTCGAGAGAGCGGTGGAAATCAAGCCTAACTACTCAAGAATTGCTCCAAGTTTAGCATCCGGGGGGGGGGGACTTCCATATAAAAGTGACGGGGTGATCCGGGATCTTTTCAAAATTTCTGACGATCACCCCGTCACTTTTATAGGGGGGCCCCCCCCCCTCCCCCCCGGCTTAGCATGTGTCTATCAAATCTATACATGCAGTGCAGGGAATTTTATATTAAATGTACGCTTTGCACGAGATGAAGCCAACAACAGTTTGTGTGCATAGCGCGACTTAATTTGCTCAGGCTCATACAATGTATTAAACTAAATTACAACAGATTCACCAGCCAGAGAAAAAACTAATTATACATGCAGACACCATCATGTTCCACATCGAAGTGACAATTAACAAAAGCTACCATAATTATGTTGAATACGTCTTCAATAATCCCGATATAATGAAGTGCCAAGGAATCGTGTTTGTTATAACGGGGGCTCGTTATATCGGGGTTCTATTCCATATACATGTAATCATTTTACTGTAACTTTGGCCAGGTGGGCTGAAGAATATCATTCGTTAGTATATACCAAACCAGTGAATAGTGCTTTTCGCGCGTTCTGATTAGCTAGCTCGGAGGTGAATAGTCTTTGCTATTCACCTACGAGCTAAACAAAATGACTTTGAGTTTTGTTTCTTTGATCAAAGCAGAAATTACTTCCATAAATGAGGCCGCTGCACGTCACTGTGTTATCAAAAATACCTGAAGATATTTAGAGGTGTCAAGAGAGAGACTATGATCATAGTCTCTTGGAGGTCTCTTCTCAGGCAATAGTAACCAACAGAACTTGTAAACTACGAGAAAATAGAACTCGTCGCTTTTGGTCCATCAGTAAAAACGTCGGGAAAAAAGAATAATTTTCTCCTTGAAATCGTCTAAGTCCATTCAACATATGAGGCATGTTGATCGCCTGATGTTGTCATGTGACTTTTCCTGCACTGTCCTTGGTCGCGTGCATAGGGTTCCACTTTTAAAGGATGTTTCCGTAAAATAAATCTATAATTTTGGAGCTACAACCCCCGTCACATTTAGTTGAAACACATAGAAAACCTTGAAATAACAAGCAGAACAACTACTAAATATTTGTCTACACCCCCTTCCCCCCTTTCAATGTTGGAAAATGGCAAAATGTACTTGTGTGCTCGTTCTAAGTGTTTTATCAACATTGCACAGAGGTGGGGAGGGGCAAAATGCGTGCAAAACCAAAGTGTTTCAACAAATATGACGAGGGTTGTAGCTATTTCACTGGTTTGGTATATACTAAAACAATTATCAGTGTCGGTGAATAGTGGAGGATATTTACGTCGCCGCTTCGCGGCTCAGTAAATATCCTCCACTATTCACCTCCACCTCGGTGAATAATTGTTAATTATAGCACGGACTTTAAAAAGGGGTTCATTATATCGGGGTTCCAGTTTAATTTGATTGCTTGAAGAAGAACTCCCCCTTTGTTTTCTGGTTATTTTTAGTGCCTTCAACCATAACTCCAATACAAGATAAGTCAGTAACTGAAGGTGGCAATGTTACTCTGAAATGTCAAGCATCTGGGATGCCTCATCCAATGGTATCTTGGATCAAGCCTGGTGCTCAGCGTAGTGTTGAAGATGTATTGGTGCTTACAAATATTAACAGGAGTGAAGCTGGAGAATACAGATGTGAAGCCAGTAACCAGTGTGGTAATGCATCAGAGGCAGCAGCGGTTGATGTACAGTGTAAGTTAACTACTACATATACTTCAAGTACTATAGAAAGTATTTAATGACAATTGATCAATGGAAGCTTAACCCATGCATCTCTTTTCAATGAAATAATAGATTTATCCAATCTATGTTTTTGTTCACTGAATTTTCAGTGGCCTCTGTCCACCTTCATCAGAGTAAACTGAAGTTTGATATTCATAGCTGAAGAAAAAACTATAAATATTTAGGAAAGTAGTCTCCAATTTAAGACAACTTGCAATTGAAAATGAAAGGAAAGTGATAGCGTAGAACTTTTGATGTTGCCTCACTGTCAGACATTCTAGTATGACTCACTGTCTGTAATAAAATGTTTCTTCCACTTGTTTTATTAGATCCGGCCAAGATTGTTAAACTTGCAAGTGAATATGAAGTTGCTGTAGGACCAAAGTGTACCTCTTCACTGTCAAGCAGAAGGAAACCCAAAGCCTACTTATACTTGGAATCCATGTGAACGTGTGTGTCATGAGAGCACACTCAATATTCCAGGGGTCGTTAGTGATGGTATCTACACCTGCAAAGTCACAAATGGTTTGGGCAGTGATACAAAACATACTAGCGTTGGTAAGTTGTTGTAAAGTTATAGGGTTTTCTCCATTACCCAGACAACTGAGAATTATTTGTGTTCCAATATACTTTAAGGGCGTAGTTTTAGGCGATTTTGTTTCCATTAATTGTCAGCTCAGATAAAAATGCAAAATCCATCCGAGTACACTACCGCGGCTTATGGGGAATATCAGCGTTGTACTGTATTTTTTTAAATTGACAATTGCAGTGACTCCCAATGCATTCTAAGTCGGTATAGGGTTTAATTGACATTACAAACCGGGCACTGACGATGACTGTCTAAAGCATTATGACGTCATTACGTCATTTCCTCTAGATTTAAAATCATCATCAATATGTTGATTTAGTATAATGTTCAGAGGTGAATATGAGCATATTCACCGCGCTAGGCGGTGAATATGGGATTTTAAGGCGTGGCTGCTAAGCTAAGCCACATTTCTTCTACCGGCAAGTAAAGATGGCGACTCGCTTTTGAATGAAATTTTCGTTTATTCTAAAAAACATCACTCCAAGTACGGGATATTCAAAGCCTTGGGAACCTAGGTAAATGACTACCAAGACGTTTGGACGGAAAATATTTCAAGAAATGATTTTAACTCATTTAAAACTCGTAATCTTGTCAAGGTTTTTGTGTGGCCAACCAAGGCGGCCGTGTTTGTGTCGGATGGAGTGACAGAAATGTGCTTCTCTTCAGACCTAAGCTACTTATTTCAGAACGATAACTACAGCTGCTCATGAAATCAGCAACGATCAAACAAAGGTACCTGATAAATAGTGTTCTTTTGTGTATTTTACTGCTTAATTTGATGTGTAAACGATGTAACTACGGTAATATGGCGAGTACTTTTTTTTTTGTTGTTGTTGTTGTTTTTTTTTTGTGCAAAGTTTATTTTATTGACATCTCACAACACTACTTACACAAAGATATTAAATTATAAACTATAAACTACGTACTTATATTACTCTTACTTTCAATACTCTTACTTACAATATTCCTACTTACAATACTTTTACTTAAATTACTTTCACTTACAATACTCTAACTTAGTAGTAGTACACAGAAAAAAAAAATAATACTAAATTACAACTTACACCAGCACTACTTACAACAGCAAACACTTTTGCTTAGCTTTTAAAAAAGCTAAGCGAGAGCCAAAAAAATAAGGGGGGGAAGGAGAAAAGGTAGGTGTTGGATATACCAAAGAATGACACAGGCATAAAACCAGCAGTAACTAATGTACATACTCAAGGCATGTGAGAAAAATAAAACAAAGGTGCATATCAGGGTCTGAGAGATAGTGCATTTTGAAATTTACCCTAAAAAGGCAGACAGAAGTTCCCATTTCTTTGGTAGGATACTGCCTGTTTTAACTTCTATTTTAAAGATATATTTTAGGTATCGCAAAAAACCTTCCAATCTTGGTATAATTTCTTTTGTTTTGCAAAGCCAGATATGATGTCTAGCCAGGAGGAAACAGAAGTCAATTTGGCAATGGTGTTTAGATGAATCCGGCTTTAAACCTAACGCAACAGTACTTGTTATGGAGTCGTTGTCAGAGACAATTTTACAGAGTTTTAACCTTGTTGTTATGTTTTTCCAGAAAGAGAGCACCTTTGAACAGGTCCAGAAAAGGTGAAGGAGTTTCTCTGGTTCTTCTTTGCAGAAAGAACATTGAGGGTCGTTTTTAATTCCTATTTTAGTCAGGAAATTATTTGTTGGTATTCGCCTGTGCAGAAGTTTGAATTGGAACTCTATGAGTCTTATACTTTTTGTGCATTTAGAGGCTAATTGGTACGCAGGGCTCCACGGGTAATTTCCATCGTTTTTAACATCGCAGTCTTCAAGCCATTTTTGCTGACTTTTTATCGGGGCGGAACTTTTCATGGCAACAAGCTTGTTATACACCAGCTTGTTTGCTTTTGAAGAGTTTGCTAATTTCGTTGAGAAGCTTTCGTATTCAGTACTGTTGTTTGTGTCGTATTTACAATTACATACTTTCCAGAGAGTTTTTAGTGCAGATACTATTCCACAGTATTCTAAAGGACGAAGTTTAAGGTTGTATTTATTCTGAAGTACAGCCCAAGTGAGGAAATTGTCATCGTCATCTTTTAAGTCCTTTACCTTTGTGATACCTTTCTTATACCATTCTTTATAGAAGATCGGGCGGTCATTAATTCTGATAAGTGAGTTGTGCCATAAACTTAGCTCTAGAAACTGATTCTCGGAGGTTATGCATTCTTCAAAATTAACTTCTGACCAGTCTGAGAGAATTTCCTCTATAAAACTGTCCGACACCTTGATAATTTTCGCTGTGTCTTTCTTACTAAGATTGCTCGTGAAGGCCAATTTGCCGCCAAAAGTATCTAGTTTTAGATCAAAAAAAGTTTCCATTTTCCATGGTTTCCCTTGTCCAAATATTTTTTAATCCATGTCATCTTTAACGATTTAGTAAATGACTGAATGTCGATCATTTTCAGGCCCCCATGCGAGAGGTCGTTTATCATTATATCTCGCTTGATCTTATCTCCTTTTCCGCTCCATAGAAACTTATAAAATATTCTGTTTACCTCTTTTATAACATTCACACAAGTGCGCAAAGGCGACAACACATAAACAAGTTGAGAGGCAGCTAGACTTTTTAGCACTGTGATTTTTCCAATAAGGCTTAGTCTGCGATGTTTCCAGCAACTTAAAACATTTCGAACTTTTTCTAGTTTTTCCGTATAATTTAAGGCTACAGTTAATTCAGGATCTATTGAAAACCACACACCAAGAGATTTGACTTTATTTTTTGGCCATTTAAGACTTCTTTCTGGGAAGTATTTTTCGTCTTTCTCGCTATTCGCCCCGATCCAAAGGGCTTCTGTTTTCTTGTTATTCAATCTGAGGCCGGAAACCTCACTAAAATCATCAAGCGTTTTGAGAGAAGCCGATAGGGATTCCTTTGAGCCGTCTAATATAAGGGTCGTGTCATCTGCATATTGGCTTATCTTAATTTCTTGTTGATTCACAAAGATACCTTTAATACTTCTATTTACTCGAATTGTCTTAGCTAACACCTCGGCTGAAAGAATGAAAAGATAAGGAGACAAAGGGCAGCCTTGTCTTACCCCTCTTTGAATGTTGAAAAAATTACTTGCCCAACCATTGTTCGAAACGCAGCTTTCTATGTTGCTGTAAAGGGATTTTACCCAGTTTAAAATATTTGGCCCAAAACCAAAATATTGGAGAGTTTTCAGGATAAAAGGCCATTCTAGCGTATCAAAAGCTTTTTCAAAATCAACAAATAAAAGAAGCCCTGGGATATTTTTCTCTTTGGCAAAACAAATGACGCTGTCTATTAGTCGGATGTTTTCACCTATAAATCTACCTTTTATAAAACCGGTTTGGTCTCTGTTAATTACTTTAGGAAGAACCTTTTTCAAGCGGTTTGCAATTGATTTAGCTGCTATTTTGTAGTCGCAGTTGAGAAGGGTTAAGGGTCTCCAGTTCTTGATGTAGAAAGGTTCTGCGTCTTTTTGGGGGATAAGTTTAATTATTCCTCTTCTCTGTGTTATTGAAAGTTGCCCCATTTCATACGCATAGTTGAGTACTTGCGTGTGTTGTTTTTCATGTTTTAGCTCGTAATTTTTTTAGTTCTTGATATTCACCTCTGAAAAATTATACTAAAACAATTATTTGCCGAGACGAAGTCTCGAGGTAAATATTCACAATATTTACTGAGCCTGTGGCGAATAATTGTTAAGTAATGGCGCGTTTGTATAAACGTATAAACTATTAGTTAAGTGTTATTTTTATTTCTTGCAACAGCCATAGCAAGCACTCTGATTAACGTGACACTAACCATCACAAGTGAAAGATGCAATGATGGAAAATACAATCAATCCTTGTTATGGAAGAAAATGAATAAAACGGTAACTACTGCAGCATTAGCTTGATATAGTGCTATTTACACGGGACATTGTTAACCATGGCTATAAACAATTTGGAAATATGTGATTTTTACCATCTTCATCTCACAATCACCAAGGGCAACAAGCTGCTAGAACTTAAGAGGCTGTCTCTGTTAAAACCGACCAGTCGATTTCCCTTCAAAAATTTCTATTTTTCTCATATGCTGGGATTTTGAAGCCTTTACCAAAGTAATCACTAAAATGAGTTTTATTTGATCAAAAATTATAACTGGAGTTATTTATGATCGATCGAAGTTTGGACCGGTTGGCACTAATTTCGGGGGCCCCGGAACTGCTGAAATGACGCATATTGCCGGTGCCGTGAAAAAATAAATATTCGTCCTAAAGATCTAATTTTTTTTTGGTCTATAGATATATCATAGTAGTTTGTTCAGATTGTTGCAATTAGATTTCAATCGTGTTACTTCGGCGGTAAAAATTAGATTTTCTACCCCACCTAATCGAGCTTTGAACAAAACACGAAAATAGCTCAACTTTGAGGGCAAATTTTAAAAATGTGGCACCTGTTTCAGACTGCTTAACTACATAAACAAAAATAGGCCCGCGAGGCGTGCTCATGGCTACTGCATTTTTTACTCAGAGAATGCGCATACATGTAGCCCATGAGCCGATTAAACGAAAATGGGTTAGGGACTCTCGCGATTTCAATCAGTAAGTTATATTTTTCTCTACCCAGCAGTCATGAATCCACATCATCCCTTTATAACATGTATACTAGACATACTAGATATAAACATTTCCACGCCAATGGCTTTCGTTAACTCTCACCAGACCTCTCAATTGATAATATAGGTCAAGACTTCGTTCTCCGAGTTGTCGCCGTTGAGGATAGTGCAGCAACTTTGTTGGTTTTGTTATTTTTTTCTTTGGTGTATTGCATTTGATAACCCTAGCCCTAAGGCAACATCTCTTGCTTTGGCTAACCACACTAAAATAATCAGGCCCGTAGGGCGAGGGATGCGACAGGTGCGTCCGTGGACCGATGGCTGTCAATAAAGTGAATGAAAAGCTCTAATTCGCTAACTGGTGTAGTCTGGAAATGAAGCCTGAATCAACGAAGATAACATCGAAGGTCCGCCATTTGTAGATTTGCTGGGTGACATATTAAATTTTGGACCAGATCTTGAGATTCTATAAGCTGAATTTAACGTTAACGATAAATTCGACCTAAAACCCTCATACGGAATTTTAATCCCCAGGCTCTATCAAAATGAGAGAAGACTGGGTACCCCAATAATGAACTGCAAAAGGGCTCAGCATGTGTGTCAATATTGGATAAAATGGACCGAACAGAGCCAGAGGTCACAGAAGAGCGAAATAGAAAGGCCGCAGCAAAATCCTGTCAATCGATAGATACATTTGTCCGTAAATTGTAAATTACATGTCACATAAAGTTTCTTGCAATTGTTTGTCATTAATCCATTTTGAATTTAAAGAAGCTTTACAACTGCTGCTTACTAGTTTAGCCTTTTGGGTTAGAAAAAAATCGTTAAAAATCGTCTGGAACAGGGTATCTTTTTAACATTTAGTCTGGAACAGGGTCGCAAAATTAGCGTTTTGTAGTCGGTACAGGTTAAGGGGTTTTATAGTCCAGCGGCACACCCCTACCCAAATTTTTTTGGGGAGTACCGCCCCCCCCCCCCCCCCCCTCCCCGGGCTTCGCTCCTCGCGCGTGACGTGACTCTGCTCATATCCTAGCTAACTGAACTGGGTAATTACAGTACACTGCACGATTCACGTTTAACGTAACAAATTTATTAGGTCACTTTTAGCAACATTTTGCTCTCGTAAACTAGCTCGCCGACTTCTCAGTTGCGGACAACAAACTCTGTTCAGTTTATTTACCTTCATGTCATTTTGATCAGTACATCTAACAAGACTTGAAACCCAAGCTAATTTGAATACAATCACCCACTGTTTTCTTAAAACAACGGAAACTGTGCTCAAATGAGATGATCTTATCTTTCGTCTACAAACCAAGCAGATAAGTTCGTCTTTAATTTTAGAAGATATTTTCATATTAAAATCATTCCTCGTTTCGAAAAAAATTTAACACACTTAACAATAGTAGATCTAAAATCCATTTTCTAATATCATTTTGTCACGATGTCCAACGTCAGACTCCCGAAAGCGCGGTGAATTAATTTTCTGCAATCCAGCACGCGGCTTTGATCTTTGTCACAACAGCATTCGCAGCATTCATGCTGACATAACAAAATTCTCAAATCACTCATCACTCATACTCTTCTGATTGTCGTCATACTGTAATATCTTTGTTTACACAGCAGCATTCGCGCTGACATAACTGAATCTAAAAATAAATTGCATATCAGCCTTTCAACAACTGAAGCTCTGAAAGATTTTCAAAGAGTTGTAAATTCACGCTAGCATAACAAAATTATTTGGTCCCTCAGCAATACTTTCTTCTCTGACTTCACCCCTCGCGCGCGCGTGTGACTAAATGAGTAGATAATAAATAAATAAAATAAATAGTTTCAAACTGAAGGCGTTTCAAACAGAAGAAACGCGTTTCATTGCGTTTGAAACACAAAAATAATTAATTAAGATGTGCATAATTATTTCCATTACAGAGGTTAACGGCCATACGCCGGCCAAATTTATAACAGAGCCGGACAACTAGGGTCTTTTTTTGTAGGGAAGCTCGCGCACGAACTATTAGACGAATGAATAGAAAAAGTTTTGCAGAACCGGTTCAAGCGTGATGGAAACAAGTCCTATTAATAAATGCTAAAAGCGGGAACTTTATAGCTTTAGCTCAAAAATAGTATCCGATATACGGATAGCTTCGAAGGGGCAGCTCATAATCATGGATTAAACGTAAACAAAATATTAAGAATCGTTGACGTGTAAAGTTTCTAAAATTATAAAGTTCATTCGTAAATCTTGTATGCATCATCGACGGTCGTAGCCTAATTTACATTCCGTAGATTATTATCTGTTCTCTGGATCATGCTGGATACATGACGCACGCAATAAAAAACTGCTAACAGCTAGTAGAATTAACACACAAAAAAATCCATAGAGTGCATTAACTGAAAAATTGAAACAGAACTACAAACGTATGTAAAAATCGACCGCCATTTCCTTCATTCAAGATACAAAAGAATGTCGCGCTTTTGTGAACAGATGATCGGCGGACTGATTAAACTAAAGATAACACTGACGTCTTCGACCCGCAAGAGTTACAAGTATGTTACAAATACATTGAGGTAAATTGTTTGTAACATTACAGGAAAGAAAACGAGGAGTTATCGTACTGTGTTGGTTTCACTTGGAATCGAGGCATAGAACTGATGGGCCTCCGTGACAAACGTCAGTGTTGCGTGCGTTATGCTCGATCTGCGGTTAGAAGTCTTGTCTGCTGTCGATGTCATGTCAAGCCTTGTCCGAGCGTTTCTGTTTTAGGTGCACGCTCAATGCATTGCGAAGTGTTTGAAAAACGTTGCAAGATCGTCAATTTATACACAGGTAATGATGTTTATACTGTGTACGTGCTCGCTTACACGTTTTTAGAACAAGAAATACACCTGAACATTCCTGTTATCTTTCTTGATATCTTTCGCGTATTTATACACGTAAACATGCTTTTAGAACGAGGTTATTCCCCAGGATTATTCCAGCGTCTTTAGAACACTTTTACGCGCTGTTCTCTTATTAAACAAATTAATTACTAGGTACATGATGTAGGCGAGTTGACTTCAGTGCGGGCGAGTTAACTTGTTGGCGAAGCGACCGGCTTCGCATACGGAACTTGATTGACTTTGTCCAAATATTGTACGAAAACCGAGTGGAAGGTTTTCGATGGTTGCGACTCAGATGAAGCTTAAATCAACGGAGACGACGCTCCAAGAATACTAATTCATGCATTGGAATGTCGTACGATCTTGAATTCATACTCGAAAGGAAAGGTAATTACAGAATTACAGGAGTTGACAAATAATGTCATAGCTTGTTCACGCATCATATTTGTTGACATTTCCGTTAATTTTGAGAATACTGCTATGCACTCTATAAAAACTTTCTTGTTGTTTATTTTATTGATCGACCTAACGATGGAATATTACTGAACTTTTAATCAAAAGTAAAAAGTGTGACTGCACCACCGTGATTTATCTAGCTTTTTTAAATTTCATTAACGACGCCTGAAGTTACCGTTTACCATCTTCAGTCCAGCATTTGTTGTGTTGTCGAATAATTATGCTTCAGTCAGGTAATAATAATGCAGGTTGTTGGCAGATGGGCGTTTCAAATGCGTTTCTCCACGTTTCAAACGCTGAAAAAAGTAAACGTTTCTAACACTGTTTGAAATGTGTTTCAAACGGGTTTCAAATTATTTCAAACGGGTTTCAAATGCGTTTCAAATATAAACGCCTTGAAACGCTGATGCGATAAGCCCCCTTTTCCTATGGAGGGTCACAGTCTGTTAACGAATATCACGTCACACGACAACCTTTTACCTGTAGAAATTTCATTTATCTCTTCAGTTATCAATTGCTCGTTTTAAACAACTGAAGCTGTGCCGGAATGAAATTCTGCTCCAGTAAACTAGCTCGCCGTCTTCTTTTCGCGGCTTCGCCCCTCGCGCGTGAGGCTTAAACGTAAGTCTCCTTGAAGCCTAGCCAAACAAACTGACAGCTCCCACATAAACATTACTACCTATTCCCTTTTTAGCAACTGATAATATTTATTATCTTTATTTCAGGAAACTTCAATAACGATAGTACAACTCAAACAAATGAATTGTACGAAGGACTCTAAAAGACCGGCGGTTACTCAACAAAAGCTTCAACAATGTGACTCAATCAAACGCGACCCTGTTCGTGCAGTTGTCAAAGAAATACACCTACGTAAATAAAAACATTTAAAAACAAACGTGTCTTTCATATTTATTTTGCAACGCAATTTCTCTCCATGTAGCTCACTAAATATGCCAATCTTCTTTTTGAGCATTGCACTTGACACCACTGTCAATGAAGCGAAACAATCGAACAATGCCATATCATGTTCAGTTAT
Source organism: Desmophyllum pertusum (assembly GCA_029204205.1). NCBI lineage: Eukaryota > Metazoa > Cnidaria > Anthozoa > Scleractinia > Caryophylliidae > Desmophyllum > Desmophyllum pertusum. Next base: position 294,348 of record MU825431.1, on the reverse strand, counting down.
TCAAAGAATTGTTACAAAAAAGTCTTACGAAGGAATGTTAAGAATGCTTCGACGACGACAATAATGGGCACTTGCGCAAGCGCAGTACCCATAAAAACTAGAAATGACCTTTAATTCAAAACTAAAATAAAATTTGTCTGCACTCCACATTTGCAACACTAACAATTGTTCGAATTTTGGTAATTTTTGTAACAGCATCGAAACCGCAAGGGGACTGGGAACGATTACACATGTAAACATCGCAGCATTCCTTTCCCTCCTTCCATCCTTCGATGCGCGGCTCTATTTACTGTTCATGTGGTGTAATAGTAGTCGTCAAGATACCTCTACAAACTATTCAAGACTAATCTACATCATCAAAGCGGCTTCGAACAATATTATGGTCAGTAATGCAAAGAAGACCGTTCTTGCTACGTTGTGATGTGACCGTCACGCTCGATACAGATCTCAATGATGAACGTATCCTACATGTAATATCGTTTAGTTCACGGCAAAAAAACTCGCGTTCACCGTCTCGGAAAAAGCCTGTGAACTTACGGAAAACGCGGTATTCCAGCGTTTTGCAATCGGATAATCCGAAGTTTTCCCGGTGTTTTCTTGTTGGTGAATTCGAGTATTCGTTCCATTATCCGGTAGTTTTCCTTCGCGGCTAACGCCAGAAAACAAGCGTTCACCGGAGTTAACCGGTCGGTTAACACGCGGAAAACAGCTAGTATTCCAATGTTTACTGGTATTTTCAGATCGTAAAACATTGCGTTCACCGGAGTTACTCATCTGAATACACGCATTTTCCGTCATTTTTCCGACGCGGAAAAAGCGTGTAAATAGGTGAAAACTCGTGTTTTCCGGCATTCACCGTTATGTTAACAGCGTGATTTGTGATGTTCACAGCCGTTTTGCGCTAGAAAAGCGTGCTGTTCACCGGAGTTTACCGGTCGAAAGCATACATTTTCCAGTATTTTCGGTGACGGTGAATTCGGGTAAATGCGTTAAGACGCATTTTCCGGCGTTTACCGTTCAGTCAATCGGCCCAAATGTGTCAATCGGCTCAAATGTGTCAATCAGCCCAAATGTGTCAATCGGCCCAATTGACACATCCGGTTTAGATCACCATCATCTCAAATGGCACAACTAGCCCAAATGTGTCAATCGGTCCAAATGTGTCAATCGGCCCAATTGATCGTTGGTAACGATATAGCTGGAGGGACACGTTTAGAGTTCTGACGTTACTTAATAGTAATCAAGGATTACTGAAGAGACCAAAAATTACATCAGAAAGCCAGATAAGAGATTATAGTAAGTGAATTTCTCCGAACAAATTGTGAGAGCGAATGTGTTCGTTTCTGTTACATTTTCAGAATTTCCCAAATTCAAACAGTTGTTAGAGTTGCAAATGTAGTGTGCAGACAAATTTTATTTTAGTTTCGAATTAACGGTCATTTCTAGTTTTTGTTATGTAGTTAAGCAGTCTGAAACAGGTGCCACATTTTTAAAATTTGCCCTCAAAGTTGAGCTATTTTCGTGTTTCGTTCAAAACTCGTTTAGGTGTGGTAGAAAATCTAATTTTTACCGCCGAAGTAACACAATTGAATTCTAGTTGCAACAGTCTGAACAAACTTCTATGATATATCTATAGATTAAAAAAAGAATTGGATCTTTAGGACGAATATTTATTTTTTCACGGCGACGGCAATATGCGTCATTTTTGCAGTTCCGGGGGACCCGAAATTAGTGCCAACCGGCCCAAAATTTGATCGATCATAAATAACTCCAGTTAGAATTTGTGATCAAATAAAACTCATTTTAGTGATTACTTTGTTAAAGGCTTCAAAATCCAAGCATATGAGAAAAATCCAAATTTCGAAGAAAATCGACTGGTCGGTTTTAACAGAGACAGCCTCTTAATAAAGTGTTATGTCCTTTTCTAGACCTCAACTTCATTGTACTGTGCACGTGGTTGTAAAACTGGGTGTTTTAAAATATTCAATAAAATTTGTCACGCTCGGGAAATCTCATGGTGATATGTAGCATTCAGAAGGCTGCCGTAAGAGACGTGATGCCTTTTGAAAATATTAATAAAAGGAAACCTTATGTTTGATGCAACTGCTGACCTAAATGAATAATTAATGATATGCAACTCACTACAACGTACTACTTAGAGTTCAGTAATATCCTAGATATACCATAGTTTCTGGCCTATTGCTGATTTAAACCAAATGCAACTTTTTTCACAATATCCTTACAAAAAAACGTCTCCAGAACCTAACGTTTGTATTATACTTAGATAAAAGAAGTATTTGCTAGTGAAAGTGGCTACAACAGCGCAAGACTGGTCAATGTTAGGTATGTTAGTAATCCGTTTGAGATTGATTAGGTGCTACTATTGCATTTTGATCGTCATTTTCTGATGAGGAATGTTAAATGTCTACGTGTCTTTTCCAAGGTGTGGAAGTGTGGTCGTTGATCTGGCGCTTAAGTTCAGTTCCACTGTTAGAGAAAGCATGGTATTTTCTTTACTTCGAGATGCGGCCAAGAATGGAATGTTTGGAGATTTTCATGTGAGTGCTTCATCCGTAGTAAGGACACGACCTGTCACTGAACGAACAACAACAGCACCCACAGCAGCCATAGCATCCACAGTAAAACCTACCAGCTCATCTAACAGTGAGTTTCCATTGTATGCGATGACTCTGTATTATAAGTTGACTTATGACTTTAAATATTTAACCAAACGAACGTTATCGCGGAAAGTAATTGACCCATGACAATTACATACAACCAATTATTGGACAAGGTCGCGATTGTGTCATTGGCGAGCAATCGATTTCTGTATTTGTCAACGCCGAAGGCAGATGCAAATAATTCGTTGCCAGGTACAATTCACACGATTTTGTGCCAACCACTTTGTCATTCGATTATTGAGGTTGTTTTTCACAATGTTTTTCTGTACCTTTAAGATGCAATGAAAATCGTGTACTGCCTGCGTATGAGCAGAGTGTTATTTGTAGGAAGTTGTTTGCAGGTGATCAGTAAAATAATAAAAAAATGATAATGGATTTTGTTAATTACGTTCCCCCTTGTTGTTGTTGTTGTTGTTGTTGTTGTTGTTGTTGTTGTTGTTGTTTTAAATAAAAGCTTTGCAGTAAAGTCTTAAATAAGATATACTACGTTGGATGACTTTATTTTTATTTTCCAACATGAAAATTCATTAGGTGCTTTGCCTCAATAAAAACAGGAACAAATAAACATAAAGACAGACAGACAGACAGACAGACAGACAGACAGGAGAGAGACATAAATACGTATATACGGTAAACAAAACTGAAGATACTTATTGAGTACGCCACCACATGTATGGAAAATGGGAATGTGCTATAAGCAACTCAGTTAAATGTCTTTATATTATTACAGATGAGGAGCATGGAGGTTGTTCTTGCAACTGCACCATATTAGGAGTTGTGATCGGCATCCTTGTTATCATTATCAGCGCTCTTGTTATCTACATAGTATGGCTTCACAAGAAAGGTAGACATTTTTCAGTTATTCTTCATGACAATTTTACACCCAAATTACAGGGGATATTGAGAATTTGAGTAACAATTACATAAGTTAGCCAATCTTTTGAAACGCATAAAATCTCTTATTAAAGTGGAAATCAGAAATGTAGTTGTCTATATTCCTCTCTGAGCTTATATAATTCATTTTGCTTACTGCTGTTACTGCAAGCTAGTTTCTATGCAATCTTCCTCATCATTTCGAATTCTCCGTGTGCTACCAGCTCCACTGCGTCTCCACCATTTGCTGCCATCTGAGCACGGGCCTTCCACTCTTTCCAAAGTGAATGTGACATAAGCTTTACATTCTGCATTTAGGAATCTCTGTGTAAATGCTGTTTACTTTCAGAAAATAACTGGCACAATCATAGCACGCGTTTTTGTATAGGCTAATTTCTAAATCCTTCTGAGAACACGACCAATCCACCTCTAGCACCTCTGTACATGTTCACCGAAGTCTTCCTTCTCTTCGTCTCTGGTCTCATTAGCAACTTTATGCATCTATTTGGGAAAAAAGTTGTCATCGCTAGCCTTGTTTATTTGGCTCCCGTCCAATCAGGCAGCTTTAAGCACAATCTCCGTGATTGTGGCAAATCTAGTCAGCTGCTGAGCATATAGGATTGTTTTCCCAAATGCGGTTCATAATCTTCCACGTCCTGTTAATCTCGCTTAATTTCTGCCAATAATATCTAGCATTTCCCTTTTCGTCAGTGCTATTGTGAAACTCTACTAAATAATAATTTTGGGACTGGTCAACATATATCTCGGACTGATGGTTTCCATCTGGCTTTCATTATCAGCTAAAATATTTACTTCATCTGGGATTCCGTAGGTGGTTCGTACCTTTACGTTCCCATAATATAAAGTTCCCATAATATTATGTTATATTTAACTTAAACAGGAAGAGGTGACGGCCTCTCGCCAAGCTCTCCCTACTTTCCCCTCCTAGATTAAGACTGGCAATGGTTGGACTGTATTTATAAGGCATTTACATTTTTCTTTTTAGGAACAGCAAGAAGAGAAAGGTAATCTTGCTTGTTACAGCGAGACATTTTAATATTTTTTATCCTCTCAACAAGGATTTTTATCGTACACCTTATTTTGTATTGATTATTTAAACATTTCGCTTAAACAAAACATAATACCTGTCTTCCAGTATGTTCACTGAAGCTGAAAATCGTGTTTTGGTTCCTGTAAAGGTATTTTGTTTATGATTTACTTCATACTATGGTACTTCTTAGGGTACGTTTTTCAAAGTAAGCCGCAAAATGAGCGCTAACTATTATTAAAAGGCTGTCTCTGTAAGAACCACAAATTCGTTTTGGCTAAAGAAATAGAATTCGCTCAAAATCCCTCCTCTAATTTCTTACGATAAGTAAGTAACAAATATGCAATTGAATTGGAGAAAAAATGTTTTCTTAAGAAAATGTGGATGAAAACTTTTCACACCCCCTGGTGGCCTCGCACCCGGTTGCGAGATCATGAAAATTGGTAGAGTTGAACGCTTCGCCCTGTTTATAATATTTCAGTTTAATTTTTGAAATTCAAATATTCGTAAAACAAGAGGCCTTAATCTTTAAAAGCGGATGAATTGCATTGGATATTATTTATTATCAATACAGAAACAAGGATTCAAACTTTGCACACTTTGGACATTAATCACCATGTAAGATTTTCCTCAACTTCAAGTAGCAAAATATTAAAAGTGGCTCGTACTCACAAGTTAAACTGCATATGAGCAGAAAGTTCCATCCTTCTGCTCCAAGAATATGTAAAAATATTCGCCGCTCTCTACTCTTTCGTTTGTTTACGAGGGGTGAAACATCTGCTACTCAGCGGATATGGCCATGTTGTCATCGTACACGTTGCGAACCAACTTCAGTACCAAAAACACGATAATTTTGTTATGTCACTCTTGGAATCAACTAATCAGTCAATATAGAGATCCATTAGCTAACCAGCATCATTTGAGGGGAATTTATCCCATCGAGCACGTCCATTGAAGCAGCGAACCGACTGTTATCTCCTTACTCATGGATCACTGTCCGCCATGTTTTTTTAACAACCGCTGACCAGTTTTGTCATCCGCTCAGATTTTGTGTTCGAGAACATAATTTGTTCCGGTTTATACACACTGTGTATAAACTAAACTGGTGTCGTATCTAAACTAAACCGGTGTCATATATTTCATTAAGCATCAAACTCGTTCAAGACGCGCATGTAACTTATTAATGACGTGGGCTTGTCTCAATCTCTTATTTTTATTGTAAAGTTGATTTTGTGGGCAAATAAAGAGCGCAAACAACCGTTTTGTGTCGGTTTTGTTTACATGGCCACAAAAGCATTAGCTTCTTTCAAAATCACTTTGTGCGAGTAAAAACATTCAGAATTCAGTTAGTCTCAAAACGTGTCGAAAAACGACTTACTTGAAGGGCGTTATCACGTCCTTTCCCTCATGGCTCCATTGGAGGTACTTACTGCCATCACCGAGGCAACATAAGAAATTTGGTACACCATTTAAAATAATATTTCCGCCATTTTATTTAAAAGAGGGGGGGGAGGGGACTCCCATATAAAAGTGACGGGGTGATCGCAGTACCTTTTAGGGGTTTAAATTCGGGTTTGGTATCGCTTAGTGTGTTAAAATCTAAAATGACTGCCGTTAGAGTTATTTCGGTACCTTTTAGGGTATTAAGCTGGATGAAATATATAACAGGGACTAGTTTTGTCGTAGAATTGATACCTCTTAGGGTAGAAATGAATTCGAGCCACACCCACAAAACGAGATTTTGGTACCTTTTAGGGTTTCTTTTCAAAATTTCTGGCGATCACTCCCGTCACTTTTATATGGGAGTCCTCCCCCCCCCCCCCCCCCCCCCCCCCACCCCCGGGTTCGCATACCTCAACTACAAGAATGCGATAAAGAGTTTCCCGGCTCAAACGCTCAAATTCTTCTTCGATGCAATATGGTATTTCAATAAAATTTCAAATCCATACAAACTCTTATAGTACGCTTTGGTCACCTGTGATACAACCGAATTTCATATGTTGCTCAGTGATGGCAGTAAGTACCTCCAATGGAGCAATGAGGGGAAGGACGTTTTTTCGACACGTTTTGAGACTAACTGAATTCTGAATGTTTTTTACTCGCACAAAGTGATTTTGAAAGAAGCTAATGCTTTTGTGAACATGTAAACAAAACCGACACAAGACGGTTGTTTGCGCTCTTTATTTGCCCACAAAATCAACTTTACAATAAAAATAAGAGATTGAGACAAGCCCACGTCATTAATAAGTTACATGCGAGTCTTGAACGAGTTTGATGCTTAATGAAATATATGACACCAGTTTAGTTTAGATACGACACCACTTTAGTTTATACACAGTGTGTATAAACCGGAACAAATTATGTTCTCGAACACAAAATCTGAGCGGATGACAAAACTGGTCAGCGGTTGTTAAAAAAACATGGCGGACAGTGATCCATGAGTAAGAGATAACAGTCGGTTCGCTGCTTCAATGGACGTGCTCGATGGGATAAATTCCCCTCAAATGATGCTGGTTAGCTAATGGATCTCTTATATTGACTGATTAGTTGAATCCAAGAGTGACATAACAAAATTATCGTGTTTTTGGTACTGAAGTTGGTTCGCAACGTGTACGATGACAACATGGCCATATCCACTGAGTAGCAGATGTTTTACCCCTCGTCAACAAACGAAAGAGTAAAGAGCGGCCAAATATTTTTGCATATTCTTGGAGCAGAAGGATGGAGCTTTCTGCTCATATGCAGTTTAATTTGTGAGTACGAGCCACTTTTGATATTTTGCTACATGACGTTGAGGAAAATCTTACATGGTGATTAATTTCCAAAGTGTGCAAAGTTTTGAATCCTTGTTTCTTTATTGATAATAAATGATATCCAATGCAATTCATCCGCTTTTAAAGATTAAGGCCTCTTGTTTACGAACATTTGAATTTCAAAAATTAAACTGAAATATTATAAACAGGGCGAAGCGTTCAACTCTACCAATTTTCACGAATCTCGCAACCGGGCCCGAGGCCACCATGGGGTGTGACACGTTTTCATCCAAATTTTCTGAAGAAAACATTTTTTCTCCAATTCAATTGCATATTTGTTACTTACTTATCATAAGAAATTAGTCAAGGGATTTTGAGCGAATTCTATTTCTTGAGCCAATATGAATTTGTGGTTCTTACAGAGACAGCCTCTTAATAGTTGTCAAGGGATGAAATTCACATTTAGCAATCTCTTTTGTCTGTGACGAGGCTCTTGCGCCAGCCTGCATCAGAGCTGACGTCCCCAAAAATTGATTTTCGGTACCTTTTATGGGTATTTTTGTTTTTTACTATTCGATGAGAAATCCCGTCACTTTATTTGAGATCCCCTCTGAGACAGCGGATCGATTTGTCAAGTACTTATTAAGGAATAGGAAAGAAAATAATCATACAAATACAAATATCAAATTAAAATTGATTATATTTTGTCGGCTCCTTTATTTCAACTGAACAAGTCCACTTAATACATCCAGCATGATTATTTGTTTTCAGACCTTAGCCAAGGTTTCTACACATTTATGAACATGTAGTTTCATATCCAGTGCTCTACAAACTAACCTAACCTGGCTGCGCTTTTATCACCGTCAGTTACCGTATTCCCTCGATTAACCCTATTTCTGCTGGGCTTCGTTTTCTTTCGTGAGCTTCGGGAAGGGGGGAGGGGGCAGAATGTGCCCCCCCCCCATGTATCTCGAAAACTTTTCACGCTGTGTGTAAAGCATCACACCATATTGACATTGACGTTATAGATTTAAAAAATCCGTCATCTTGGATCCGCCATCTTGGATTTCTAAATTGTTCAAAAATTTCAGAAAGTCTCTAAATTTGATTTGAAAAAGTAAGAATGAAAAAAAACTGTAAAGATTTTGGAAGGATTCCATCGTAAAAAGCGAAAATCTCATGAAAACTGAAAATTAAGCTGAAAAATCACCAAATTTTGGGTAAAACGACCTATATCTCAAAAAGTATTCATGCGATGAAAATGAAACTTATGTGGTGTGTAAAGCATCCAAACATGTTTATTTTAGTAACAATCGTGAATCAATTATGATAACATATCACGTCAAATGAGTCATACTTTTAAAACATCCGCCATGTCAGAAAATCACCAAATTTGATTTGAAAATATCGAAAAAATATATAAAAATGCATGAACTGTGAATATGTTGGAATAAACCCTTCGTAAAGCTGAAAAACACGAAATATGGATAAAATGACCTGTCAAAACTTGGTTGCCATGGAAACTTCAAGTAAGGTATTTTTTTGGAAAATTCACAACGTTTGGCTATAATTGCTTGAATGCTCTTTAAGTACGATAAATTTGAAATCATCGCAATTACTCCAGGTTTCTTGCCAAAAGCAAAATTGTACAAAAATAAAGCTGGTTAATCATGAAGATTGAACATAGAAAATTTGAAATTAGTTCCTTAGGTGCTTAATCGAGGAAGTAGTGCAACAAAGACACTTTTTGGTCTGCTTGGAATCGTTTGTTATTGATATGTTTTTATCGGTTTTTTTCTTTTAGGGTATATCAAGCAACAATTAATGAGAAAGAAGCCAATGTAAATGTAGGTCTATATAGAGCAATAGAAAAGTCAGTTTGCCAGTTTAATAATAGAATATGAATTTCATACAACCTCTATCATAAGCATGTTTGAGAATTCGTTTTTACGTTTCCATACTTCTTCATGCATCATGTTTGTCGAAATGTGCATGGAATAGAAGGAATGAATTAAAAAAAAATACTGATAGGCTGGTAAAACAAATAAAAGACAAAATTTGCGAGAAAACAAGTACTCTGCACACGCTCAAGAAATTGGATCACGGCTTCTGGAGACGCGAATATGCACTTGACGAATAACAACTGTTAACCAGGTCATAGATCAATACAGCTCCATATACCCGGGCTTTTGGCGGTGCAAACATCTTTTAAATTATTTTTATATTTGTCAAATTCCCTATGAACTTTTAAATCATTTGTAAACTTTTATGAACACGGAATGCCTCCGTATTATATATACGAAGGACTGGATCTTTCCTCGCTTCGTTTGATCCATGCTGTAAAACCTAATAATTACCATGGTAAATTTTCGGTAGACAAACATGCATTTCATTTTCAGTTGCAGCGACAAAAGTAAAGCCGCGCTTTCATTCGACTGTTGTTGCCTCAACTCAGCTTATATCCCCTGCATTATATATTTAGCTATCTCCTTCTAGGTTGTTTATAAATAAGACATATATTGCTTGATATTGTTCGAAGAAAACAAATGGTTTGAATGATTTGAAACTAATTTCCAAGAGAAGTAGTCAATAATCTATCAACATTGTCAACTCTTTGTAAAGTAGTTTTCCTTCAATAGATTGCGGTTGAAATGGATGATCTTCTGCCCAATCAGTTTCCTGCAAGGACACAAAATTCTGAAGTTTCTCCTCAAAGGCAATACATGACCCTGGATGAGGCGACTCGATCACAAGACGAGACAGATGTTACACCGAAGAATGCGTCACAAAGTGCTGCACAAATCAGCCAATATGCGCCTCTTCATCCATCAAACACGCTCTTGGGAGGCTACTAGAGAACATGTGACTATAGAAAAGATCATTGGCAAAGGTGCTTTTGGTCAGGTTGCCAAGGGAACGGCAATGGGCCTTCGCGGAAGGCCCCAGAAGACGCTCGTGGCTATCAAAATGTTAAAAGGTATGACGTACTCGTATGAGTTATCGCGGTTTTTTGGAAATCGAGAGATCGAGAAATCGGGATTCCACTGCAATTTGTTTTGTATCATTAATTTTACGGTGAGTTTTGTGCGTCATTGAACATTGGTTCTTAAATTTGTTTTCTAACAGAACAAGGGGAATCTTTTTTGTAAACTATGCGTTTAAATTTTAAAAAGAAAGTTTACTTTAGACAATTCAACCAGAATAATCAAAGCCATGAGTAAATGAATGGTGTACAATGAGCGAGTTTTTAGGGAGACAGGTAAACTTCTGAGCCCCTGTTTCCCTAAAAACGCGCTCATTGTACACCATTCATTTACTCATTTAATTTCCTTGAACACATTTTTCATTAATTTCAATGAAAGCCATTATTGTATGCTTTGTTTCCTGAAATTTTTTTTGCTATTTTATGTCGTCTGCCTTATAATAGACCTGCTGCATGGTGCGAGGAAAAGCAGTGTTTAGCTTACAAATATTTAGGATTCTTGTAATACTTATCCTCAAATTTATAAGCTAGCATTTTTGGGACTGATCATATTGCAGATAATGCGCCTGAGTCAGACAAGAAAGACTTGTTATCAGAACTTGAAGTGATGAAACAGCTCAAACCTCATCGTCATGTCATCAAACTACTGGGATGTGTCTCTGAATCTGGTAAATTCTGAGATTTTAAAACCCTTCAATGAAAACCGTTTTTTAAAATCTATCCTCGTACAATGTTTGAGTTTCCTTTCTTTTTTGTTAAAGGACGATATACATTTGTATAAAGTCATTTTTTGACGTGATGTACACATTTACTTTCAAATGGACGGAAACCGCAACATAATAGTTTACTAAGGTAGAGAAACACCAAATATGTAACAAGCAACCACCAAAGAACAAGGATAGAGAAGATTAAGACGGATTGCGAATGGCAAACGTGAAAATTTTAGGCTAAATTTTCCATGATGTGCAAACAGTGACCATCATTACAATGGAATGGCTCCTTTTTCTCAACAGTTTGTATTTATTTTTTCTTCAGAGCCTTTGTTGGTGCTGATAGAATATGTTCCATTTGGAGACCTGCTGGGATATTTGAGAAAGAGCCGTGGATTGAATGACACTTATTATAAAGACCCGGACATCAAACCACAATCAAGTCTGACATCACAGCAGCTGATGACGTTTGCTTGGCAGATCGCTGATGGAATGTCCTATTTGTCATCCAAATCAGTAAAGTAAAGTAGTTTTAAAGTATTATTTAATTATTGGAAACTGTTTCGTGCACTCATTGGCTCATTGTGGAATATATCGCTATGCCTGGAGATTCGTCCACTCCATTTACGCCATGTCAGACTATGACGCCATCTCGTAATATATTCTATGGCGAGCTATCGTCAGAAATCAAAGCTTTAAGACATTTCACGAACTGTAGGGTACAACGCAAGTAAAGAGGGGGATGAGATTTGGACGAAGAGATCGTGATGATATAATGGCATGCCTTTTCTGTATACGTAGCCATACTGATGGTCTCATGTAGATTGCCATTCTAGTGATCAAAGAGTTTCCACTTCATCAGGTTTCGAACTGACACGAGATGATGGTTCCGGTCTCTACCGATTATCTGACTTTTTTTAAACAAAAAATACATGTAAGACAGAAGAAAACGTTACGTAAACAGAGAAAACAATTACACCGACTCAAAAGAGGATGATTTAAGAGAATAATTAAATTTCTGAAAAAGGTGATCAAGAAAGAAATCTACAGTTGACCTGTCATGTTTTAGCAATATAAGGGGGACAATAATGTTGGTATTAAAACAGGGAAAGGAATATACTTTCTTAAATGTTTTAATTTGAAATGTTGGCAATATAGGTGTAAAGGCACTTCCACGAGGACAACCAACTTGACATAGCCACATGATAATTTTAATCAATATATTATTAGTTTCGCGCCATGCTGTGGAAGTTATTTGTACCTTATTTTCCTTCTGATCGAGGCTCCTACACTCGTTGAGCAATCAGGTATAGTTCAGCTATGGACTGAAAATTAAAAATGGATTTCAAAAAAGTATCATTGGAAGAGACCAATGTGTGGGAGAATGCTTCTCTTAGATCATCCTCTCCTGACAGACTACTTCTGCAGGTTTTAGAGACTGACGATATCTATGTTGATGCCAGCGATATTGCGCAAAACCAGACAGTCAATTGACTATGTTTCCTTTTCTTCGTTTAATGCGCTTGAACGTATTTATTCTTGTAATCGATTTACTTATTACTGTGATTAATTATGATTTTTTTTTAGTAATTCCCTTTGTATTTTATTCATATTTTAAAATTTGACGTTTATTTTTTTTTTTTTTGTAATTAATTTATGTTTTTTTTTCAAGTACTGTAGAGTTTTTTTTCTAATCATTCTATATGTAGTAAACCAACATAAACTTGCGGGTTACCAAGTGTAAATTGTTTGTGTTTAAGATAGTTACCGCAAAAAAACTTTGTAGGAACATTTGTTGCAGCATTGATAGAACCCTAGGCAGTGAGGACTGTTCGTGTTTGAGTTTTCGCTTTGGAATCCACTCCTCTAATTAAATATCAATGATTCAAGTACTTTCTGTTATAGATTATTCACCGAGATCTTGCAGCTCGCAATGTGTTGGTCGGTGAAAGAGAGACATGCAAAGTAACTGACTTTGGAATGGCCAGAGATGTTCAACAGGACAACATTTACGAACGAAAATCAAAGGTACCAAACACGCTGAATAAAAGATTGCTGTCATTAATATCCCGTACGTGGCCGAACATAAAACTTTCCATATATCACACTGCTAGTAGGCAGAATCTGTTTAAGATGATTTTCGTCCATGATATCTTTCCTTACCATTATTTCTATGTACCTGTTTTTCTATTTAGATTTTAAAGATAAATTAGATTATGAGCCTCTTAGGGCTGAAGTAATTTTATAATAATAATAATAATGATATTTTTATAGCGCCAAATCCACTACTTGCTCATGGCGCTTTACAATAAAAAATATTAAAAAGATAAAAACAAACAATAAAAAGGAATAAAAATAGGTGTAAAAACTACATTAGTTAAAAATTAAAAGAAAAACGTTAAAAAGCTACTTTAAAAAGGTACGTTTTTAAATTTCTTTTAAAAATGTCAATGGAATCACTAGACCTTATGTCAAACGGAATAGTGTTCCATAGTCTTGGTGCTGCCACAGCAAAGGCTCTTTGTCCGTTCTTGTTCTTCTTCTTTTGTCGCTATTGGCTTACTACCAGAAACGTTAATTACTTAAAATTAACCATTTTCATTAGTAGGTAACAGCTTTATCTACTTACTAAATGTTTTGAACCCAGGAGTATCAGCAGTTCGTCTGATCAGGTTGAGGTCCTGAAAAGGACTGTTGTTGGTTAAGTCTAAAGATGATTTCCGCCCATGTCAGTCGTAACGTCAGTCACCAACAACAATCCTTTTCAGGACGTCTCTCGTCCGTACGATCACACTAGACAAACAACTTTATTTACAGCATAGCTGAAAAAAATATTCCTCAGGTTAGTTATAATTAAACTAACATTTTAATAATCCAAGTTTTACGCTATATATCAAGCTAGCATATAAACCTGTGATCTTGTTTGCTTTGTCACTACAGCTAAATAAGTTCAGTCTATTTTACTTCTAGGGACGTCTCCCAGTAAAGTGGACTGCAATTGAAGCGCTCTTATATGGGACATATTCTACAAGAAGTGATGTGTGAGTACAAACACACTAAAAAAACCCTGCTAGAACAAAATATATCCATGATATCGCAAATACAATTTATATGTATTTTTTTCTTACAGGTGGAGCTATGGAGTTCTCCTTTATGAGATTTTCACGATAGGTAAGTTCCTTTACGGCGATAGATCACATCAAACTTTGTGTTTGGAATTTGGGAAAACAGAAATCGTTTGGCTCCTTTGTTTATTTTTTTGTTTAAGGATTTGGCTCTTTTTTGGCATAAACAAGCCATATATAGTAAACCAAATTTCCGAGAGCGAGATTCAAAATATTCCTCATTTAGTAGAGCTGCAACGTTGAAACTTAAAGTTAAAATTAAAATTCCTCTGGAGAGTTGGTGAAACAAATATGTGTTAGTTGTTTCCGCGGCAGTAGATAATGTAAATTTACTTACTCATCTGTGAAGTTTATGTTGATATGTCTGACTACTCCAACTACTACTAAACGTTGCTATAGAAACAGTTGCATTGTAGATTCTTTGAAGTTAAAATATAGTATTGCGCGTTGCATTTGATACATTTGAGTGTTTTGATAAGTACCGATTGTCGTCTTGATGTGTCATCTAATGACTGCTCTCTTTCAGGTGGTTCACCATATCCACGGATGGATGGCAAGAAAATTGCAAACTTACTTCAGCAGGGATACAGAATGCCTAAGCCACAACACGTGGATGAAATATTGTAACAACATCCTGTTTTTCATTTCTTGTAGACCTTCTTGTATATTCCTTTCTTGCTTTCAAAATCATTTATATCACTGCTCCTATATAACTTGTTTAGCATGAATTACGAAGATGGAAGAAGTTATACGAAAATATACGAAATTATTTTTTTATGTTTCGATTTATCCGTACAAAACCTCATTTCCGTTTAGTTATTGTCAAGAAAATTCTCATGTTTGAAAAACATAACTTTAGGGTTTGAAGCGACACGAAATATTGATCTCGATATGTGAGAATTATATAATTAGTTATTTTGATTATTATTATTATTATTTCATCCAAATTCAAGGATTCAGAGAAACGTTCTAGGCGATACAGTAAATGAAATAATATTTATTGATAACCTACTTGCGTAATATATAATCAATCATCTTAAAGAGAATTAAAGCAATCATAGCCAAACTTTATGAATTTTCCTAAAATTATCTGGGAACATTTTGGTGTGTCAATTTTTTCAAATCAAATTTGGTGATTTACTGACATTTCTGAACAATTTGAAAATCCAAGATGGCGGATATTTTTAAAGTATGACGCTTTTTTGCGTGATATGATAACATAATTGATTCGTCCTTATCACTAAAATAAACAAGTTTAGATGCTTTATACACCACATAAGTTTCATTTTTATAGCATAAATACTTTTCGAAATACAGATCGTTTTACCAAAATTTGGTGTTTTTTAGCTTAGTTTTATTTTTTTATAAAATTTTCGCTTTCCTTCCAAAATCTTTGCTGTTTTAGAATCTTTTATTTTTCTTGATGTTTTCAAATCAAATTTGGAGATTTTATGACATTTCTGAACAATTTAGAACTCCATGATTAAAGATCCAGGATGGCGGATTTTTTAAATGTATGACGCCATGATTGACACGTGACTGTCACTACAATGAACATTGAGAGGGAGGGTGACCCTGGCAACCGGGTCACCCTCCTAGCCGGGGTACCCTGGGAGGGCCAACTTTTCACACATTTCTTTATAAAGCACACTGAAGTGTTTACACGACAGACAGGGTCACCCGCCTACCCGGGTCACCCTGTCTGCTTGCCAGGGTCACCCTCCTAAGCGGGCTATCTTTTCTGCATGTAAACGGTCAAACCCGGGTCACCCGCCTAGGCGGGCTATCTTTTCTGCATGTAAACGGTCAAACCCGGGTCACCCTCCTAGGCGGGCTATCTCTGTTGACTTGGAAAACCCGCGAAAATGGCGCAACAAGCGATAAAAACAGCAAAATCACCGCTATAGCCTTTCTTCTTGCTGTCATGTTTGTTATGTAGTGCTTAATAAATCGCGCCGTTGCAATAAAAAAAGGCCGCCAAAACATGAGCCCGCCAAAACAAGAGCCCGCCAAAAAAGATAGCTTGCCTATATGATAGCTCGCCCTAATAGCCCGCCCATGTAAAGGCGGGCTATGATTTAGCCCCGCTGGGAGGGTGACCCGGGTACCCGGGTAACCCTCCCTCCATGTAAACAGGCCCTTACACACCATAAATGTTTCATTTTCATAGCGTCAATACGTTTCGAGGTACATAGGGAGGGGGGGGGGGGGCACTTACCCCCCCCCCAAACCAGGCTCACGAACGAAAAAAATTCCAAGCAGAATAGGGTTAAACCTCTTTGCATGCACTCTTCTGTAACTTCAGTTCGTGTCCTATTGTTTTCACTCGCAAATAACGTAGTGAAGTAAAATATTATTTGTAGTCAGTGAACTAGGCGTATTGTCACTCCTCCTTTATGGGATGTTAGTCCAAATGTTGCCGGTTACCTTTCCCGGCATTTTTGTCGGGTTGTTGACAAAATCATTTCGCCTGTACCCATTTACGAGTCTTGAGAAAGTGCGAGCCATGCGAGATGGCTGACTCGCATGACTCGCTGGCTCACACTTTGTTCACACTCCCCATTTACACATTACAAAGACCCTGCCAGGGCTCGAACCCAAACCTTTCGATCAAGACTAGAGTCTAATTAGTGTACTAACGCCGCGCCTCCTACTGCACTTAGTGTACTCAGATTAATGACAGGGTCGACCTTGTTCTGGTTTCAGGTATGGAACAATGACGAAGTGCTGGCAAGAATACCCGGATGTTAGACCAACATTTGCTAATTTGACGAGTGAACTCAAAGATATGGAAAACCAACACAAGGTGAAACTCTTGGAGGATAGATAAAAATGAAATTGTTTGCTTTTCTTCGGCATAAGTCGAACGTGCTTATGCTAGCAAACTATCAAAATTAATCCCTGTTTCAAAGTAGTCGTAAAAGCTTGGCTTAAACTCATTGTCAGTCCAGATGTTTTCAGTTCTACAACATTGAATGTCAAAACCAAGACCATAGTAATCGTATACATGTATACACTCTCAAAGGGCAATGATTGAAACTTTTCAATTGGATAAGTCACGAACCCGATTCACGGTTGCTTCTGGTGTGCTACCTGATTAGCAAAGGGAACAGAGACTGTTGTTATTGGTTTACACAAAGTTGCACGAGGATTTTCGACTAATCACACAGCTCAGCAATGCAAAAACTAAATCATTTTGACCTTCAATCCAAAACTGCTCTAGTCGCGAATCAGTTATCGGTAGTTACATTGTAATAGGTCGTGAAACTATGTAAGATAACAAACCATTTTTCCATAATGTATCTTCTCTACAGAGGCTGATCAACATGAAAATGTACGACGAGCAGCAGCTGTACGCAAATGTTGAAGATTTGGTTGTGTAGGCGAACAAAAGTCATCTGGTCTTACGTAACTATAAACCATGGGCTGAAGTGTAGAGAACAGCTTGACTGTATACAAAATATCCCATTGGATACTCCCCTGTCGTCCCAAAGTTTATTGTTTTAGAGTTGGTTTGGTTTAGTTTGACTATTTACGTTATTAATTTTGCGTTTTTGGTCTGAAATAAATAGGTATGATTTTTGCCTTATGGCCGAAAACTGGCTTTGCATGTTTTTTTAAGGGAACTACTTTATCTCTCTTGAAATTATATGGGGCATAGATTGTAAAACAGAATACAAGAAGATATAAGTAATTGAAAAATCTTGAACTGTATATATAATCATACATTTTTTTAGTTCGTCAGAATTTTTTTTAGCGATAATATTATTTTAGTCTGAGAACCACCCAGTGGTGGTCTTTTTAGAGAAGGACTATTTCAATAGAAAGAGCCAATTTCTCTGTTGACTACTAATAAATATCATTTTAGTTTGAACAATACATCAATTTATATGTGCTACATTTTAATAGCGACGTTTAAAAACGCGCACAGGTTATTTATCCCTAACTGAAAATAAATAAACGTTTTTCTTAAATAAGTCCTGGGACTGAGAGTTGTCATGAAGAGGAGCTGTTCTATGATCAAGCAGACAAAAAACCCTAAAAAGTGATATTTTAATATAGGCCTCACATAATAAAGTTACGAAAATAGTACCTCTGTAACTGACCTCGGTAAAGCCTGTATGTTCACCAGGAATTCGATAAGAACACACCAGGGCGGACATAAAATCCACCAGCGAGCCCTTGAAAAATGGACGATAAAAAACACTCATTGAACCATACAAGGTCGACCAACACAACATTCTAAATCTAGAAATCGGCCATACTAAATTACAGTACATACTTTGAGCGTTTTCAGGCATACC
>MU825431.1:36940-275371 GCA_029204205.1 Desmophyllum pertusum | reverse complement strand
TCTCAGCTTCCTTAGTTCTTATCGCCTTGCTAAGTCGCCCCTTGTAGTCTACGACTATTAGATATAAACGATAAAATACCGATTAATGACATACCATACTTCCCTAAACGTTAGTATGTATTTAAGCCTCCATAGTACTAACTATAGCTGCTAATTAACACAAGCAACTTATGTAGTAACTAGCTAGTCGGCCGGTCATAAGATAGCATTGTTTTCAGCGTGTACGTTAATTAGCACTAACCTACCGTTGTGTCCCTGTCTTGTGCATATAGTTACCTTACATGCTTTAGTAGGACTAGTAACCTGCGTAGCCCTTCCTAAACCGCATTACATGTAATACGCTTAAGCTTATCAACATAAACGGATATTACGGTTAGCTTTAGTCAGTAATGCCTACGCCCTCCTATAGGCCGCTACTATTCTTAGCCTAAGTTATGTACTACCAAAGTTAGCTCATGTAGTACGCAATTTAGCTCTCCATAGCAGTGTAAAATGAAAATAATTTTTTAAATTAGCCCGGAGCTCTAAGGAAAAATAGGTCTAAGCTAAAGTTATAAACCTACTTATATAAGTAGCATCGATCGTCAGGTATGCTAATGTAGCCTAATTAGAGAGTAAGGTTGCTTAGCCACAATGATGTGGATGCGTAATTATTAGCTTTAGGTTAGTTACCGACTGCTACGTAAGGTATACTAGGCTAATTTTTTTATGCTATGGCATAGTTCATCAGCTTTTAACGTAAAGGTATAAGTTAAAACGGTTAAGCCTAGAACTCTTTAAGTGGTCGTAAATAAATCAGCTATTAGGACAATACCTCCAGCATAGCCATAGGTTAGCCCAAACTTACGCGTTTCACGCATTTAGATTATTTTTATAAGCATAGAGTAGGTACGTACTTTTCCACTATACAGTTAGGGAATAAACGCTGTTGTATAGGATTTAGGCTCGGTATACTAGTGGTAGATAGGTATTGTTTCAGTATGAACGCACTAATAGATATCCCCTATTGTAAAGTAAACTGCTACTGATCTACTTATTTTCCTTGTTATAAGGCTAATGTTTAATTAGCTTATAAATCAGCTGTACCTCATGTGTTAAACCATGCCACTTTAGCCCGCCTAGCGCTTTTAGCGCTAGTATATCTTTAGCTTCTTGTAGATATATGATGACTAAAGCCTGTAGGCGGTCCCTATATATTTAATGGCCCGTCACTTCATAGTCCACGTGCGTGCTACTAGAAGCGCGACTACCTCCAGGCCGGTCTACGTACTTAGTTATAGTTATATAACGCAACCTTAATAAGCCATATCGCTGAAGGTGGCGAATGGTAACGGGCATCTCCGTATTTAGTTACATAGCCTATTAACGGTTCTACTCTTCGATCACACATTCAACAACGCCCCTGTATATATTGCATAGACCGTATAAAGTATTGCTAATGGTAAAATCTAAGGAGCTTTAGTTTAGAGGCTATTAGGGAGGATCTAAGCATAAACTTCAGCCTTTTACAGGCGCATAGACATACACCCTTATTGGCGTATTAGGTTCAATAGCATTTCTAACCTGTGTACGCCTTAGGTCAACCTCCCATATCTTCCTATATACTATCACTAGCCACTCTTTTTTTAGTACCCATAGTAAGGCTAGCTGTAACCATTAGCTTCAAAGGCACTATTACGATATTTTTTGACTTCCTATGGTTACCTACACGACGTATACAACACTAAGCAGTTGTTTTATAATACTGAAGCTCAATTATCTATAAAGCTTGATTCAGTAGATTATCCCATTTCAATATATTAATATGCTTAGTCGTGAGTGCTAGCCTTCTTAGGGCGGTAGGCTCTAAACCGCTGTCTAG
The DNA here is from genome assembly GCA_029204205.1 of Desmophyllum pertusum. Classification (NCBI taxonomy): domain Eukaryota; kingdom Metazoa; phylum Cnidaria; class Anthozoa; order Scleractinia; family Caryophylliidae; genus Desmophyllum; species Desmophyllum pertusum. The sequence continues at coordinate 273,510 of MU825431.1, read as the reverse complement.
TAAGTTTAGCTTTTAGTCTAGTATACATCGACTAATAACATTGCCACTATGTCATCTTTTCATACGAGATCTCGTAGCTAAGATGCCGCGTGCCCTATGGCTTTCAAATAAGGTTAATTATATATAGGTTTATAGCTTCAAAAGCGATTGTAACTGCTTTTCTTAGTGAGGTAGCATCCTCATATGTTAGCTAAGACGCTCTATACTAGCGTCTATTCGTTCATAATAGATATAAGTCTATTCTTATGAGGGCACATTAATATGATATATGTATTATAACTTGAGCTTAGCTCTATAGGTTTAGTCTCGTTTCAACGTTATGGTCACAATCTCATAGCTTACCTACAGGTCTTCTATACCTACGTAGTCTAAGTACGCTACGATCTTCCCCGTAGGTATAGTATTCTTTAGTATTCTTTTTACTTGGGCCGTTCCTACGTTCCTTAGATGTGTCTAGTTATCCTACTATCAGCCATTCAGCTACGTATGGTTGATCTATCTCAGATCCCCGTTTAGGTATATAGCTCTAACTAGCGCTAACTACTAGTCTAGCTCCCCAATTAATACTGTTATATAATACCGCGACTAGATTAGTAGGACATCATCGAAGATCTTCGGCACAATGTCTAAATCTTACGTAATAGGCTAGCTAATATCATTGGTAGCTAATTAGCGATGTGATAGGTCCTAGACGTACAGGTTAATTCTTAGTAAAGTCAATACGTAATCGCGTCGCTAGTATTTCGTACGTACGCAATCTAGGATCTAAGCAGAGCCCTTACAGCTACTGACTAAGTGGCCGCCTTAGTAGCGCCTAGTATCATAAACGTAGCCTCTAGCTATACGCATTATGATGTCCTCAAACGATAGTTACTATAAAGCATAATATATATGTATAGCTTTTTTTTAGATACGTTCCTTAATTAACTTTATATTTAGTTATCTAGCTCTAGATTTATTTTAGTAGTTAGTTATTAGTAGTTTTAGTTTAGTAGTATAGTTTATTTTTAGTTTATAGTAGTTAGTTTTTAGTTATTTTTAGTTATAGTTTTTAGTTTAGTTTTTATTTAGTAGTTATAGTTTTTAGTATTAGTTTAGTTATATTTAGTTATTTAGTTTTAGTTTAGTTTTTATTTATAGTTATTTTTTAGTTAGTATTTTAGTTTTATTAGTAGTTTATTTTTAGTATAGTTTATTTATTAGTTTTTAGTAGTTAGTATTATAGTTTAGTATAGTTTTTTAGTTAGTTTAGTTTAGTTAGTTAGTTATAGTTTAGTTATAGTTTTTAGTTTAGTTATTTAGTTTATTTAGTTTATAGTTAGTTTTAGTTTTATTATAGTTAGTTTTAGTTAGTTTTATAGTTAGTTTAGTTTAGTTAGTATAGTTTAGTTTAGTTTTTTAGATAGTTAGTATTTAGTTATTTAGTAGTTTTATAGTTATTTAGTTTTTTAGTTTTTATATTAGTTATTAGTTAGTATATTTAGTATTTAGTTTTAGTTAGTTATTAGTTAGTTAGTAGTTTTTTTAGTTATTTTAGTTTAGTATTTTAGTTAGTTTATATAGTTTAGTTTTATTAGTTATAGTTTTTAGTTATAGTTAGTTAGTTAGTTAGTTATTAGTTTTAGTTTAGTTTATATTAGTTATTTAGTTTATAGTTTAGTTTTTAGTTAGTTATTATATTTATATTAGTTTTAGTTATAGTAGTTATTAGTTATTAGTTAGTTTTATTTTTATAGTTAGTTTAGTTTATTAGTTTTATTTAGTTTTATTAGTTATATAGTTTTTAGTTTTAGTTATATTTATAGTTTAGTTTTTATTTAGTAGTTTATTTTTATTTAGTTAGTTATAGTTTATAGTTAGTTAGTTTTAGTTATTTAGTTTTAGTTTATAGTATTAGTTAGTTATTTAGTTATTTTATTTAGTTAGTTAGTTTTTTAGTATTTAGTTTTAGTTTATTAGTTTAGTTATAGTTTTATAGTAGTTTAGTTTAGTTAGTAGTTTATTTAGTATATTTTAGTTAGTTTTATAGTTTATTATAGTTAGTTTTAGTTATTTAGTTTAGTTAGTTATAGTTAGTATTATAGTATTTTTTTTAGTTTATAGTTAGTTTTAGTTAGTTTAGTTAGATTTATTTTATTAGTTATAGTTTTAGTTAGTTTAGTTTAGTAGTTAGTTATTTAGTTTAGTTAGTTAGTTATAGTTATAGTATTATTTAGTTATTTTAGTTAGTTATTTAGTATTAGTTTAGTATTATTTAGTTTAGTTATTAGTTATTATATAGTAGTTTTATAGTTTAGTTTAGTTAGTTTAGTTATTTATAGTTATAGTTTAGTAGTTTTAGTATATTAGTTAGTTTAGTAGTTTATATTTAGTTTAGTTAGTTAGTTAGTTTTAGTAGTTTTAGTTAGTTAGTTAGTTTATTTTATATTTTTATAGTTAGTTTATAGTATTTAGTTTTAGTTAGTTTATAGTTTAGTTATTTTAGTTTATAGTTATAGTTAGTTTTAGTTTTTAGTTATAGTTTAGTTATATTAGTAGTTATAGTTAGTTAGTTTATATTAGTTTAGTTATTAGTTAGTTTATAGTTATTTATTAGTTATAGTTTAGTTTAGTTAGTTTATAGTATTTATAGTTAGTTATATAGTTTAGTTATAGTAGTTTAGTTAGTTATTTATAGTATTAGTTAGTTTTATAGTTATTTTTAGTAGTTTATTAGTTTTAGTAGTAGTTTATTTAGTTTATATAGTTAGTAGTTAGTTTAGTTTTATTATTATAGTTTAGTTATATTAGTTTTAGTTATAGTTATTAGTTAGTTTTAGTAGTATTAGTTTAGTTAGTTTATAGTTATTATTAGTTAGTAGTTATTATAGTTAGTTAGTTAGTTTAGTTATTAGTATTATATAGTTATTAGTTTATTTATAGTAGTTTTTAGTTATTAGTTAGTTTAGTTATAGTTATATTAGTTTTAGTTATATAGTTAGTTAGTTTAGTTTATATTTAGTTAGTTATTATAGTTTTTTAGTATTTTATATTAGTTTAGTAGTAGTTAGTTTTAGTTTATATTATTAGTTTAGTTAGTTAGTTTTATTAGTTTATAGTTTTATTAGTATATTAGTTTAGTTATTATAGTTTATAGTTTTAGTTATTTATAGTAGTATATTAGTTTATTAGTTTTATTTTATAGTTTTAGTTTAGTTATTAGTTAGTAGTTTAGTTTTATTATTAGTTAGTTTATTATAGTTAGTTATAGTTTAGTTATTTTTATTTAGTTATTAGTTTTAGTTATAGTTTATTAGTTTTTAGTTTTAGTATTTATAGTTATTAGTATATAGTAGTATTTTAGTTTATATTATTTTAGTTAGTTAGTTTAGTTTTAGTTAGTTAGTTTTATAGTTATTTTTTAGTTATAGTTAGTTAGTTAGTTAGTTTATAGTTTAGTATAGTTAGTTTAGTTTATTATAGTATTAGTTAGTTAGTTTATATTTTTAGTATTTATATAGTTATAGTTTAGTTTATAGTTAGTTAGTTTATTAGTTTTAGTTATATAGTTAGTTTTATTTAGTAGTTAGTATTTTAGTTTAGTTTAGTTTATTTAGTTATTATTTAGTTTTAGTTTATAGTAGTTTATTTATTAGTTAGTTATATAGTTTAGTTTTTTTTTATATTTAGTAGTTAGTTTATAGTTATTATAGTTATATTTTTAGTAGTTTAGTTATAGTTTAGTTTTAGTTAGTATAGTTTTAGTTATTAGTTAGTTTTATTAGTTATTTAGTTATATTATTTTATAGTTTTTATAGTATAGTTTAGTTAGTAGTTAGTTTATTAGTTAGTTAGTTTTAGTAGTTTTTTAGTTTTTAGTATTAGTTATTTTAGTATTAGTTAGTTATTATAGTTTATTATAGTTAGTTATAGTTAGTTTAGTTTTTAGTTAGTTTATTATTATAGTTAGTTTATAGTAGTAGTTTTTTTAGTTTAGTTTATTAGTTATAGTTATTTATTAGTTATAGTTTATATTAGTTAGTTTTTAGTTAGTAGTTTATAGTTAGTTAGTTTAGTTAGTATATTTTAGTTTTTAGTTTATAGTTATTAGTTTAGTTTATTAGTTTATTAGTAGTTTATAGTTTTATTAGTTAGTTTAGTTATTTAGTAGTTTAGTTAGTTTATTATATTAGTTTAGTTTATTAGTTTTATATATAGTTAGTTTATTTATTAGTTATAGTTTTTATAGTTTAGTTAGTTTATTAGTTATTAGTTTTTAGTTAGTTTATTAGTATAGTATATTTAGTTTATATTAGTTTTTTATATTAGTTTAGTTTATTTTATAGTTTATATTTTAGTTTTAGTAGTATTTAGTTTTATAGTTAGTTAGTATAGTTTAGTTAGTTAGTTATAGTTAGTTTATTAGTTATAGTTTTATTAGTTTAGTTATTAGTTTAGTAGTATAGTTAGTTTATTATTTATATTTATTAGTTATTAGTTTATAGTTTAGTTATTATTTATAGTTAGTTAGTTAGTTTTATAGTTAGTTAGTTATTTATTTATTTAGTTTATATTTAGTATATTATTAGTATTAGTTTAGTTTAGTTTTTATAGTTTATTTATTAGTTTATTATAGTTAGTTATTTATAGTTTAGTTATAGTATTTATTAGTAGTTATTTAGTTTATTAGTTAGTTTTAGTTTATTATAGTTATTAGTTTAGTTAGTTTAGTTTAGTATTATAGTTATTATAGTTAGTTATAGTTTTAGTTATATAGTTAGTTAGTTAGTTTTAGTTATTATTAGTTTTAGTTAGATTTAGTTATTAGTTTATAGTTTAGTTTAGTTTATAGTAGTTATTAGTTTATAGTATTTAGTAGTTTAGTTAGTTAGTAGTTTAGTTTATTTATATATAGTTATTTTTAGTTATTTATAGTTTAGTTAGTTATAGTATTTTAGTTATTATTATATTAGTTTTTTATAGTTAGTTATATTAGTAGTTTTTAGTATTAGTTTAGTATTTAGTTTTATAGTTAGTTATATTATAGTTAGTATTTTTAGTTAGTTTAGTTTAGTTATATTAGTTTTATATTTAGTTTAGTTTAGTTATAGTTAGTAGTTAGTTATATTTAGTTTTTAGTTAGTTATATTTAGTAGTATAGTAGTATTAGTTATTTTTAGTTATAGTTAGTTAGTTTTATAGTTTATAGTTTAGTTTTTAGTTATTTATAGTTTAGTAGTTAGTTTATTATAGTTAGTTATTTAGTAGTTAGTTAGTATATTTTAGTTATTAGTTTTATATTTAGTTAGTTTAGTATTATTAGTTTAGTTATAGTTTTTATAGTTAGTTTAGTAGTTTATATTAGTTTTATAGTTTAGTTATTATTAGTTAGTTTAGTTAGTAGTTTTTAGTTTATAGTTATTAGTTTTAGTTATATAGTTAGTTTAGTAGTTATAGTTAGTTTATTATTATTAGTAGTTAGTTAGTTTATTAGTTTATTAGTTTAGTTATTTTAGTTTTTTAGTAGTTTTAGTTATTAGTAGTTATTTAGTTTATTTTATAGTTATATTAGTTTAGTTATTAGTATTAGTTATTAGTTAGTTTAGTAGTTATTATTAGTTATATAGTTATAGTTATATTTATTTTTATAGTAGTTATTAGTTTATAGTTAGTTTAGTTATTAGTTTATTATAGTTTTTTAGTTATATAGTTTAGTTATTATTATTAGTATTAGTTATAGTTAGTTTTTTAGTTATAGTTATTTTATTATTAGTTTATATTTAGTTATTAGTTTAGTTTTTTAGTTAGTATATTAGTATTTAGTAGTTTTAGTAGTTTAGTTTTAGTTAGTTATTATTTATTTAGTTAGTTTTAGTATATTTATAGTTTAGTTAGTTTTATTATAGTTTTAGTTTATATTAGTTTAGTTAGTTTAGTATATTTAGTATTAGTTAGTTATAGTTTTATTAGTTTTTAGTTATATTTATAGTTAGTTAGTTATTATTTTAGTATTAGTTATATAGTTTAGTTTAGTTAGTTTTTATTTAGATAGTTTTAGTATTTAGTTTATAGTTTAGTTATTTTTAGTTATTAGTTTTAGTTATAGTTTTAGTAGTTTTAGTTAGTATAGTTTATTATTTAGTAGTATTAGTTTAGTTATAGTTTAGTATAGTAGTTTTAGTTTAGTTATTTATTAGTTTATAGTTATTTATAGTTATAGTTATTATATAGTTATTAGTTTAGTTAGTTTTATTAGTTTATTATATAGTAGTTATAGTTTTAGTTAGTTAGTTATATTAGTTATATTAGTTTTATAGTTATTTTATAGTTATAGTTTAGTTAGTTTTTTATTTAGTATTATTAGTTTATTTAGTAGTTTATAGTTATTAGTTATTTTTAGTTATAGTTATTATAGTTTTTATTAGTTAGTTATTTAGTAGTTTATTAGTAGTTTTAGTTTTATTAGTTTTTAGTTATAGTTAGTTATTAGTTTAGTTATAGTTAGTTATTTAGTTATAGTATTTTTAGTTTAGTTTAGTATTAGTTTTTAGTTTTAGTATAGTTTAGTTTATTAGTTTATAGTTATTAGTTAGTTTTAGTTAGTTTTATAGTTTAGTAGTTTTAGTATTAGTTAGTTTAGTATAGTTATTTATAGTTTTTTAGTAGTTATAGTTTAGTTTTAGTTAGTTTTTATTTTATATTATTAGTTAGTTTTAGTAGTTATATTAGTTTAGTTAGTAGTTTATTTATATAGTTTTAGTTATTATTTTATTAGTTTTTAGTTTTATAGTATTAGTTTTAGTTAGTTTAGTTTATATTTTTTAGTATATTAGTTTATTTTATTAGTTAGTTTTAGTTATATTAGTTTTATAGTTTAGTTATATTAGTTAGTATTTTATTAGTAGTAGTTTTTATTTAGTTATATTATAGTTAGTTAGTTTTTTTTATTATTAGTTAGTTAGTTATATTATTAGTTTAGTTAGTTTATATTAGTTATAGTAGTTAGTTTAGTTTAGTAGTTATTATATTTAGTTATTAGTTTTTTTATTTAGTTAGTTTATTATTTAGTTTTTAGTTAGTTAGTTTATTATTAGTTTAGTATTAGTTTTAGTTTAGTTATTAGTTTATAGTTTTTAGTATTATATTAGTTAGTTATAGTTAGTTAGTAGTATAGTTTATTTATTTAGTAGTTTAGTTAGTTAGTTATTATAGTTTAGTTTAGTATTAGTTTATAGTATTTATATAGTTTAGTTATAGTTTAGTTTAGTTAGTAGTTTTTTAGTTATAGTTTTATTATAGTTTAGTTTATTAGTTTATTAGTTAGTTAGTTATTAGTTTTTAGTTTAGTTATAGTTTATATTTAGTAGTTTTTAGTTTAGTTTAGTTAGTTTTTAGTTTATTAGTTTAGTTAGTTTATTAGTTATATTTTTAGTTTAGTTTTTAGTTTTAGTTATAGTTTTTAGTTAGTAGTTATTTAGTTAGTTAGTAGTTATTTAGTTTAGTTATTTATAGTTTAGTTTTTTAGTAGTATAGTTTAGTATAGTTAGTTAGTTTTTAGTTTTAGTTTTTAGTTTTTTAGTTAGTAGTTTATTATTATTAGTTATATAGTTTTTATATAGTTTAGTTTTAGTTAGTTAGTTATTAGTTATTAGTTTTTTATATTTAGTTAGTTTATTATAGTTATTTAGTTTAGTTTAGTTTTTTTTAGTTATAGTTTAGTTTATTAGTTAGTTTTTTAGTTTTAGTATTAGTTAGTTTTTAGTTTAGTTTAGTTATAGTTTTATATAGTTTAGTATTATTTAGTAGTTTATTATATAGTTAGTATAGTTTTTAGTAGTTTAGTTTTTAGATAGTTTTTAGTTTAGTTTAGTTAGTTAGTATTTTTATAGTTTTTTTTATTTATAGTTTTATATTAGTTTTGTAATAGTTTATAGTGGTAGGTCACTATATTATATTAGAGTATAGCCTAGTGGGGGGGGGGGCGTGGGGGCTAATATTAGTTAGTACTTCATTTATGTTTTTTATTATGTATATATTATATCTATAGTTAGTTATGTTCATAGTATTATACTAGTTTATTACGGTAAAACCAAATTTCCGAGAGCGAGATTCAAAATATTCCTCATTTAGTAGAGCTTCAACGTTGAAACTTAAAGTTAAAAATTAAAAATTCCTCTGGAGAAGTTGGTGAAACAAATATGTGTTAGTTGTTTCAGCGGCAGTAAGATATGTAAATTTTACTTACTCATCTGTGAAGTTTATGTTGATATGTCTGGACTACTCCAACTACTACTAAACGTTGCCTTATAGAAACAGTTGCATTGATAGATTTCGTTGAAGTTCTAAAATATTAGTATTGCGCGTTGCATTTGATACATTTGAGTGGTTTTCGATAAGTACCAGATTGTCGTCCTTGATGTGTCCACTCTAATGACAATAGCTCTCTTTCAGGTCGGTTCACCATATCCACGGATGGATGGCAAGAAAATTGCAAACCTTACTTCAGCAGGGATACAAGAATGCCTACAGCCACAACACGTGGATGAAATATTGTAACAACATCCCTGTTTTTTTCATTCTTGTAGACCTTCTTGTATATTCCTTTCTTTCTTTGCTTTCAAAATCATGTATATCACTGCTCCTATATAACTTGTTAGCATGAATTAACGAAGATGGAAGAAGTTTTATAACGAAAAATATACGAAATTATTTTTTGTTATGTTTCGATTTATCCGTACAAAACCTGCAATTTCCGTTTAGTTATTGTCAAGAAAATTCTCATGTTTGAAAAAACATAAACTTTAGGGTTTGAAGCGACACGAAATATCTGATCTCGATATCGTGAGAATTATATAATTAGTTATTTTGAATTATTATTAATTATTATTTCATCCAAATTTTCAAGGATTCAGAGAAACGTTTCTAGGCGGATAACAGAAATGAAATAATATTTGATTGATAACCTATCTTTGCGTAATATATATCAATCATCTAATCATCTTAAAGAGGAAATTGAAAGCAATCAATAGCCAAACTTTATGAAGTTTTCCTAAAAATTATCTGGGAACATTTTGCTCGTGTCAATTTTTTCAAATCAAATTTGGCTGATTTAACTGACATTTCTGGAACAATTTGAAAATCCAAGATGGCGGATAATTTTTAAAGTATGACGCTTTTTGCGTGATATGATAAACATAATTGATTCGTCCTTATCACTAAAATAAACAAGCTTTAGATGCTTTATACACCACATAAGTGTTCATTTTTATAGCATAAATACTTTTCGAAATACAGATCGTTTTACCAAAATTTGGTGTTTTTTTAGCTTAGTTTTATTTTTTTATAAAATTTTCGCTTTCCTTCCAAAATCTTTGCTGTTTTAGAATCTTTTATTTTTCTTGATGTTTTTTTCAAATCAAATTTGGAGATTTTATGACATTTCTGAACAATTTAGAACTCCATGATTAAAGATCCAGGATGGCGGATTTTTTAAATGTATGACGCCATGATTGACACGTGACTGTCACTACAATGAACATTGAGAGGGAGGGTGACCCTGGCAACCGGGTCACCCTCCTAGCCGGGGTACCCTGGGAGGGCAAACTTTTCACACATTTCTTTATAAAGCACACTGAAGTGTTTACACGACAGACAGGGTCACCCGCCTACCCGGTCACCCTGTCTGCTTGCCAGGGTCACCCTCCTAAGCGGCTATCTTTTCTGCATGTAAACGGTCAAACCCGGGTCACCCGCCTAGGCGGGCTATCTTTTCTGCATGTAAACGGTCAAACCCGGGTCACCCTCCTAGGCGGGCTATCTCTGTTGACTTGGAAAACCCGCGAAAATGGCGCAACAAGCGATAAAAACAGCAAAATCACCGCTATAGCCTTTCTTCTTGCTGTCATGTTTGTTATGTAGTGCTTAATAAATCGCGCCGTTGCAATAAAAAAAAGGCCGCCAAAACATGAGCCCGCCAAAACAAGAGCCCGCCAAAAAAGATAGCTTGCCTATATGATAGCTCGCCCTAATAGCCCGCCCATGTAAAGGCGGGCTATGATTTAGCCCCGCTGGGAGGGTGACCCGGGTACCCGGGTAACCCTCCCTCCATGTAAACAGGCCCTTACACACCATAAATGTTTCATTTTCATAGCGTCAATACGTTTCGAGGTACATAGGGAGGGGGGGGGGGGCACTTACCCCCCCCCCCCCAAACCCGGCTCACGAACGAAAAAAATTCCAAGCAGAATAGGGTTAAACCTCTTTTGCATGCACTCTTCTGTAACTTCAGTTCGTGTCCTATTGTTTTCACTCGCAAATAACGTAGTGAAGTAAAATATTATTTGTAGTCAGTGAACTAGGCGTATTGTCACTCCTCCTTTATGGGATGTTAGTCCAAATGTTGCCGGTTACCTTTCCCGGCATTTTTGTCGGGTTGTTGACAAAATCATTTTCGCCTGTACCCATTTACGAGTCTTGAGAAAGTGCGAGCCATGCGAGATGGCTGACTCGCATGACTCGCTGGCTCACACTTTGTTCACACTCCCCATTTACACATTACAAAGACCCTGCCAGGGCTCGAACCCAAACCTTTCGATCAAGACTAGAGTCTAATTAGTGTACTAACGCCGCGCCTCCTACTGCACTTAGTGTACTCAGATTAATGACAGGTTCGACCTTGTTCTGGTTTCAGGTATGGAACAATGACGAAGTGCTGGCAAGAATACCCGGATGTTAGACCAACATTTGCTAATTTGACGAGTGAACTCAAAGATATGGAAAACCAACACAAGTGAACTCTTGGAGGATAGATAAAAATGAAATTGTTTGCCTTTTCTTTCGGCATAAGTCGAACGTGCTTATGCTAGCAAACTATCAAAATTAATCCCTGTTTCAAAAGTTAGTCGTAAAAGCTGGCTTAAACTCATTGTCAGTCAGATGTTTTCAGTTCTACAACATTGAATGTCAAAACCAAGACCATAGTAATCGTATACATGTATACACTCTCAAAGGGCCAATGATTGAAACTTTTTCAATTGGATAAGTCACGAACCCGATTCACGGTTGCTTCTGGTGTGCTACCTGATTAGCAAAGGGAACAGAGAGACTGTTGTTATTGGTTACAAAGTTGCACGAGGATTTTCGACTAATCACACAGCTCAGCAAATGCAAAAACTAAATCATTTTGACCTTCAATCCAAAACTGCTCTAGTCGCGAATCAGTTATCGGTAGTTACATTGTAATAGGTCGTGAAAACTATGTAAGATAACAAACCATTTTCCATAATGTATCTTCTCTACAGAGGCTGATCAACATGAAAATGTACGACGAGCAGCTGTACGCAAATGTTGAAGATTTGGTTGTGTAGGCGAACAAAAGTCATCTGGTCTTACGTAACTATAAACCATGGGCTGAAGTGTAGAGAACAGCTTGACTGTATACAAAATATCCCATTGGATACTCCCCTGTCGTCCCAAAGTTTATTGTTTTAGAGTTGGTTTGGTTTAGTTTGACTATTTACGTTATTAATTTTGCGTTTTTGGTCTGAAATAATAGGTATGATTTTTGCCTTATGGCCGAAAACTGGCTTTGCATGTTTTTTTAAAGGGAACTACTTTATCTCCTTGAAATTATATGGGGCATAGATTGGTAAAACAGAATACAAGAAGATATAAGTAATTGAAAAAATCTTGAACTGTATATATAATCATACATTTTTTTAGTTCGTCAGAATTTTTTTAGCGATAATATTATTTTAGTCTGAGAACCACCCAGTGGTGGTCTTTTTAGAGAAGGACTATTTCAATAGAAAGAGCCAATTTCTCTGTTGACTACTAATAAATATCATTTTAGTTTGAACAATACATCAATTGTGATTGATGAATATATGAATGAAATACATCAATTTATGTTGCTACATTTTAATAGCGACGTTTAAAAACGCGCACAGGTTATTTATCCCTAACTGAAAATAAATAAACGTTTCTTAAATAAGTCCTGGGACTGAGAGTTGTCATGAAGGGAGCTGTTCTATGATCAAGCAGACAAAAAACCCTAAAAAAGTGATATTTTAATATAGGCCTCACATAATAAAGTTTACGAAAATAGTACCTCTGTAACTGACCTGGTAAAGCCTGTATGTTCACCAGGAATTCGATAAGAACACACCAGGGCGGACATAAAATCCACCAGCGAGCCCCTTGAAAAATGGACGATAAAAAACACTCATTGAACCATACAAGGTCGACCAACACAACATTCTAAATCTAGAAATCGGCCATACTAATTACAGTACATACTTTGAGCGTTTTCAGGCATACCCAAGACACAAGACCACCCCAACCGAGGAGATGAAATTTTAAGTTTTACACCACTTACCTGGACATGTTTTTAGTATCTAGCTACCAGGTTCTGGGAGGGCAAACTTTTACCAGGTCGTTTTCGTATCTCGATATCGTATTTCAAGCGGATTGAACCAGATTATCTCAGTACATTAACACAAATGCGATTCTAATCGGCCATGTTTTCATAATCAAATTCCCTTAGTTCTAGATAAGTTATGCAAAACTACACTAGAAAGTATGTCCTCAGTGTACACTATATCCGATTTTCTTTTCAAGAAAGCTAGTGGGAAACACATTCACACAAAACAATAACACATATAAATTAACTTGGTAACTAAAAAAAATATCAACTCTGCCAGGACTAAGTGCTAAAGCCCATTAATCATTGAAGTTCAATTATACTGCTAGCCAGTAAGCTAACAATGCTCCTGGTCTTTAAAACTGTTAGTTTACTCACCCCGAGGAGATTAAAAACTCTAACAGTTTCTAATAAAAGAAGTAAAGTCCTCAAATATTCATGGCAATGTCTTAACACGACTTGATTTTAACAAGATAGGGCTGCTGTTCTTTTCACATTCGGATTCAGCGTTCTGGCAGGAGTCGCTTCAACAGGCAAGGAAGTCGCTTCGGACGACACAGGACAGCGATTCCTCATACTTCTTAACATGATTGGTATTTCTTTTTAGCTGAACCTCTTGAGGTGATTCAATAACAACACCGGTTTCCACTTTTGGTAACAACATCATGTGGCTGTGGTGCAAATGGTGTTGATAACTTGTTTTGCCACTCTTGTTTCAGTAGAACTTTGTCACCTGGATTTAATTTATGCCTTGAATATTCACCATGCCTCTTCTTGTCTTCATACAGCTTAGTTTTTGCTTTCATTTCTCCGTCTCTGTCTCGTACTTCGCTTGCTACACTCTCCTTTTTGAACTCGGGCGATATGCTACGCATCTTCTCTCCTGAAGAGAAGTTCAGCTGGACTCAAGCCAGTGGTGGTATGATAGCTTGATCTGTATGCCACCAAACACTTGCGCAATTTTTTTCTTCCATTATTTCTCTTCGGCTTGAGCCATTGTCCATTATTTCCAATAGAGACCTGTTCTGTCCCTCCATTTTCCCATTTGCTTGGGGCCACACAAGGGCGTAATCTGTCCCGGTGGGAGGGGGGATACTCCCATAATGGACTATACGGGAGGCTCCACCTGAAAGGGGTAGCTTTTTCAGGCTGGAGGTATATAAAAGGGTAGATATTTCACGAGTATAGAAAAAGAGGAAAACAACTGTCATTTAGGTTTTTAAAAGGGCTTTTCAGAATTATCTCCAACTGACGCACCTAATGGCTGATTCATCCAAGTATTTTTAGGAGCTACTCAAGCTACAAAAAGTTTAGTAAAAGTCGTAAAAGAGATGCAGTGTTTCAACTGTATGTATGTGAAAGGGGTACCATTTTCTATGGAAGGTATATGAAAAGGTTACCTTCCTGTCAAAAAATGGTATATAAAAGGGTAAGGGTTTGGAATTCGGGGCGGAGCTTCCCAGTATAAAACTTTGTTGAGTACCCCCGGGAATCTGTATGTGCTGTATACTACAATATTTTGCTCAAAAACTCCCGAAATAAATTGTGGTCCATTGTCGCTAGTTATTGTCAATGGTAAAACCATGAGTCGTGACGATTTTCTCCAATTTTCGATGATATTGTCGGTTGTCGTGGATTGCATGATTTCAATTTCGTATTTTGAAGTAATCCGCTACGACCAACACCGAGTCACCCAACACCGAAGGGCCAGATTTTGTCACGCTAAACAAGCTAGACTGTTTACAGCCTCTCTATTTTCTCGACGCTAACAGCGAGCGGAAGCGAGCGCGGAGCGCGCGCGCGGGGGGGGGGGGGGGGGGGGGGGGTGTGCGCTTCGCGCTCAGTTCCAGTTCGCTCGCGGCTACAACGATCTTAGAAAATAGATAGGCTGTGAACAGTCTACTAACAAGCACAATCTTGTCACTTCTCTGTCAATTCTAGGCCGCCATACATTTGAACGCAATCTATGTTTTATGCTGACACTTCCGGAATAACCTTCATGGGCGAGTATAAGGACTCGAGGCCTCAACTTGTTAAGTACAACAATCCTATTACCGCAGAGGATCATTCTTCTTTTCGCTCTTCTTTTGGCGTATAAAAACTCGGGTTTAGCGTAGTTGCAGTTATAGTATTTTTCTTCAGTATAGCCGCTGGCCCTGAGGAAGGCTAAGTTTGTTAGCTGAAATATTTGCCGTTAAATAAATCAGCACTTTGCCGTAGTGCCAGCCTTGCATCCAGTTTCGTTCTCTTACATTTCAAGTGACGTCGGGCTCGAGCATCTCTGGCAGTGAGATCCGGCAAAAACGAACCAGTGCGTTTTATTTACGTGTTTGTGTGGACTTCTGCATTCAAAGTTTCAGTACAAAAATGTAGGCTGAAGATACGGATTGGCACCCGGTCGACACCCGGCCGTCACCCCGTTGACATCCGGGCAAAATTCAATAGTTTTACTCAATAAGTCGCCGGGAATTTTTTAATTTGCGACTCTACCCAATATGGAATATCTTTTATAAAGTGATACTGGTGGCGAGTTCGGTCTCCCGGCTTTTGCTACACATCAAAAGGACAAAACATGAAATGATGATATAAGTCAATCAGCAACACTAGTCAATATAAACATGAGGTGAACATTATCCTCTTCTATACTAACAATCAGTTTAGACACTTGAAGTACTCAAGTGCGTTTGGGTTCGCGGATTCAACTGGCAAAACAATAATTTAATATTACTCCCAGCGTAGAGAAAATATTCTGAGGAGGAGCATGATAGGGAGGGGGTGGGGGGGGGGGGGGGGGGGGGGGGGATCTGAACTTCCAGCTTCCCGAACATTTTACTTCCGCTTCCCGAACATTTGACTTCCGCTTCCCGACCGTTCCTTATTGGCCCTTGACCCTTTGTGTTTTTCCGATTGTGAAATATTACGCAGTGTTACGATTTTCTTTTTCCCGCCTGCCATAGACTTCTCGCTCCATTACATCCGGGCCTCCAGCCCCCTCTCCCCCATCTTGGAAGCGAGGACCATCACCATCGAGCTCGAGGTTTCTCAGCTGTTGTCAGCCGCAAGTCGGCAAGTGAAACACAACTGGAGGTTTCGATAATTTTGGTTCAAGTTACCTTGAGAAATAAAAATCTCACACGTCCTTTATTATATTCATAGCTCACTTGGTTGCTCAGTTTAACAGAACCGAGCCGACTAAACTGCATGTCCGACCGTCCCTCTATTCCTATACAGAAGGTTTGCGGTCGCGGAGCACGATTAATAAGAGAAAATAATACGCTCCCAATACAAGTACATATATCGTATAATTTCGATAATAGCCTCCCCCCCCCCCCCCCCCCCCCCCCCCAAACTAAGCCCCACCGGAAAATAAGTCCTCCAAAATCTAA
Organism: Desmophyllum pertusum; assembly: GCA_029204205.1. Taxonomy (NCBI): domain Eukaryota; kingdom Metazoa; phylum Cnidaria; class Anthozoa; order Scleractinia; family Caryophylliidae; genus Desmophyllum; species Desmophyllum pertusum. Next base: position 257,724 of record MU825431.1, on the reverse strand, counting down.
GACGCAAAAATTTGAATTCGCTTTTTAAGAAAGTATACTTATGTATTTTTGTCATTATAGTATATTCAGTGACTTTCAATGTTTAATTGAAGACTTTAGAACTGTTTTTGTGCTTCATATCGCCATGTTTGGACTAGTTTTCCCATGCCGTACGCATGCCTATTTATTTTTTTAGATATAAAATCTCTTTCAAGTAAAGTTATCAGCCCAACCATTTTTGAAACTCAAAATTCCGTGCAATAAGTAAGCCAACAAAAAAGCCTTGTGAACAAAATAAGCCCAGGGCTCATTATCGTAGTGTTACGGTAATTTATTAAAGTTAAAAATATGAACATTTGACCTTCAGCTCTAGTGTGAATAAATTATCATGTTCACTGATGAATGCTGAGTCGAGTGAGCAATGGCGGAAGTTCCATCAGATGTGTGGTTCGTGGTAGTAGCACTCATCTTTATTCCCTTTGTAGGTAAGCGGTATAGTTACCTTGGTTAGTCAGTCAGTTGTAGACCCTTTGATATAATAGAGTTTTCTTAACTTCCTTGCTTTGTAAGTTCATGGACGTTGTCATAACAAATAGTCTTTACTCGCCTCGCACCGAATAGCTGACACAGCTCTACCGTGAGATTTCAATCACACTGGAAGGTAAACCTAAATCGATCATTTCAACAGGATTTAAATTTTAGTTCAAATTCAACACTATAATTAACTTTAACAGCTTTTAACGTTTAAAGCTCGTGCGGCAGAGAATAGCTATACTTATCAGGGCATTAAGTGTCTTGTAAGATGTGCATATTTACTTTGACTGACATGTTCCGAGCACATCGTAGAGGTGCTTCAACTGCTGAAAACTCTTCTTTTGTTTCATCAAATCACACATCTTAGTTGTTTGACTGATTCTTAATTTCGCTCATAGAAGGTTAGTCGCTCGAATTAAAATTAGTGTGGCTACCTTCTCTAGCTTTCTCTGAGCGAAGCGTTATGCATGGACATTTAAACAGCACTTGAGTTCTTTTCACGTCACGCTCCCTTGTGTTGGGGCCTTCTTTATACAGACAGAATGACCTCAATAAACAATAAACTTCACGGCCATAGACTCAGAGTACATACACACACAGACTTGCACATACTCATTCGATTAGCTTATTTACATCTCTTAATTGCCCGTTCCGACTGGGCACTAGTTTACCAATTGTTCAAATTACGTCATATTAAACTAAATTCAATTCTTTATGCCTTTGTATGGAAAGGTAAAGATAAAGTAAAGCGAACGGCACTAATAAACCCAATTGAGAAAGGAGGACTAAATATCCTGATATTGAATCAATGATCTCTACACAGAGAATAATGTGCATAAAAAGATATTTAGATCCCTATACAGCTGGTTGGAAATTTTTCTTTGATTCGTATCTTAAAAACACAGGAGGCAAATTTTTGTTCCATTGTAATTTTGATTTTGGAAAGCTTTCGGTAGCTATTCCCGACTTTTATAGGGAATGCCTTATTTTATGGTCCTCTATGAATGAAACCAATCCATCCACACTTGAAGAAGTTGCCAATGAAGTGATACGGAATAACAAGCATATTTGTATAGGTGGTAAATCAGTTTTTAATGCTAAAATATATGAACATGGTTTATACAAAGTTGGTGACCTCTATGACACTGCAGGGGAGCTTGCAATTGGAAGGGAACCACTGCAATCAGCCCTCTCTCCTGTTGATACTTTCTTAATTTTCAGTATACTTAATGCGCTTCCACAACAATGGCGTTTTATTTTAAAGACAAACAGGGCTCTTGTGTCCTTCTTCACACAACATTTCAACCTAAATACCTTTCATGTCTACATTAACAATGAAAAAATTGATGTAGAAAAAATCCAATCAAACCTTTGTATTGCAGTATGATCTCCAAAATTGCAAATAAGCCGACAGCCATAAAGAGATATGAAAACTACTTTAATACTGAGTCTTTCCAATTAAACTGGAAGGACATTTTTCTATTAGCACCCAAAGTAACCTTGAGTACCAAATTACGCGAATTTCAATATAAAATATTAAATAGGATTCTATATACAAATGATATGCTCTACAAATTCAAAAAAAGTCGATTCTCCCTTATGCTACCTATGTAAAGCGGATACAGAAACTTTAGAACACTTTTTTTCTATTGTCCGCGAGTTGAGACTTTCTGGAATGAAGTAGTAAATTTGTTTAGAGACCAGCTTCAAATCAGTAAGGACTTTGAGATAAAATATGTTATTTTTGGACTTCACAACAATGAATCTTACAGCACTTTAATTAACTATATTATCTTGGAAGGCAAACATCTGCTATATCTCTGCAAACTAAATGACAAACTTTTATCTCCAAGACTATTATTAGAGCGAATGAAGAATACATATCAACTAGAACGCTTCATTGCGAGAGAGAAAAACAATCTTAACTATCATTACGAGAAGTGGGAGCCTCTGCTCCCTCTCGTTTCTTTGTAGACTGCAGTCGCCCAGTTTTTTCGATCCCCCTTTTATGAAGCCATTTATTTTGTAATTCCACTATCTAGGTAGTTTTTGTTTACCCTATGTTGTTTTTTCCTTTTAATTTGCTTTATTTAATTGTTATTTATCTTTCTATTATTGCGTATGTATAAGTTTGTTAAGTATATCGTGTAACTTAGTGTCATGTCTTTGTGTATCAGCTCTAAAAACAAATAAAATACAAAAAAAAAGGTCGTCCAAATTCCATACAAACGTCTCTAATTCAGAGTTTTGCGTCCCCCAAATCCATACAAAGTCTCTAATTTTTCTGATTTTTGAAAGTTTTCTACATGGTTGAAATCCAACGAAACAACCCCAAACTTAACTTGGTAAACCGACTAATTTTAATGTGATCTTTCTTGTGATGGGCTCCAATTTTTAATTAAATCAAAATTTTAAAACTCGTTCCCAGTCTCCATTTGAACTTCGGAACGGGCAATTATAGTAACCCTTAAATAAAGTTTATGGTAAAAACCACACATTAAAGAAAGTTTATGTATGTATGTATGTACCCGAGGAGAGGTTTTCCGCACAGAATAGAACTTGATCATTTGACCCTTGGAATGACTGGGATCTTTGCACAATGATCTTGTTCTTAACAAATTAAAAAAACTGAACGAGATGAAGACATTTTAGCACACATCTTCGTAGAAAGATGTGTGGCTTTTTGCCAAGGAGTAGTTGAAAATGCGGGCAGAAAGTGCCCTCCTATGTATCCAGGGGCACCCAACGACGGTTTTCTCCCAAATGCTTTAAAACACTATTTTAGGCTGTCTGGTGTGTTTTTAAAGATCTATAAATGAATTCTAAGCTGCGCTATAAAATGTATATCTGTTCGGTCATTCTAGGGGAACTTTAGACTTCACGAATTTATTAGGGCTTTTTTAGTCATTTCCCGAAAACCTCAGATTATCCATGCTGATTTTTCCTTTTCGAAAATACTAGCCGACCTTTTTTTTCCTTTCCAAAAGTCCTAGCTGACCTTTTTTTGTACCCAAAACGAATTTTTTATCTCTCCGAAAATAATAGGCATTAATTTTCCCATATTAAGAAAGTTCGAGAAGATATTTCCCTAAAGAAAACTCCAAACTTTTAATCCGAATATCTGAGGCGATTATAGGCCTTCCGAACAGATATTTCACCGAAACGATCCGTTGGGTGCCCCTGTGTATTTCGAATAGTATCGCGATCCACTTATAGGTTTGCTTAGCGAGCGAGGCGTCAATATAACGTGGTATTGCCGTCTCACTTTTCTGGTCTGTGATTGGTTACAAAGTTCAAATTGACATCGCGGCACTGGAATTGGGTTCCTCGCGTACGCATCAAAATTCAAAAGTTTCGCTTCGATGAATCGTCGGCAATCTTGTATCTCTTGTCATTCGTTCAGTTATGGAAGGCTTTATTCGCCAGTACAACTTCCTCAATCTAAAAGTTAGCGTAAGGTGAGTAATAAAAGGTAAGTACTAAAACATGGAATGTACTAAAACCACCCACAACCACCTAAAACCACCTACAACCACCTAAAACCACCTACAACCTCCTTCAGAAATCAATATACTATTGTGACAATTTGTGACAATTTTGTTGACAAATTTCAATGTAAATGCACACCGGAAATGTTGTCTTGTTTCGCGGGTTCCTATCAATAGCGAAAACTAATACCCTGAAAATCTATAAGTCATTGTCTGCGACATCTGCCCATCCAAAATTAGGGATATCGCGAAAGTAACCTTGTCGGGCTTCATAAATAAGAAATAAGAAGCGTTGAAGACCACTGTTGTAACTTATGTTTGTGTTCTTTAAACGCCAGTCTCACGTGCCAGTCTCACATGGCTCATAAGCGCAGGAAATTCGGCGTTTTCGAGGTCTGCTTTTTTCGACGTCTGTCTGAGGTCAACGGGACAACGGGACACCAAGCAGGACCCCCAGTAGCAGGAAATTTGATGAGGTTGTGTAATATAACATTTTGCCCTTTGCTAAGAAATCGAAATCCGATCAACCATAACCATTTTAAATTGCTTCAAATCGGGCTGCGTAGTGAGCATACCCGGGGGGGGGGGGGGGGGGGGGGTACTTGGCCCATGTTTGGGTATAGGGGTGCCGCTGAGGGTTTGAAACCCTGACCCTGTTTAGGGCCAAAAAAACCTAAAATACCCACCCTGTGTAGGGCAACACCCTCCATTTTAGGACCCTGTTTAGGGCAGATGACAAAATACACACTCTCTTGTTCTAAAACAAGTGTAGGATACCGACAACAATAGCATTTATCTTGTCTTGAAAATGATGTGATGTTGAGTGATGAGCTGCTAAAGACCGGCAAACGTCTCCGTGCAACAATAGCCCGGAACAATACCCTGTTTAGGACAGACTCGCATGAAATTATATACCCTGTTCAGGCTGGGAGGCCAAAAAACCATACCCTGTCCAGCGGCACGTCCCCGTATAGGCCACATAAGGGAGTACCCCCCCCCCCCCCCCCGGGTGAGCGTACAACAAAGAAAACAAAACAGTTTAAAATAAGTTGCTATTATTCAGAGAAAAAAAATTTAATTGACTGAGAACAGGAAACCGCGAAAAGAACAGTGACAGTTGAAACGATGTGACAGCTGTGATAAACAGAACTTGCAAATCTCGCGACATGTACTTCTTTGGTAAGAAAAATGCACGGCAGCTATATTCTGCTATATACCTAACGCAACATTTCCGGCGTGCGCTATTTGACATCGAAAATTGACACCTGAGAAACAACTGTCAAAAATTGATTTCTGAAGGTGGTTGTAGGTGGTTTTAGGTAGCCTATGAATAGGCTCCGCGGTGGGGATGGGGTAAAAAGAAAATGGCGTGCGAGCCGGGCGTCGCCCCTTCGCTCGCAGTTTTCTTTTTACCCCATCCCCACCGCGGAGCCTATTCATAGGCTAGGTTTTAGGTGGTTCCATGTTTTAGTACTTACCAGTATTAAAATCATTTCTTTCTTGAAAGAGTTTGTTTACCGTTTTCAACTTCTTTCGCGATGTGCGCGCGCTAAGTTGTAAAATCACGTAAGATGTTTTTGAACAGGTTTTTTCGGTTCAAAATTGGATTATTTTCCCGTTTCATTGACGTTTGGTACTTTAGAAATCATCATGGGACGTAATTCTGAATCGCTTTTGTTTCCATAAGCAATTTACCGGCGAAAAAAGTCGGACTTTCTTCGAGACCAAAAATGCTTTCGCGTTCAAGTATTCGTGTACAACACGTTGCGTATAGTGGGAATTTATATTTCAATCAACAGCAACTGATCTGAATTTTCCTTTTAATCTGTCCAAATCGCGATACAAAACTTTGCGACTCCGCCCAATACGGAATATATTTTCTCCCAACTAGCCGCCAATATAATGCGGTATTGCCGTCTCAAAATCGCAATTAGTTGATAGTATTAACGCTATGAAAATGAAAACTTATAATGTGTAAAATCTTGTATTTCTAAATTAAATTCTTCAGAAATGTCAGAAAATCTCAAAATTTGATTTGAAACTTAATCAAGAAAAATATAAAGACGCTAAAACGGCAAAGATTTTGCAAGGATATCGATTTCATCGTGAAAAGCGAAAAGGTCATGAAAACTGAAAATTAAGGTTAAAAAATCCCACCAAATTTGGGTAAAACGATTTGTATCTTGGAAAGTATTTATGCTATAAAAATAAAACTTATGTATGCTTATTTTAGTCAATTATGATATCATATCACGCCAACATAACGTCATACTTTAAAATTATCCGCCAGCTTGGATCCGCCATCTTGGATTTCTAAATTGTTCAGAAATGTCAGAAATCACCAAATTTGATTTGAAAAATCGCCGAACAAATATAAGGATGCAAAAAATGTAAATATTTTGGAAGTGAAAACCATTGCTTCGATCCTCCATATGAATCTCGTCAGTTGCCGGTATTTTGTTTTCTGTACTACAGTTGCTAGTGCAACTTCATAATCGGAGACCCAGGGGTAGTTAGTCGGGCGCGAAGAAAGTTTATAAAGTTCACATTTCTTTTGTTATTGAAATGTTGAGAGGTTGCGGTTGAGGCCGTTTGACCGGGCATGGTCTCAACATCTCTCATCATGTCTCAAAAAATGTTGAGAGAATGTTGAGACAGATTTTGTGACCATTTGATCGGGCCTTAAGCTCTGAATAGTTGGGAAACATGAAGTCAAATGAAAATGAGTGAACATTTGTTATTTTGCATTTCGAGATGATGATAATCTATTTTGATTTCCTCAATGGTAGAGCGTCCGACTACTGTGCGGAAGGTCACAGGTTCTACTCCAGTTGGTAAAACTTTGAATTATTTTTTTCTATGAAAATGCCACAAGAATCTTGATATTACATTAAATTGTATATCAAGATCACTAAAAATCATCTCAGATCAAAACCAGATTTGGTTGTGGTGTTTCACTGGGAATAAAGATTAATCCACGTGACCTAAATGGGCGTCATTTATTGGCTGTCGTCATCATGAATAATTTTAAAATAAGTTTGAGAAAGGATGGATAACGCTATCCACCGGATAAATTGCTATCCAGTGTACAAATACAAAACAAACAACGCTATCCAGTGGATAGTGATTTAACCGGTGGATAGCGTTATCCACCCTTTTAACAACCGGCCCTGGTGGATAGCGTTATCCATCCTTTGAACAATCAGGCCCCTGATTATTTCTCTTGGCGCTAAAAACAGCGTGCTTCGTATAAATCGTTCAGTAGATCATTCATTGCCGTCTGAGCAACCATATCTGTTTTTTGTTTTCTTTTGTAGAATTGCAATCTGTCACATATACAGAAGAACCTGCAAATCCATCCTATGTTGTGGAAGGTAACAACATCTCTCTGAAATGGAACTACGTCTTAACTGGATCGGTCAGACGTATTGAACTGATGTTTGTTCAAGGTGGAAGTTCACTCGTCATTCTAGAATACAAAACACCTAACCTGCCTCAAGAAATACACGCGGCTTTCACAAATCGATTAGGACCCGTGAATATAACGGACACACAGTCTTCTATTACGATCCTTAGAGCGAACAGAGCGGACAGTGGAAACTATGAGCTCGAAGTTGCCCTCGTCGGTGCCCGCAAATCGAGTTCGGTGGTTGTTGAAGTACAGTGTAAGTATTAAGTTTTACGCTCAATTTTGTATTTTGTCCACTTTTTTTTTTTGAGATGTGGGAACATTATTTGGAGCACACTCTTTCGTCCTACGCAAGCTGTATTGAGGTGTTTGCTAAAAAAGTATTGATGCCGGCAGGCAGAAGGACGTATTCAAAACATGACCCGCGATAGGTCCATCTCACTCCGTGGACCCGGTCCATGGACCACCCATGGATCCGGTGTATCGTCCATGGGCCACCCCTAGGCAAAATGTGAAGAATAGGGTGTCGTGGGTTCGTGTCCCGCTCGGGACACTTGATTTTGTTCCAGCATTTGTTATGTTTCTACAATCGTATATCAGAGTTTACCTCTCTGATAATGAACATATAGTAAAAATGACCTGTACGTTTTCCTTATTATATAGATCCGCCAGAATTCACTAGGAAGAGTGGTGATCAAAATGTCATAGAAGGTGATGGTGTCAGTGTTACATTAGAGTGCATTGCAGATGGTAAACCAACACCAAACATCATCTGGACCAAAGTGCTTGATAATGGCAGTGACTCCAATGTACTGTCTCGTGAGAACACGCTTGTACTTGACAATAACAGAAATAGCACTGGAACATATCGCTGTACTGCATACAATGGAATAGGAACTGCGCCCAATCACACAGTCAATGTCAATGTTAATTGTAAGTCAATGTATTCTGTATTATTTTGTGGGATACTTGCTGGCCTAATAGCACTTTGGACTCCGTATTGAGTGGTCCAGGCTCTACATGTCGCGCTGACCAGGATCACTGTGTTGTGTTTGTGGGCAAGACACTTTACTCACAAAGTGCATCTCTTCACCCGGCAGTATACGTAAATGGGTTCAACTAATTCAGGGCAACGTGACAACAATCATACCTGTGATAAGGACTAGCATAGTCAAGTAGAATAGTTGCAGTCGCTTCATGCTTGGAAACTGGATGTGTAAGCCACTTACTGTAGGCTTCTAGACAGACTCTTTTTAATTCATTGATATACAGAATGAGTGGCTACATGTATGACATTTTTACAGTGAAGATGACGCTACCGTTGCCACTCGACAAATGTTTTGATTAATTTTTGACATCTTGTGTCAAGACTTTGATGGTTTCCGTTTTGTGGCGCCACATTTGAACTAGACTAGAAACTAAAACCATTCAAATTTCACGACTCCGCCTCCAACACTCCTTGGATTTTGATTGGTCAAGTCAAACGGAACCAATAGTCGTGAAAAAGTTGTCAAAAAGATGTCAAAAATTAATCAAAAACTTTGTCGAGTGGCAACGGTAGCGTCATCTTCACTGTAAATCAGATGCATTACTTGGACTTGATTTTTGTACAGAGCCATGTTTTTACGTTGTGATGCGACAGGTCGTATTTAAAATTTACAATGCATTTCCTTTGTATTTACTGAGGTAAGAAGCACGACTAATATTCACTTATAGTAACAGTTAAATAATACTGCCAGTAAAAAGATACAAAATCATAACATGCACTGTATAATACACTGTACCCATAAGTCTTTCCTTCAAAAGTGTCACTGCGTGATATGTAAGTTTAAATATTATTTCTCTTTTACGCAACTTGTGTGACTCCTGAAGTGATAAAAGAATACAATGTACATGCTTTATGTAATTATACAAATTGAGCCTCTAGCAACTAATGGAGTGGTATCGCATATTTCTGAAACAGTACTTATTTACAGTACTTGGACGCTCTTGGGAGCAAGGGAGTGGCAGCTTGACTGTAGCCTTTTATGATCATTTTAAACACCTATCAACACAAATGTAAAAGTGTTACTGCATAATACTGTGATGACTGATTGATTATCGTGTGAACCATGGTTCTCGATAGCTTTATCATCAACTGATGCATTTCAGTGTTAAGGCATAACAGGATTGGCCAGCCTACTTTGTGTTACAGCACTTTATAGGAGATGCGGTGGCCTATTATGGTGGGTCAGTCATGCGCTGGCCGGGGATATTGTGTTGTATTCTTGAGAAAGACATTTAGCTCTCACTGTGCCTCTGTCCACGCAGAACCTATGGACTAGGTTAAAAGTTACTAGGGACTAAAAGTTTTTCCTTTGGTTTCAGACAAACCAGAGAATATCCAGTTGATAGTAAACGACTCCAACATCTGCCAGGGTGACGTCATCACCATCACCTGCTCAGCTGATGGTAAACCTGCGGTACATACATATCAGCTGTTGGAGAATGATAGACCAATGAGTGATGGAAGCAGTTCAGGAGTATGGAGCAGAACAATGTTAACTCGAGGTGTATTCACCTACAGATGTGTGGCTAACAACACTGTTGGCACAAGCAACAAGAATGCTACTGTAAATGGTAATTTGTATATTTTGTCTTTCTAAGCCTTGTTTAAATAATAATTCCTAATTTGTTAGGCTAATTTTAGTGTTTTAGTGTTCCAATTTTTAACTATTTGATGACTTTCTAATACACAATTTTAGTTAATTATACATTTCATGGAACAAATCATTGAACTTGCAATGGCTTGCTTCATGTATATGATGTGTAATTAATGAAACGTAGCTTTGCACAACAACCATTGTGATCACAATTAGCCTGTGAACAGGCTCTCTATTGGGGGAATGGGTAGAACATGATTCAAGGGCCTGAAAATAGCAAAAAGTAGGCCAGCTATCCTAAAATGAAGATTTGTGGGCCAATGAGTCAGAGAGCATGGCCTACAAGTTTCAATAAAATACTTTTAGTCCAAGACGTTAGTCACTAAAATACTTTTAGAAATTACTATTATTATTTGAACAGCTCTGTATTTTTAAAAAAAAATTATTTCAAAAAGTTCAAAAATACTACTTGTATATAAGATAAGATAAGATAAGATACAAGTTTATAGTTTACAAGTGTATGCTGTAGAATATGAATTGCTGTCAGTAACAATGCTTTCATTCTGCAAAATATTCAAGTTCAGAGTACTCTAGCTATCTCATGTAATTCTACCATGAACATCGAAAAAGCTAAAATTCAATTGTACAAATGTATTAAACATTTAATTACAGTAATTTGTGACCATTTTGTTTTGTACAGTTCCATCAGTTGTATATCCACTAAAAAACATCACAGTAACAGAGGGTGAGAACAGGACTCTAACCTGTAATGTTTCTGGGAGTGCTGTGTCATCTGTGACATGGACGACAGTCAGCAGTGGTAGTCGTTCAATGGGAATCACTCGTGAACTCACACACATCAGTAGGAATGATGCTGGAGAATACAAGTGCGAAGCAAGTTATTCTTGTGGAAATGATACTGCAAGCACATTTCTCACTGTGCACTGTAAGTGATAATAGTAGTTAATTACAAGCTGTACCTGATTGAACATGTACATCATTAATTATTCTTATGATTGTAATTATTTTAAATATTGTATTATATATAGACACGTGTTTGCACTGTGCACATTTCAGAAGGACAAATAAGCCTCGATGAGTAAATATTAAGTAATTATCTAGTTTGGGAATTTTAGCTAAATTTTAAGAAGATAATAAGGACACAACGAAGGCTGAGATCGATATTTTAATGGGTTTGAATAACGTTTCCATACATTATCACGTTGTTAACGATTAAAGATGTCGACACGTCAATCAGCTTTGTTCTGAAACTTTGATGTTCACCGACCGACGTTTTAAAAATAGAGTTCGAGTTATCGGGGGAAATGTTAGCCAAGGGAAAGTAAAATTAGCTTGAGTTAGCAGGGAGTTCAAGTTAACCGAGTTCGAGTTAGCTGATAGTAAATGACTGAAAAAACGGGGTCAAATCCAGGGGAAATCGGATATTGTTCGAGTTAGCGGGTAGTTAACAATTATCCTGCTCAATCTTGCGGAATATCGCCTTATCCTTAGCCAACTCGGAGTACGGCCGAACATTTTACCGCACGCGTACGAAATTACGTATATCGCAGGATATATGTTGAGTACGGCCGACAGATATTGAGTGCATCATGACCATATTTGGACAGTGTTACAATTTGTTGAATAATAATTCGAGTTATCCGAGCTCGAGTTAGCGGGTTTCTACTGTAATGCATATATGATTTGCACATAATCGCGCGACTCGCCAAGTCCACTTGCCTGGTAGTTATCAATTTGCTAAATCTCAGTACAGCGAACTTTATGTTCAATTTCATGCAGCCAGACATGCTAGAGTCGCGTGGTGGGATCATTAAGAGCGAGCAATGAAAGGCGAATCATCTGTTTGCAAACACGAACCAATATATTCCACTAAAGGGGTGAAGTTTATTTCACTGCGCAATAAAGTGACACGAGGGTGGCCGAAAAGACCTTTTCAGATTTCAATTGCACATACGATGGAGAAATATGTTTTAGAAGTTCATGTTTATACATCGGTTGTTGTCCAAGGCTACGGAGGATATTTAAACATGGTGTCAAAAATGAGTAATTTATAATCAAAGAGTGCTCTGGAGGCAGTGTACTCTGCACTAAGAAGCTACATGCATATAATCATATATCTATGTTTTTCCTCAGACAAACCAGATAATGTGCAATTGGAAACATCTGCAGCTGACAACAAAGCATGTCAGGGTGATGTTATCAGCTTCAACTGCTCAGCTGATGCTACTCCATTGGTGACGTCATATCTGCTATCTTAGACACTTCAGGAAGATGGCGCAAATTCTTCACAAGTGGAGGAGTGTTCATCTACAAATGTGTGGCTAACAACACTTTAGGAACAGAACACAGTCAAAGTGTTACTGTTATCGTTAATGGTAAGTGCTCAAAATAACACAATGTTTGTTTCAAATACTATACCAGCTGATGTAGCGTATATAGTTAGTACAATATGTGACGCAGTGGCCTAATGGTTAGCGTGTTGGACTCTGGATCTAGTGGTCCGGGTTTGAGTGCTGACCGGGATCATTGTGTTTTGTTCTTGGGCAAGACATTTTACTCTCACAGTGCGTTTCTCCATCCAGGAGTATAAATAGGTACCAGTAACTTGTCTGGAAAACCTAACAAACCTGGGGTAACCTGCTATGTACTAACATCCCATCAAGGGGAATAGAGAGACTCCTAGCTAGTCACTTCATGCTTTGGAACTGACTGGAGTTATAAGCACTTTCCTCATCAGCCACTTAGACTTGAAGACAGACTTCAACCTTTGACCTTTTAACATGCACATGTATTATTGTTTTTTTGCGTTACAGTAATAATGTAATATTTTTGTTGATTTGAAGCATGACATTTAGTAACTTTAAAATACTTTGGCATTCATGCAGATTCAATGATGATATGAGATTATTTTCAATGACACAAAACATAGAAATGCAGGAATGTTTACCCTTAAAATAATAATAGATTGCAACTTGTAAGCAACACAACGTTTATTCTCAGACCACGAGGAGCAGACACAAAGGGCGCAAGTGTACATGTAACCTGAAGTCAGTTATGACCGGAAATAACACAGTCTCCTGGCATGGTCTCTTTTATTTATTTTGAGATTTATCATGTCCTAAAGAGTGTATATCTGTTCTGCAGAAAATGTTAATGTTTGCAAACCCAGCGGACATAAAGCTGTAATAATTATGATGCTGAGAGCTCGAGTGCTGTTACAATAAACTATTTATGAAGTGCACAATGCCTCGTAATGTTTCTTAGAAATTTAAAATTATTTCAACTAAGTATTTGTTGCTTTTATGATTTTAAAATATCTTCTTTGTTGTTGTGACTCATTTGTTTACAGTGCCTTCATCCATACAACAAATGCACGATGAGACAGTAACTGAAGGTGGCAATGTGACTCTGACATGTCAAGCATCTGGGATGCCTCATCCAATGGTATCTTGGATCAAGCCTGATGGTCAGCAAAGTGTTGAAACCGTGTTGGTGATTACAAGTATTAGCAGGGGTGAAGCTGGGGAATACAGGTGTGAAGCCAGTAACCAGTGTGGAAATGCATCAGAGACAACTAGGGTTGATGTACAGTGTAAGTGTTTTTTTTTCCTGTTGCTTTCTGTTTTTTTCGTTTGTTTTTCACAGTCTATACATGGGTTATGTATGAATTCTAATTTAACAACCAGTCTGTTGTCTTTGGTGGATCGATAGTGTTTCAGAAAATGTTATTGGATACAGTAATTTGACGGTCAAAATGAACTTACTTTGGGTAAAAGTTTGGAAAACACTATCAACACACGGATTTTCGAGGAATTCCATACATGTACTAATTGCAAGAGTTTTGAAGATTATGCTTTTACACTAAAACCGTAGCCAGTGAATGCAAAAAAAAAGTCACTGCCATATTCCTGATCGGTTGGACTGAGAGTGCGAAAGTACATGTAGTCACTAGCTATCCAGGATACCTGTAGTTGGAAATAATTACTGTCAGTGGTACTGTACGTACAGCACGTTCATAACTTACATGAATTGTTGCTCTTGTTTAGACAAACCAGAGAATGTGCAATTGGTAACATCTGCAGCTGACAACAAAGCATGCCGGGGTGATGTTATCAGCTTCAACTGCTCAGCTGATGCTAATCCATCAGTGACGTCATACCAGCTGTTAGAGAATGACACTGCTATCTTAGACACTTCAGGAAGATTTAGCAAAAACGTCACACGTGGAGTGTTTATCTACAGATGTGTGGCTTATAACACTTTAGGAACAGAACACAGTCAAAGTGTTACTATTACTGTTAATGGTAATCGATGACCTATTTTTAGTTATCGATCAAGTTGTGAGTTGGGGGGGGGGGGTGGAGAGAGTACCCCCCCCCCCCCCCCCCCCCATACAAGGTATCTCGAAAAGTATTTACGCTATGGAAGTGAAACTTATATGGTGTATAAAGCAACCAAAAATGTTTATTTTAGTGAAAGTCACGTGCTAATTATGTCGTCATATTACGTAAACATGACGTCATACATTTGAAATATCCGCCATCTTGGATCCGCCATCATGGATTTCCAAATTGTTCAGAAATGTCGGAAAGTCTCCAAATTTTGAATTTACTATTTTATGTTTCTATTTAAATGTTTCCAAAATATGTTTTTAATATTAGTATAGGTAATAACATGAGTTGCAGCGATATTTGGTAATAGTACCGTTAGGACCGTTAGTAATAAATAATGTTGAGAAGATGTTGAGACGAACGAAATCTTACACTTGCCAAACTGTAATTTCTACATGCAGGTATTTCAGATAAATACAGCTCGTTCTAACCAATCACCTTTCAGAAATTTCTCATGTGTGTGCTTCATCCGTAGTAGGGACACGACCTGTCACTGAACGAACAACAACAGCAGCCACAGCATGCACAGTAACACCTACCAGCTCATCTGAGAGTAAGTTTCCATTTTATGTGATGACTTTGCATTATAGGTTGACTTATGACTTTAAATATTTAACCAAACGAACGTTTATCGCGGAAAGTAGTTATAATTTACCCACGACAGTTACATGCAACCAATTATTGTACAAGGTCGTGATTTGTCATTGGCGAGCTGGCAATCGATTTCTGTATTTGTCAACGCCGAAGCAATTTTCCCTTTCGTAAACGGTCGCTGCCATTTCTAACGGTCGTTGCCATCCCTGGTAACGGTCGATGCCTTTTATAATGGTCGATGCCTTTACACTCTCTTTGCATCGTGGGTAATGACGCGAAATCGCGTGATTTTTTACTCAAGTTTGTCTTGTACCAGGCGTAGTCAATCGATAGAAATCGATATCGGAAATTAATCGATACACTCGATATCAATCGATATCAATCGCCGATTGCTATCGATTGATATCGGTAATCGATAACAATCGAACTCACAGAAAAAAAAATTATCGATTGTTATCGATTGGCAAAATCGATAACAATCGATAATAATCGATAATAATCGATAACAATCGATAAACATCGATAATCCAAAGGAGTATTTGTTTCAAACATATAGTCATGAATCACTATTCGCGGGTCGAACCCTTGTTTTATGACGACGAAAAACACAGAAAACTGCTTCTTCTTTTGCATGTATTGTTCCTGGTCGATATTTATGGAGCAAAAGTGATTACTGCTGTGCTACTGGATTGTTTTTTATTTCTTGCCTACTCTGTGATTTATTCTTACGTTTCTTTTTTAATGCGACTAATTGAAATCGCAAAAACACTGATTTTGTTGTTTATTCTGCTTCATCTTTATGGCGTTGCTATAACGAGAGTAGAGGGTTTAACGCCGCTACTTGGAACACCGAAACTTCTTCTTCCAGTATTATGAACTGCGCTGAAGTTGAAGATCGTTAAAAATACCAAATTGTTCCTGTTATTGTCTTTGTTCCTATAGTATTTTGTTGATAATTGTTAAACTATTGCATGCTATGATGATTGAATGACTCAATAAAACCATACAGACAACATTGTGTCAATGATTGTTATCTTGTAAAATGAAAAAAATCATTTCCGATAACAATCGATAATAATCGATAAATTAATCGTTATCGATTTCTATCGGAAATCGATATCAATCGAACTCACAACTTTTTTTCTTTATCGATTTCTATCGATTGATATCGGAAATCGATATCAATCTTCGATTGTTATCGATTGTTATCGATTGATATCGATTACCGGTTTATCGATTGACTACGCCTGGCTTGTAATGTTAAATCCGGCCCAATAACTCAAACACTCGATAACTCGAACCTCGCGCTAACTCAAACGTTTTTCGATTCCCATTCAGGTCATTTTCTTACCAGTCCAGCGCATTGTCACTTTTGGAAATGTTTTCATCCGCCGACCAAAACAAACAATTATCCAATCAGAGCGCGAATTTGGAGTCACGTGGTGCGAAATTTCACGATTGCGATCACGCGCGAGTTGAATGCTCTGAGTCGATCTAACGCGATGCTTTGAATGGAACAATCCAACAATCTATTTACGTTTATTTCTGGCCGGGATTAGCTGCTTGCTGGACGAGAAACATGGCTTTGATATATTTTAGCCTGGAATAAGTTGTGACGAGCGCTTGCCTTTTTTGTCGCGCTCTAGATCGAGCTCTTGCCGCGCTCAGATCGGATATCGCGCTTCGTCCTTCGACAATCCGCAGCTATACGCTTTCATGTATTACTGGCCGGGATCAACTGCTTGCACAAAGAGAAACATGGCTTCGATATCCTTAGCCAGCAATGAGTTGCGACTAGTTCTTGTATTTATATTCTGGTCGCGCGCTATGTTCAAAACAAGCTAAAACAGTATTGGTTTAGGTCAGTAACAGCGAACAACTGGCGTGCTGCAACAGTCGCAACAATCACGCATCGATCGAGTTATTTTGCATCCCAAGCCTAACATGACCTCCTAAAATTTGTAGAAAGAGAAACAGGGCTGTGATATATTTTGGCCAGGAATATTGGGAGGAGCACTTGCCTTTCTCGTCGCGATCTATGTTCGAAACAGATCGAGCCGTCTTGGTTCAGAAATAATCTATTTACGCTTACACGTATACTGTCCGGGATATATTTAACTGCTTGCAGAAAGCGAAACATGGCTTCGATATCCTTTAGCCTAGGAATGAGTTGCGACTTGCTCTTGTATTTCTCTTCTGGTCGCGCACTATGTTCAAAACAGAGCTATTGGTTAGGTTATAATCGGCTGTTGTATCAAAATCGAACGCTGCAACAATACACGCATATCCTAGGCCTGGTCTGTGACCTCTTAAAATTTGCAAGAGTGAACACTCGAAGGCTCTATTCTACGTGAAAATCCTCCACATAATACAACATGCTCGTTTACTGCGTTAAAATAAAAATAAAACACACCTGAAGCAACTGAGTAGGTCAGAAGACATAATTTAATATAGAGCAGCAAATGTCCTGTCACCTTTTAATACAACAACAAGGAAAACGATGTCGATATCCTAGTTCTGTTGCCAGTTGTAACGCTCACTTGGCGGATGTAGAAACGCCTGATCGATCTCTTTAAAAAATACGAGAGATATGGTCTTCATTGTCATGTTATGTTGCAGTTCAGCTGTGTCACTATTAAACCGCAGAAGCTTTCAAAGGTCAGATCAGGTCAGCCGCTCACAAATATCACAAAATCACACAGGCAATCAGCACAAATACAATTCAAAGGTGGCAGCCATTCTAAAAGGGTTTCTTACTTTCTTTTTCCTGATTTTGTGAAGCTCGAAATCGAGAAGTGTTTTCTTTCACTTGTGGCAAATCCAAACTGAGTGGATTTCGGCCGATCCTTCCCCAATTTCAACGTCCATAAACATGCATAAAGCCTTGCACTCTGCCTCAAACAAAGAAACCTCACATCCTCTTGTGTCACTTTTGTACATATCCGTCCAGCACATAATCAGCAGCGATCGTACATATAACTCCGATATGTATCCATCACATCACCGACCTGAAACGAAAGGAAAAGACGCCCCAAACGATTAGTTACAAGCAGTATCATTTTGCCGCAGAGGATTGCTTCCCGCAAAAATCGCGGCCCGTCCACGCAAATTGCGGCCCATCGCTCAGATTTCGTACAAAACATCTAGAATACCTATAGAATGTCCCTGAATTTTTTCAAGGCCCATAATAATTTTTCACGAGAAATATAGTGAACTGAAGACGATCAATCGGTCCAGTAAACAAGCAAAACTGACATATGTATCGAAAGTAAAAACTCACCTTCGCGCACATTTCGCCGCCATTGTCCACAATCTCAAGCACAACGCAATCTTCAATGCTTTCTTTGTTGTTGTGTTACAAATCGGCAGGCAAAGCAAGATGGGAAGACTCGATAAAATGAAAATTTCAAACTCAAGTGGAGTCCACACGGGTAGATTTCAAAGCCGCCATGTTGTGACGTCACGCTATTGTTTAGCGCATTTCCAAAAGAAGAAATGCGCTGGACTGCTTACTAATTTTACCCTCGATAACTCGAACCTCCCGATAACTCGAACCTTTTTCGATTCTCCTTCAATGTTTTAGTACGTTTTAGTTATCGGGATTCAACTGTATTGTAAAAGCTGTTGTATGCGCAAGGTTTGTCGTTGAAATAGCTGATATAATGTATTTATCCTGGTCTGAGAGCTACTCAAGCTTTTACAAGTCTACGAAATGTGTTTAGCAGAGATACTGTGCGAAGGCTATCTTTCTTGCATCAATTTGATCGAGGTTTAGTTCGATGTCAGTGTTTCCTCCTTTCGTCATTATGTGACGTTCTCACAACGATTTCACGCAAGTCTATCGACTGTTTTGCGCGTTGTATATGCCACTATTTTTCACTACGAGTTGCACTAGCGACTAAAAGTACGGAAAACAAAATACCGGCAACTGATGAGATCCATTTGGAGGATCGAAACCATGATATTGCCTGAAAAAAAAAGATCTTGCCTGAACAAAACTCCACATGGCGAAAGCCTGACACGAAACCAAACAGGAAACCAAACTATGTTAGAGTTATTTCAGTCAAAGGCTCTATTCTACTTGAAAATCCTCCTCATAATAAAACATATATCGCCCGTTAGAAACACACAGCGTTATGGTATCAATCAAATTAAGATTGTACTCGTAGAACAAACATATAAAAAGGTTTTCAAATGTTTCACACTGGTATAAATTGTGCGGCCTGTCAACCATTGCATTAAGCGTGATTACCCACAAGGCAAACTTGAGTAAAAAATCACGCGGTTTCGCGTTATTACCCACGATGCAAAGAGAGTGTAATGGCATCGACCATTATAAAAGGCATCGACCGTTACCAGGGATGGCAACGACCGTTAGAAATGTCAGCGACCGTTTACGAAAGGGAAAATTGCAACGTCGAAGGCAGATGCAAATAAGTCATTGCCAGGTACAAATCACACAATTTTGAGCCAACCACTTTGTTGTTTTTCAGAAAGTTGTTTGCAGGTGATGTAGTGATCATTCAAATAATCAAAATCACGTTTCCTGTGGAAAAACCTTTGTTACTATTACCCCTATTGTTGTTTTTTCTTTAATAAAAGCTTTGCAGTAAAGTCTTAAATACGATATACTACGTTGGATGACTTTATTTTCGAACATGAAATTTATTTAGGTGCTTTGCCTCAATAAAAACAGGAAAAAATAAACACAAAGACAAACAGACAGGAGAGACACATAAATACGTATACGGTAAACAAAACGGATACGCCACCGAATACGCCACCACATGAATGGAAAATGGGAATGTGCTATAAGCAACTCAGTTAAATGTCTTTATATTATTACAGATGAGGGGCATGGAGGTTGTTCTTGCAATTGCACCATATTAGGAGTTGTGATCGGAATCTTTGTTATCATTAACAGCGCTCTTGTTATCTACATAGTATGGCTTCACAAGAAAGGTAAACATTTTTCAGTTATTCCGAAATACATTTTCATGATAACTTTACACTTTTGAAAATTACACTATTTCGCCTAGATTCCAAATTACAGGGGGTATTTTTTGAGTAACAGTTACCCGTAAGTTAGACAATCTTTTGAAACGCTTAAAAGCCCTTATTAAAGTGGAAATCAGAAATGCTGTTGTCAAAATTCCCAGTCTGATTAGCTTATATATTTAATTTTGCTTACTGCTGTTACTGCAAGCTAGTTTCTATGCATCTTCCTCGTCATTTCGAATTATCTTTCCCAAGTGAATGTGACATAAGCTTTACACTCTGCTTTATACTCTGCATTTAAGGAATCTCTTTGTAAATGTTGTTTCCTTTCATAAATTAACTGGCA
Organism: Desmophyllum pertusum; assembly: GCA_029204205.1. Lineage (NCBI taxonomy): Eukaryota > Metazoa > Cnidaria > Anthozoa > Scleractinia > Caryophylliidae > Desmophyllum > Desmophyllum pertusum. Next base: position 237,322 of record MU825431.1, on the reverse strand, counting down.
CAATCATAGGACGCGTTTTTGTATAGGCTATTTTCTAAATCCTTCTGAGCACACGGCCAATCCACCTACAGCTCCTCAATACATGTTCTCCGAAGTCTTCCTTCTCTTCGTCTCTGGTCTCATTAGATTGCAACTTTATGCATCTCAGATTTGGGAAAAAAAGTTGTCATCGCTAGCCTTGGTTATTTGTCTCCCGTCCAATCAGGCACCTTTAAGCACAATCTCCGTGATTGTGGCAAATCTAGTCAGCTACTGAGTATAGGATTGTCTTCCCAAATGCGGTTCATAATCTTCCAAGTCCTGTTAATCTCGCTTCACTTCTGCCAATAATATCTAGCATTTCCATTTTTCTTAAGTGCCATTGTAAAACTCTACTAAAGAATGATTTTGGGACTGGCCAACATATATATCGGACTGATGGTTTCCATCTGGCTTTCATTATCAGCTAAAATATTTACTTAACTGGGATTTCGTAAGTGGTTTGTACTTTTAAGTTCCCATAATATAAAGTTCCCATAATATGATGTTTTATTATATGGCAAACTGGTCCACGATGAAAAGGAACATTCTGATTGGTTCCCTGAGCGGTCCGAATTTTGCAATACGGACCGCAAAGATGGACCGCTCACGAACTCATTTCGCCAAATTCCTTTTATGAAACATTGAACAAAAGAAAACTGTTTTCTATTAAGAAGAACATTTTTTCCTCATGTCTGGCGGAAAAACTGGTGGTTAAACTTTTCGCAAAGTGGCCTGAAAAATGCAAGAATATGCTTAGCTTTGGCGCGCGCGCGTTAGCCGAGAATGGTTGCACTAATTTCTCAGCAAATTTTTTAAAAAGCCATTATAATAAAAACTTTATTGAACTAGCTTGTTCGGTCCGTATTGGGAAATATTGGTCGAGTTCTTTTTTTGCAAGTTTATGGACCTCGCCTTCGGCTCGGTCCATAAACTTGCAAAAAAAGAACTCGACCAATATTTCCCAATACGGACCGAACAAGCTAGTTCAATAACATCTATATATTTAACTTAAACAGGAAGAGGTGACGACCTCTCGCCACGCTCTCCCTACTTTTGGTTGGACTTTATTTATAAGGCATTTACATTTTTCTTTTTAGGAACAGCAAGAAGAGAAAGGTAATATTTTAACTACATGCTTGTTACAGCGGCACATTTTAATATTTTTTATCGTCTCAACAAGAATGTTTATCGTACACTTATTTTGTATTGATTATTTAAACATTTCGCTTAAACAAAACATAATACCTGTCATCCAGTATGTTCACTGAAGCTGAAAATCGTGTTTTGGTTCCTGTAAAGGTATTTTGTTTATGATTTACTTCATACTATGGTACTTCTTAGGGTACGTTTTCAAAGTAAGCCGCAAATTAACGCTAACTATTATTAATAGTTGTCAAGGAATGAAATTCACATTTAGCAATCTCTTTTGTCTGTGACGAGGCTCTTGGCCAGCCTGCATCATTTATCACTTAACAATCAGTTTTGAAATTGTTAGCTGACGTCCCCAAAAATTGATTCCGGTAACTTTTATGGGTATTTTTGTTTTTTACTATTCGATGAGAAATCCCGTCACTTTATTTCAGATCCCCTCTTTGACAGCGGATCGATTGCCAAGTATTTATTAAGGAATAGGAAAGAAAATAATCATACAAATACAAATATGAAGTTAAAATTGATTATATTTTGTCGGCTCCTTTATTTCAACTGAACAAGTCCACTTAATACATCCAGCATGATTATTTGTTTTCAGACCTTAGCCAATGTTTCTACACATTTATGAACATGTAGTTTCATATCCAGTGCTCTACAAACTAACCTAACCTGGCTGCGCTTTTATCACCGTCAGTTACCGTATTCCCTCGATTAACCCTATTCTGCCTGGGCTTCGTTTTCTTTCGTGAGCTTCGGGAAGGGGGGACGGGGCAGAATGTGCCCCCCCCCCATGTATCTCGAAAAGTTTTCACGCTGTGAAAATAAAATTTATATGGTGTGTAAAGCATCACACCATATTGACATTGACGTTATAGATTTAAAAAATCCGTCATCTTGGATCCGCCATCTTGGATTTCTAAATTGTTCAGAAATTTCAGAAGTCTCATGAAATTAAGCTGAAAAATCACCAAATTTGGGTAAAACGACCTATATCTCGAAAAGTATTCATGCGATGAAAATGAAACTTATGTGGTGTGTAAAGCATCCAAACATGTTTATTTTAGTAACAATCGTGAATCAATTATGATAACATATCACGTCAAATGAGTCATACTTTTAAAACATCCGCCATGTCAGAAAATCACCAAATTTGATTTGAAAATATCGAAAAAATATATAAAAATGCAAGAACTGTGAATATGTTGGAATAAACCCTTCGTAAAGCTGAAAAACACGAAATATGGATAAAATGACCTGTCAAAACTTGGTTGCCATGGAAACTTCAAGTAAGGTATTTTTTTGGAAAATTCACAACGTTTGGCTATAATTGCTTGAATGCTTTTTTTTAAAGTACGATAAATTTGAAATCATCGCAATTACTCCAGGTTTCTTGCCAAAAGCAAAATTGTACAAAAATAAAGCTGGTTTAATCATGAAGATTGAACATAGAAAATTTGAAATTAGTTCCTTAGGTGCTTAATCGAGGAAGTAGTACAACAAAGACACTTTTTGGTCTGCTTGGAATCGTTTGTTATTGATATGTTTTTATCGGGTTTTTTTCTTTTAGGGAATATCAAGCAACAATTAATGAGAAAGGAGCCAATGTAAATGTAGGTCTATATAGAGCAATAGAAAAGTCAGTTTGCCAGTTTAATAATACAATATGAATTTCATACAACCTCTATCATAAGCATGTTTGAGAATTCGTTTTTACGTTTTCCATACTACTTCATGCATCATGTTTGTCGAAATGTGCATGGAATAGAAGGAATGAATTTAAAAAAAATACTGATAGGCTGGTAAAACAAATAAAAGACAAAATTTGAGAAAAAACAAGTACTCTGCACACGCTCAAGAAATTGGATCACGGCTTCTGGAGACGCGAATATGCACTTGACGAATAACAACTGTTAACCAGGTCATAGATCAATACAGCTCCATATACCCGGGCTTTTGGCGGTGCAAACATCTTTTAAATTATTTTTATATTTGTCAAATTCCCTATGAACTTTTAAATCATTTGTAAACTTTTATGAACACGGAATGCCTCCGTATTATATATACGAAGGACTGGATCTTTCCTCGCTTCGTTTGATCCATGCTGTAAAACCTAGTAATTACCATGGTAAATTTTCGGTAGACAAACATGCATTTCATTTTCAGTTGCAGCGACAAAAGTAAAGCCGCGCTTTCATTCGACTGTTGTTGCCTCAACTCAGCTTATATCCCCTGCATTATATATTTAGCTATCTCCTTCTAGGTTGTTTATAAATAAGACATATATTGCTTGATATTGTTCGAAGAAAACAAATGGTTTGAAAGATTTGAAACTAATTTCCAAGAGAAGTAGTCAATAATCTATCAACATTGTCAACTCTTTGTAAAGTAATTTTCCTTCAATAGATTGCGGTTGAAATGGATGATCTTCTGCCCAATCAGTTTCCTGCAAGGACACAAAATTCTGAAGTTTCTCCTCAAAGGCAATACATGACCCTGGATGAGGCGACTCGATCACAAGACGAGACAGATGTTACACCGAAGAATGCGTCGCACAGTGCTGCACAAATCAGCCAATATGCGCCTCTTCATCCATCAACACGCTCTTGGGAGGTTACTAGAGAGCATGTGACTATAGAAAAGATCATTGGCAAAGGTGCTTTTGGTCAGGTTGCCAAGGGAACGGCAATGGGCCTTCGCGGAAGGCCCCAGAAGACGCTAGTGGCTATCAAAATGTTAAAAGGTATGAAGTACTCGTATGAGTTATCGGTTTTTTTTGGAAATCGAGGGTTCGAGAAATCGGGATTCCGCTGTAGCTTGTTCCGTATCATCAATTTTACGGTGATTGTGTGCGTAATTGAACATTGGTTCTTAAATTTGTTTTCTAACAGAATAAGGGGAATCTTTTTTTGTAAACCATGCGTTTAAATTTTAAAAAGAAAGTTTACTTTAGACAATTCAACCAGAATAATCAAAGCCATGAGTAAATGAATGGTGTACAATGAGCGTGTTTTTAGGGAAACAGAACAAATTCAGAGCCCCTGTTTCCCTAAAAACTCGCTCATTGTACACCATTCATTTACCCATTTCATTTCGTTGAGCACATTTCATTCAATAATTTCAATGAAAGCTATTATTGTATGCTTTGTTCCCTGAAATGATATTTGCTACGTTTTATGTCGTCTGCCTTATTTTTTTTTTTAATAGACCTGCTGCATGGTACGCTAGGAAAAACAGTGTATAGCTTACAATTATTGATGATTCTTGTAATACTTATCCTCAAATGTATAAGCATTTTTGGGACTGATCATATTGCAGATAACGCGCCCGAGTCAGACAAGAAAGACTTGTTATCAGAACTTGAAGTAATGAAACAGCTCAAACCTCATCGTCATGTCATCAAACTACTGGGATGTGTCTCTGAATCTGGTAAATTCTGAGATTTTAAAACCCTTCAATGAAAACCGTTTTTAAAATCTATCCTCGTACAATGTTTGAGTTTCCTTTCTTTTTTGTTAAAGGACGATATATAAAGTCATTTTTGACGTCATGTACAAATTTACTTTCAAATGGACGGAAATCGCAAAATAATAGTTTACTAAGGTAGAGAAACACCAAACATGTAACAAGCAACCAAAAAAGAACAAGGATGGAGAAGATTGAGACGGATTGCGAATGGCAAACGTGAACAATTTATGCTAACTTTTCCATGATATGCAAACAGTGACCATCATTACAGTGGTTAATTTTTGTTTTCTTCAGAGCCTTTGTTAGTGCTGATAGAATATGTCCCATTTGGAGACCTGCTAGGATATTTGAGAAAGAGCCGTGGATTGAATGACACTTATTACAAAGACCCGGATTTCAAACCACAATCAAGTCTGACATCACAGCAGCTGATGACGTTTGCTTGGCAGATCGCTGATGGAATGTCCTATTTGTCATCAAAATCAGTAAGTAAAGTAGTTTTAAAGTATTATTTACTTATTGGAAACTGTTTCGCGCACTCATTGGCTCATTGTGGAATATATCGCTATGCCTGGAGATTCGTCACTCCATTTACGCAAAATTTTCGGAAAACCTTCAAAGCGCCGCGAAGCTAAATTCAGCCGCAGCGGAACAAACTGATATTCCTTCCAAAAATCACACAGAATCACAGGAAGATCAAGCAAACCGCCATGTCAGACTATGAAGCCATCTCGTAATATATTATATGGCAAGCTATCGTCAGAAAACAAAGCTTTAAGACATTTCATGAACTGTAGGGTACAGCGCAAGTAAATAGGGGGATGAGATCGTGATGATATAATGGCATGCCTTTTCTGTATACGTAGCCACACTGATGGTCTCGTGTAGATTGCCATTCTAGTGATCAAAGAGTTCCATTTCATCAGGTTTCGAACTGACACGAGATGATGGTTCCGGTCTCTACCGATTATCTGACTTTTTTTAAACAAAAATACATGTAAGACAGAAAAAAAACGTTACGTAAACAGAGAATACAATTACACCGACTCAAGAGAGGATGATTTAAGAGAAGAATTCAATTTCTGAGAAAGGTGACCAAGAAAGAAATCTACAGTTGACCTGTCATGTTTTAGCAATATAAGGGGGACAATAATGTTGGTATTAAAACAAGGAAATGAATATACTTTCTTTTAAAATGTTTTAATATGAAATGTTGCAATATAGGTGTAAAGGCTAGCCTTCACGAGGCGAGGAAAACCAACTTGACATAGACACCTGATAATTTTTATCAATATATTATTAGTTTCGCGCCATGCTGTGGAAGTTATTTGTTCCTTTTTATTTTCCTTCTGATCGAGGCTCCTACACACGTTGAGCAATCAGGTATAGCTCAGCTATGGACTGAAAATTAAAAATGGATTTCAAAAAAGTATCATTGGAAGAGACCCATGTGTGGGAGAATGCTTCTCTTAGATCATCCTCTCCTGACAGACTACTTCTGCAGGTTTTAGAGACTGACGATATCTATGTTGATGCCAGCGCTATTGCGCCAAACCAGACAGTCAATTGACTATGTTTCCTTTTCTTCGTTTAATGCACTTGAATGTATTTATTCTTGTAATTGACTTACTTATTATTGTGATTAATTTTGATTTTTTTAGTAATTCCCTTTGTATTTTATTCATATTTTAAAATTTGACGTTTATTATGTTTTTATTGTAATTCATTTATGTGGGTTTTTTTCAAGTACTGTAGAGCTTTTTCTAATTATTATATATGTAGTGACCCACCATGAACGTGCGGGTTACCAAGTGTAAAGTATTTGTGTTATAAGACAGTTACCGCAAAAAACTTTGTAGGAACATTTGTTGCAGCATTGATAGAACCCTGGGCAGTGACGACTGTTAGTGTTTGAGTTTTTCGCTTTGGAATCCACTCCTCTAAATATCAATGATTCAAGTACTTTCTGTTATAGATTATTCACCGAGATCTTGCAGCTCGCAATGTGTTGGTCGGTGAAAGAGAGACATGCAAAGTGACTGACTTTGGAATGGCCAGAGATGTTCAACAGGACAACATTTACGAACGAAAATCAAAGGTACCAAACAAGCTGAATAAAAGATTGTTGTCATTAATATCCCGTATGTGGTCGTGTTATGAACATAAAACTTTCCATATACAGTCGAACCCCTATTAAGCGGCCACCTATTCGACTGTATTACACTGCTAGAGGCAGAATCTGTTTAAGATGATTTTCGTCCATGATATCTTTCCTTACTATTATTTGCATGTACCTATTTTTCTATTGATATTTTTAAGAGAAATTCGATTATGAGCCTCTTAGGGCTGAATTAGGACAGTAATGTTTATTTCTTTTGTCGCTACTGGCTCACTACACTACCAAAAACGTGAAGGCTGAATTGCTTAAAATTGACCGTTGTCATTAGTAGGTAACAACTGTATCTACTTACTAAACGTTTTGAACCCAGGAGTATCAGCAGTTCGTTTTCTGTGGTCGAAAGGTTGAGGTCCTGAAAAGGACTGTTGTCTAAATATGATTTCTGCTCATGTCAGTCGTAACGTCAGTCACCAACAACAGTCCTTTTCAGGACGTCCCTCGTCCATACGATCTCACTAGACAAACAACTTTATTTACAGCAAAGCTGATAAAATATTGCTCAGGTTAGTTATAATTAAACTAACATTTGAATAATCCAAGTTTTACGCCATATATCAAGCTAGCATATAAACCTGTGATCTTGTTTGCTTTGTCACTACAGCTAAATAAGTTCAGTCTATTTTACTTCTAGGGACGTCTCCCAGTAAAGTGGACTGCAATTGAAGCGCTCTTATATGGGACATATTCTACACAAAGTGATGTGTGAGTACAAACACACTAAAAAAAACGCTAGAATGACAACAACAAACTATATCCACGATATCGCAAATGCAATTTAAATGTACTTTTTTTCTTACAGGTGGAGCTATGGAGTTCTCCTTTATGAGATTTTCACGATAGGTAAGTCCCTTTACGGGGAAAGATCACATCAAACTTTGTGTTTGAAATTTGGTGGGGGGAAAAACAGAACTGAATCGTTTGGCTCCTTTGGCTTTTTTTAAGGATTTGGCTCTTTTTGGCATAAACAAACCATAGAGAGTAAACCAAATTTCCGACAGCGAGATTCAAAATATTCCTCAGTGAGTAGAGCTGCAACGTTGACACTTAAAATTAAAATTCCTCAGGAGAGTTGGTGAAACAAATATGTGTTAGTTGTTTCCGCGACAGTTAGATAATGTAAATTTACTTACTAATCTGTGAAGTTTATGTTGATATAATGTCTGAATACTCTAACTACTACTAAACGTTGCTATAGAAACAGTTGCATTGTAGATTCTTTGAAGGTAAAATTTAGTATTGCGCGCTGATGCATTTGAGTGTTTTGATAAGTACCGATTGTCGTCTAGATGTGTTATCTAATGACTGCTCTCTTTCAGGTGGTTCACCATATCCAAGGATGGATGGCAAGAAAATTGCAAACTTACTTCAGCAGGGATACAGAATGCCTAAGCCACAACACGTGGATGAAATATTGTAACAACATTCTGTTTTTAATTTATTGTATATTCCTTTCTTGCTTTCAAAATGGAAGAAGTTATACGAAAATATACGAAATGTTATTTTTAGGTTTAGATTTATCCGTACAAAACGTCATTTCCGTTTAGTTATTGTCAAGAAAATTCTCATGTTTGATAAAAACATTCTGTGGGGTTTGAAGCGACACGAAATATTGATCTTAATATGTGGGAATTAGTTATTTTGATTATTATTATTATTTCATCCAAATACAAGGATTCAGAGAAACGTTGTAAGTGATACAGTAAATGAAATAATATTTATTGATAACCTACTTGCATAATATATATTCGTTCATCTTAAAGAGCATTCAAGCAATCATCGCCAAACTTTATAGCTTTTCCTAAAATTTATCTGGGAACATTTTGCTGTGTCAGTTTTTTTATCACGCGACTTATTATTTCCATGGCAACCAAGTTTTGACAGGTCGTTTTACCCAAATTTGGTTTTTCACCTTAATTGTCAGTTTTCATGAGATTTCCGCTTTTAACGAGTTTCTTCCAAAATATTTTCCATTTTTTGCATCCTTTTTTTTTCGAATTTTTCAAATCAAATTTGGTGATTTACAGTGGAACCTCGATATAACGATGTGCCAAGGGACTGACCAAATTGGATCGTTATATCGGGAGATCGTAATAACGAATTCCAGATATAACGATTTTTCGGGAAAAGAGCCAAAAATATCGTTATATCCGGGTATTGTTAATAATTGATTTGTCATGTATTGTGCAAATCCCTATCGTAACAAGCTGTTGACAGACACGTTACAGTCCTTATGCAATTATAACTAAATTATAAAGGTAAAGTATTGCCCGGGAGTATTGTCATATCTTTTCAAGTGTTAAGTCTCCTTTTTCGTCGCGCGATGATTGATTTTATCGTTATATCGGGGTAAATTTTACGTTTGAGCTGCCAGATTGTGATCGTTATATCGGGAATATCGTTATATCGAGTATCGTTATATCGGGAGTTTTCTCCATACATTTACTGTAACATTTTCCGGGCCGTAAAATGTTGATCGTTATACCGGGAACATCGTTATATCGAGTATCGTTATATCGAGGTTCCACTGTACTGACATTTCTGAAAAATTTAAAAATCCAAGATGGCGGATATTTTTAAAGTATGACGGGTTTTTTTGGCGTGATATGAAAACTTTATTGATTCGTGTTTGTCACTAAAATAAACATGTTTTGATGCTTTATACGCCACATAAGTTTAGTCTTCATGGCAGAATACGTTTTGAGATACAGATTGTTTTACCTAAATTTGGTGGGGTTTTTTTCGGCTTCATTTTCAGTTTTCATGAGATTTTCGCTGTTTACGATGAAATCCTTCCAAAGTCTTTGCTTTTTTAGCATCTTGTATTTTTCGTGATGTTTTTCTAATCAAATTAAGATTTTCTGACATTTCTGAACAATTTAGAAGATCCAAGATGGCGGATTTTTAAATGTATGACGTCATGATTGACACGTGACTGTCACTACACTACAAAACATTTTTGGATGCTTTACACACCTTAAAAGTTTCATTTTCATAGCGTCAATACTTTTCGAGATACATTGTGGGGAGGACTTTCTGCCCAGATTAATGACAGGGTCGACTTCGTTCTGGTTTTAGGTATGGAATAATGACGAAGTGCTGGCAAGAGTACCCGGATGTTAGACCAACATTTGCTAATTTGACGAGTGAACTTAAAGATATGGAAAACCAACACAAGGTGAACTCTTGGAGGATGGATAAGAATGAAATTGTTTGATTTTCTTTCCGCATAAGTCGAACGTGCTTATGCTAGCAAACTATCAAAATTAATCCCTGTTTCAAAATAGTCGTAGAAACTTGGCTTATACTCATTGTCAGTCCAGATGTTTCCAGTTCTACAACATTGACTGTCAAAACCAAGACCATAGTAACCGTATACATGTGTATAGCTGAATACAACACGCTCAAAGTTGAAACTTTTCAATTGGATAAGTCACGAGCCCGATTCACGGTTGCTTCTGGTGTTCTACCTGATTAGCAAAGAAAACAAAGAGTCTGTTGTTATTGGTTAGACCAAGTTGCATGAGGATTTTCTATTAATCACACAGCTCAGCAAACGCAAAAGCTGAATCATTTTGACCTTCAATCCAAAACTGCTCTATTCGCGAATCAGTTATCGGTAGTTATATTGTAATAGGTCGTAAAACTATGTAAGATAACCAACCATTTTTTCATAATTTGTCTTCTCTACAGAGGCTGATCAACATGAAAATGTACGACGAGCAGCTGTACGCAAACGTTGAAGATTTGATTGTGTAGGCGAACAAACGTCATCTGGTCTTACCTAAATTTAACCGATGGTCTGAAGTGTAGGGAACAGCTTGACTGTATAAAAAAATCCCATTGGATACTCCCCTGTCGCCCCAAAGTTTCTTGTTTTAGAGTTGGTTTGGTTTAGTTTGACATAGGGTTTACGATATTAATTTTGCGTTTTTGGTCTTAAATAAATAGGTATGATTTTTGCCTTGTGGCCGGAAACTGGCTTTGCATGTTTTTTAAAGGGAACTACTTTATATCTCTTGAAATTACGGGGCATAGATTGTAAAACAGAATACAAGAAGATATAAGTAACTGAAAAAACTTGAACTATATATATATAATCATACATTTTTTTAGTTTGTCAGAATTTTTTTAGCGATAATATTATTTTAGTCTGAGAACCACCCAGTGGTGGTCTTTTTAGAGAAGGACTATTTCAATAGAAAGAGCCAATTTCTCCGTTGACTACTAATAAATATCATTTTATTTTGAACAATACATCAATTTCTGTGCTACATTTTAATAGTGACGTTTAAAAACGCGCACAGGTTATTTATCCCTAACTGAAAATAAATAAACGTTTCTTAAATAACGGTCCTGGGACTGAGAGTTGTCATGAAGGGAACTGTTCTATGATCAAGCAGACAAAAAATCCCTAAAAAAGTGATATTTTAATATGGTTACTACAATTCGAAGGCCTCACATAATAAAGTTTACGAAAATAGTACCTCTGTAACTGACCTGGTAAAGCCTGTATGTTCACCAGGAATTCGATAAGAACACACCAGGGCGGACAAAAAAATCCACCAGCGAGCCCCTTGAAAAATGGACGATAAAAATCACTCCAGCACTTGAACCATACAAGGTCGACCAACACAACATTCTAAATCTAGAAATATAAAACTTTGTTGAGTACCCCCGGGAATCTGTCTGTGCTGTATACTACAATCTTTTGCTCGAAAATTCCCGAAATGAATGGCGGTCCATTGTCGCTAGTTACCATGAGTCGTGACAATTTTCTGCAATTTTCGATGATATTGTCGGATGTCGTGGAACGCATGATTTCAATTACGTTTTTTGGAGTAATCCGCTACGACCAACACCGAGTCACCTGGTGGTAAGGGCCAGATTTGTCACGCCCAATCTTGTCACTCTAGGCCGCCATACATTTGAGCGCAATCCATGTTTTATGCTGACAATTCCGGAATATCCTTCATGGGCGAGTATAAGGACACGAGGCCTCAACTTGTTAAGTACAACAATCCTATTACTACAGAGGATCATTCTTCTTTCGCTCTTCTTTTGGCGTATAAAACTCGGGTTTTAGCGTAGTTGCAGTTATAGCATTTTTCTTCAGTATAGCCCTGGCCCTGAGGAAGGCTAATTTTGTTAGCCGCCGAAATATTGGCCATTACATAAATCAACCCTTTGCCGTGGTACCTTGCATTCAGTTTCGTTCTCTTACACTTCAAGTGACGTCGGGCTTGAGCATCTCTGCAGTGAGATCCGGCAAAAACGAACCAGTGCATTTTATTTACGCGTTGTGTGGACTTCTGCATTCAAAGTTTCAGCCCAAAATGTGGGCTGAAGATACGGATTGGCACCCGGTCGACACCCGGCCGTCACCCGGTTGACATCCGGGCAAATTCAATAGTTTTCTTCAATAAGTCGCCGGCAATTTTTTAATTTACGACTCGCTTTTCCCAATATGGAATATATTTGATCCTAACTAGCCGTCATAAAAGCCGTAATGTCTCAAAATCGAATTTAGTTTTAAAAGTGATACTGGTGGCGAGTTCGGTCTCCCGGCTTTGCTACACATCATAGAACAAAACATGAAACATGATGAAATGATGATATAAGTCAATCAGCAACACAAGTCAATATACACTCTGAGTGAACATTTATCCCCTTCGATACTAACAACCAGTTTAGACACTTGAAGTACTCAAGTGCGTTTGGGTTCGCGGATTCAACTGACAAAACAATAATTTAATATTACTCCCAGACTGTTCACAGCCTCTCTATTTCCTCAGACCATAGAAAGCGTAGAGAAAATATTCTGAGGACTGAGGAGGAGCACGATAGGGAGGGGGGGGGGGGGGGGGGGGGGGGGAGGATCTGAACTTCCAGCCTCCCGAACATTTTACTTCCGACTTCCGCTTCCCGACCGTTCCTTATTGGCTCCCGACCCTTTGTGATTTTTCTATTGTGAAATATTACGCAGTGTTACGATTTTCTTTTCCCGCCTCCCTTAGACCTCCCGGGCTCCAACCCCCTCTCTCCCCTCTTAGAAGCGAGGACCATCAACGTCGAGCTCGAGGTTTCTCAGCTGTTATCAGCCGCAAGTCGACAGTGAACACAACTGGAGGTTTCGATAATTTTGGTTCAAGTTACCTTGAGAAATAAAAATCCCACACGTCCTTTATTATATGCATAGCTCACTTGCTAGCCGACTAAACTGCATGTCCGACCGGCCCTGTATTCCTATAGAAGGTTTCGGTCGCGGAGGACGATTAAATAAGATAAAATAATATGCTCCCAATTAATAGAAGTACATATATCGTACAATTTCGATAATAGACTCAAAATTCCGTGCAATAAGTAAGCCCAACAAAAAGCCTTGTGAACAAAATAAGCCCAGGGCTTATTATCGTAGTTTTGTGGTAATTTATTAAAGTTAAAAATATGAACATTTGACCTTCGAGCTCTAGTGTGAATAAATTATCATGTTCACTGATGAATGATGAGCCGACCAGTGACAATGGCGGAAGTTCCATCAGATGTGTGGTTCGTGGTAGTAGCACTCATCTTTATTCCCTTTGCAGGTAAGCGGCATAGTTACCTTGGTTAGTCAGTCAGTTGTAGACCCTTTGATATAATAGAGTTTTCTTAACTTCCTTTGCTTTGTAAGTTCATGGACGTTGTCATAACAAATAGTCTTTACTCGCCTCGCACCGAATAGCTGACACAGCTCTACCGTGAGATTTCAATCACACTGGAAGGTAAACCTAAATCGATCATTTCAACAGGATTTAAATTTTAGTTCAAATTCAACACTATAATTAACTTTAACAGCTTTTCACGTTTATAGCTCGCGCGGCAGAAAATAGCTATACTATTTAAGTGTCTTGTAAGTTGTGCATATTTACTTTGACTGAGACGTGTTCCGAGCACATCGTAGTCCCGTAGTAGGTGCTTTAAGTGCTGAAAACTCTTCTTTGTTCCATCAAATAACGACTCTTACTAAGTTGTTTGACCGATTCTTAATTTCGCTCATAGAAGGTTAGTCGCACAAATTAAAATTAATGAGGCTACCTTCTGTAGCTTCTGAGCGAAGCGTTATGCATGGACAGTTATCAGCTCACTACATTTAAACAGCAGTTGAGTTATTTTCACGTCACGCTCCGTTGTTTTGGGGCCTTCTTTATACAGACAGAATGACCTCCGTTAATCATCGGCGAGTTTTCCTGATCATCATTCTGATTGGTTCCCTGAGCGGTCCGAATTTTGCAATACGGACCGCTAAGATGGACCGCTAACGAACTCATTTCGCCGAATTTCTTCTATGAAACATTGAACAAAGGAAAACTGTTTTATATTAAGTAAAAACATTTTCCTCGTGTCTGACGGACAATTTTGGTTAAACTTTTCGCAAAGTGGCCTGAAAAGTGCAAGAATATGCTTAGGTTTGGCGCGCGCGCGTTAGCCGAGATAGCTTGCATTAATTTATCAGCAGATTTGTTAAAAAAATCCATTATAATAAAAACTTTATTGAACTAGCTTGTTCGGTCCGTATTGGGAAATATTGGTCTCGTTATTTTTTTGCAAGTTTATAGACCTCGCCTTCGGCTCGGTCCATAAAAAGAACTCGACCAATATTTTCCCAATACGGACCTCACGCTAGTTCAATAACGTTAACATCTATATAGACCTCTGTTACGTTTTTTTTTTCGTGGGGCTACAAATTCCCCGTGTTCGCCCACGAGAACTGAGGAAAAGTAACAAAAATTATAAAGTTAAAAGCATTAATAATGCTTTTAATTTTATAATTTGTGTTGCTTTTTCTTTGCCCGGGGACGGGCCGGGGGAATTTGCAGTTCCACGAAAAAAAACAAAAAACAAGTCCCTTGTGGTCAGTGCGGGGGGATGGTAACCAGCTAGAATTAATCGCGGCATAAGCTAAATTTAATTATAGCTTGAACTAGTTACAGCCACTACAAATCCGGGGTACAAAATCAGAAATATTTATTGTGTTTTCGCCATGACAGAAAAAAAACAAAACTTCTTAACATAATAAACACATAAAAACGGGGTTTGAAATAACCCGGTAAAGTTTATTTTCAAGTTTCAAATTTAATAATTAAGCGAGCGAGTGCAATACGATAACTTTGGCCATACCTTACGTTCTAAACAAACTAGCCTGTGTAGCAGTCGTTTCCTTTCCGAGACCGCGGGAGCCGCGCGAAGGCGAAAAGAGCGGGAAAAAGCGGGAGAAATCGGGAGGGGGAACATGTTGAGACGAGTTTGAATCCATTTAATAAACTTTATTTCAACGTCGTCACAACATTTCTTTTGTTATTGAAATGTTGAGAGGTTTTTTTATTTTTTATTTTATTACGGATGAGACAAGATTTGGAGTGCAATTTTATAGCGAAGGTAAACGCAAGAATATTTTGAAAATACATCAGAAAAAACTGAAAGTTGACGACGTTTCGACGCTACTTCGCGTCGTTATCAAGTCAAAGTAAAATGAAAATCCAATCTTGGATTGCAGCGAATGGATTTCCCTGCGGACGCGATCGGCTGAACGCTGGTCTTTAAAAGGCAATTTTATGTACACAGATGGATCTTGTGTATCTTGTGGAGTTGCCTGTCGTTCCACTGTGTTCCTGGCTAAATCTGTGTATGGTAGAGCCGACCATTTCTGCGAGCCAGCCAACTGCGCCGATCCCAAAGAAATGGTTGGCTCTACCATACAAAACTGTTCGTTTTACACTTTATTGTTTTATTATGCAGCTATTTAATTTTCATGGGAACTATACCCATAGGACTATCAAATTTCCTGTTGTTTTCACTTATCTGTATATATGCTTAGTTTTCATTTTACTTTTGACTTGAGAATGACGCGAAGTAGCGTAGAAACGTCGTCAACTTTCAGTTTTTTCTGATTAATTTTAAAATATCCTTGCGTTTACCTTCGCGCTATAAAATTTTATTTTATTATTATTTTTTAATTATTTTTATTTTTATTTTTTTATTTTTGTCGAGAGGTTAAGGTTTTAGGACGTTTGACCGGGCATGGTCTCAACATCTCTCATCATGTCTCAACAAATGTTGAGAGAATGTTGAGACAGATTTTGTGAGACAGATTTTGTGAGACAGATTTTGTGAGACAGATTTTGTGATTTCAAGATGATGATAATCTATTTTGATTTCCGAAGTCTTGTAGCTCAATGGTAGAGCATCCGACTACTGTAGCGGAAGGTCACAGGTTCTACTCCAGTTAATAGAACTTTGAATTATTTTTTTCTATGACAAATGATTCAAATATAATTTATAGTTTTTGAAAGTCTGTCATATAAATGCCACAAGAATCTTGATATTACATTAAATTTTATATCAAGATCACTAAAAATCACTAGATCACTAAAAATCATTTCAAAACCAGATTTGGTTGTGGTGTTTCACTGGGAATAAAGATTAATCCACCTGACCTAAATGGGCGTCATTTATTGGCTGTCGTCATGATCATCATGAATAATTTTAAAATAAGTTTGAGAAAGGATGGATAACGCTATCCACCGAATAAATCGCTATCCAGTGTACAAATACAAAACAAAAACAACGCTATCCAGTGGATTGTGACTTATCTTTATAGCGTTATCGCGTTATCCACCCTTTCAACAATCAGGCCCCTGATTATTTCTCTTGTCGCGAAAAACAGCGTGCTTCGTATAAATCGTTCAGTAGATCATTCATTGCCGTCTGAGTAACCATATCTGTTTTTTGTTTTGTTTTGTAGAATTGCAATCTGTCACATATACAGAAGTACCTGCAAATCCAACCTATGTTGTGGAAGGTAACAACATTTCTCTGAAATGGAGCCACGTCTTAACTGGATCGGTCAGACGTATTGATCTGAATTTGGTTGGAACACTCATTCTAGAATACAAAACACCTAACCTGCCCCAACATATAGACGCGGCTTACACAGCTCGATTAGGACCCGTGAATATAACGGATACACAGTCTTCTATTACGATCCTTAGAGCGAACAGAACGGACAGTGGAAGCTATCAGCTCGACGTAGTCCTCGTCGGTGCCCAAAAATCGAGTTCGGTGGTTGTTGAAGTACAGTGTAAGTATTAAGTTTTCCGCTCAATTTTGTATTTTGTCCACTTTTTTTTATTTTCCGAGATAGTGTGAGAACACTATTTGGAGCACACTCTTTGGATATAGGCGTATTTGTTTCGTCCTACGCAAGCTTTATCGAGCGAGATGTTTGCTAAAAAAGTATTGATGTCGGCAGGCATAAGGTCCATCTCACTCCGTGGACCCGGTCCATGGACCACCCATGGATCCGGTCTATGGTCCATAGGCCACCCCTAATTTTCGAAGGCAAAATGTGAAGAATAGGGTGTCATGGGTTCGAATCCCGCTCGGGACACTTGATTTTTTTTCCAGCGTTTGTTCTGTCTCTTACAATCGTATATCAGAGTTTACCTCTCAGATAATGAACATATAGTAAAAATGACCTGTACGTTTTCCTTATTTTACAGATCCGCCAGAATTCACAACGAAGAGTGGTGATCAAGATGTCGTAGAAGGTGATGGTGCCAGTGTTACATTAGAGTGCATTGCAGATGGTAAACCAACACCAAACATCACTGGACCAAAGTGCTTGATAATGGCAGTGACTCCAATGTACTCTCTCGTGAGAACACGTTTGTACTTGACAATAACAGAAATAGCACTGGAACATATCGCTGTACTGCATACAATGGGATAGGAACTGCGCCCAATCACACAGTTAATGTCAATGTTAATTGTAAGTCAATGTATTCTGTATTATTTGGTGGATACTTGCTCCGTATTGAGTGGTCCGGGCTCTACTTGTCGCGCTGACCAGGGTCGCTGTGTTGTGTTTGTGGACAAGACACTCAACTCACAAAGTGCATCTCTTCCCCCGTCAGTATACGTAAATGGGTTCAACTAATTCAGGGCAACGTGACAACAATTATACCTGTGATCAGGACTAGCATAGTTAAGTAGAAATAGTTTGCTTGGAAACTGGATGTGTAGCCACTTACTGTAGGCTTCTAGACAGACTCTTTTTAATTCATTGATATACAGAATGAGTGGCTACATGTATGACATTGGATTAAATTTACATGCAGATTTACAGTTTTTTACAGTGAAGATGACGCTACCGTTGCCACTCGACACATTATTTGATTAATTTTTGACATCTTGTGTGAAGACTTTGATGGATTCCGTTTTGTGGCGCCACATTTGAACTAGGCTAGAAACTAAAACCATTCAAATTTCACGACTCCACCTCCAACACTCCTTGGATTTTGATTGGTCAAGTCAAACGGAAACCCATCCGAAAGTCGTGAAAAAGTTGTCAAAACGATGTCAAAAATTAATCAAAAACTTTGTCGAGTGGCAACGGTAGCGTCATCTTCACTGTAAATCAGATGCATTACTTGGACTTGATTTTTGTACAGAGCCATGTTTTTAAGTTGTGATGCGACAGGTCGTATTTAAAATTTACAATGCAGTTTCCTTTGTATTTACTGAGGTAAGAAGCACGACTAATATTCACTTATAGTAACAGTTAAATAATACTGTCAGTAAAAAGGTGCAAAATCATAACATGCACTGTATAACACACTGTACCCATAAGTCTTTCCTTCACAAATGTCACTACGTGATATGTAAGTTTAAATATTATTTCTCTTTTACGCAACTTGTGTGACTCCTGAAGTGATAAAAGAGTACAATGTACATGCTTTATGTAATTATACAAATTGAACCTCTAGCAACTAATGGAGTGGTATCGCATATTTCTGAAACAGTACTTATTTACAGTACTTGGACGCTCTTGGGAGCAAGGGAGTGGCAGCTTGACTGTAGCCTTTTATGATCATTTTAAACACCTATCAACACAAATGTAAAAGTGTAACTGCATAATACTGTGATGACTGATTGATTATCGTGTGAAACCATGGTTCTCGATAGCTTTTTCATCAACTGATGCATTTCAGTGTTAAGGCATAACAGGATTGGCACATGGCCAGCCTACTTTGTGTTACAGCACTTTATAGGAGATGCGGTGGCCTATTATGGTGGGTCAGTCATGCGCTGTCCGGGATTATCGTGTTGTATTCTGGGGCAATACATTTAGCTCTCATAGTGCCTCTGTCCACGCAGAACCTATGGACTAGGTTAAAATTTACTAGGGACTAAACGTTTTTCCTTTTGTTTCAGACAAACCAGAGAATATCCAGTTGATAGTAAACGACTCCAACATCTGCCAAGGTGACGTCATCACCATCACCTGCTCAGCTGATGGTAAACCTGCGGTACATACATATCAGCTGTTTGAGAATGATATACCAGTGAGTGATGGAAGCAGTACAGGATTATGGAACAGGACAATGTCAACTCAAGGTGCATTCAC
Organism: Desmophyllum pertusum; assembly: GCA_029204205.1. Lineage (NCBI taxonomy): Eukaryota > Metazoa > Cnidaria > Anthozoa > Scleractinia > Caryophylliidae > Desmophyllum > Desmophyllum pertusum. The sequence goes on along the minus strand of MU825431.1, from coordinate 218,060 downwards.
CTACAGATGTGTGGCTAACAACACTGTTGGCACATGCAACAAGAATGTTACTGTAAATGGTAATTTGTATATTTTGTCTTTCTAAGCCTTGTTTAAATAATAATTCCTAATTTGTTAGGCTAATTTTAGTGTTTTAGTGTTCAAATTTTTAACTATTTGATGACTTTTTAATACACAATTTTAGTTAATTATACATTTCATGGAACAAATCATTGAACTTGCAATGGCTTGCTTCATGTATATGATGTGTAATTAATGAAACGTAGCTTTGCACAACAACCATTGTGATCACAATTAGCCTGTGAACAGGCTCTCTATTGGGGGAATGGGTAGGACATGATTCAAGGGCCTGAAAATAGCAAAAAGTAGGCCAGCTATCCTAAAATGAAGATTTGTGGGCCAATGAGTCAGAGAGCATGGCCTTAACAAGTTTCAATAAAATACTTTTAGTCCAAGACGTTAGTCACTAAAATACTTTTAGAAAATACTGTTATTGTTTGAACAGCTCTGTATTATAAAAAAAAATTATTTAAAAAAGTTCAAAGATACTACATGTATATAAGATAAGATAAGATAAGATAAGATACAAGTTTATAGTTTACAAGTGTATGCTGTAGAATGTGAATTGCTGTCAGTAACAATGCTTTCATTATGCAAAATATTCAAGCTCAGAGTACTCTAGCTAATCTCATGTAATTCTACTATGAAAATCGAAAAAGCTACAATTCAATTGTACAAATGTATTAAACATTTTAAATTACTGTAATTAAAATTACAGAAATTTGTGACCATTTTGTTTTGTACAGTTCCATCAATTGTATATCCACTAAAAAACATCACAGTAACAGAGGGTGAGAACAGGACTCTAACCTGTAATGTTTCTGGGAGTGATGTGTCATCTGTGACATGGACGGCAGTCAGCAGTGGTAGTCGTTCAATGGGAATCACTCGTGAACTCACACACATCAGTAGGAATGATGCTGGAGAATACAAGTGCGAAGCAAGTAATTCTTGTGGAAATGATACAGCAAGCACATTTCTCACTGTGCACTGTAAGTGATAAGTATAGGTAATCGCATGATTTCGAGTGCAATTTGGAATAAATAAGCACGAGTAAATTTTTCAAAGACTAACAAAATTGCACGAGTCCGTAGGGTGAGTGCAATTTGTAGTCTTTGAAAAATTTACAAGTGCTTATTTATTCCAAATTGCACGAGAAAAATCATGTGATTACTTGTTAATAACACACTTGAAAAATACCGTTTACCGATTACTTAGGCTGAGGGGGCCTTGGTCTTTCGTAAAAATTCCGGAAGTATTCGCAAACCTTCCGATTAAGTTCGGATGTCTTCGGTTGATCTTCGGCAGCCTTCGGAAATCTTCGGGTGATCTTCGGAAATCTTCGGTAAACTTCGGAAGTATTCGGGTGATCTTCGGAAATCTTCCGAAATCTTCGGTAAACTTCGGAATTCTTCGGATGACGTTCGGAAATCTACGGAAGACTTCGGGAAATCTTCGGAAGTCATCGGGTTATCTTCGGAAACTTTCGGAAGTCTTCGGGCCAACTTCGGCCATCTTCGGCATACCTCGTATGACCTTCGGGAGCCGTTAAGGGTCTTCGTACTAACTTCGGAAATCTTCGGAAATTGTAATTTGCACAGGTGTTACACTTTTTGCACTGGTGTTACACTTGAACTGCACTGCTCTTAGCCAATCAGAATGGAGTAATTTTTTCAAGTGCATTATTATAGTAGTTAATTAAAAGCTGTACCTGATTGCACATGTACATCATTAATTATTCTTATGATTGTAATTATGGGCCCGGCCGCACTAGGCTGACAAAATTTGTTTGGCGCTACCAAAAATCTTGACAAATTTTGTCTCCGCCAAATTTTCATTTTGGTCAACGCGTACGCACTTGAAAACGCCAAATTATTCGCTAACCACAAAATGTCAATCACGTTGAAATTCGAACACGGTTCTGTTCGCGGGGAAAAGTGTACATGTTTACAAATGTGAGCTCGAGATGTTGCCTCGGCGCATTATTGCTTGTATTCTCGTGTTTTTCGCCCCTTCAAATCGTTTATTTTGCACAATGGCAAATGTTACTTTTGCTATGCCAGTGGAGGCTCCATCTCCTTCGATTGCAAATGGTTTTGGTCTGGCACAACAGGCTCGATCGTAGAAGGCGTCGAAGACCCCATCCATATTGGACTCTACCAAGACCTTGCGAATCTTGGTTTGAAATTCATTTCCATAGACGCATTATACCGGAAGGATTCTTTTTTCGCCAGATGCGATTATCTCGGAACACGTTTGACGTCCTGTTGACCACAATTCGTCATGTTTTACAAAGGGAAGACACCAGATTTAGAAATTGCATCCCACCAGAGAAGGTTTTGGCTGTTGGCCTTTATCGTTTAGCCCATGGTGGATCGCTAGAGAACACAGGCGTAGCGATGAATGTTGGTAAAACAACTGCTCATGAAGCGTTCAATGATGTCGTTAACGCACTGTACGATGTTCGGAACGATTACATTAAATTTCCGTCTACCGAGGCAGAAACAGCCGCTTGTATAGCAACGTTCGCTGAGTTATCGGATCTACCCAACATAGCAGGAGCGATCTATGGGACACATGTCAAAATAAGGGCTCCAAAAGAAAGTGCCGTTGACTATTTTAGCCGGTATCAACAGCACGATGTAGCTGTCCAAGGCATCGTCGACGGAAGAAAAAATATTCTTGGATGTTGCCGCTGGTTTTCCCGGCAGCATGCATGATGCCCGCGTCCTACGTAACACAACAATTTACGATAGAGCAGAACAGGGAAACGTTCTGGCAGTAGGACCGTTTCATCGAATTGGCGGGCACGAAATTCAGCCTTATTTGGTTGGAGATAGTGCCTACCCACTCTCACGTTGGCTTCAGAAACGCTACCCCGAGGGAACAAGAGATCGAAGTGAGATACATTTTCAACCAGCAGTTGTCTTCCGCTAGAGTGAAGGTCGAGTGCGCTTTTGGAATTTTAAAAGGCAAATGGAGGATCTTATCTTCTATTGAAGAGTCAAGTATAGCGCGTGTTTCCAAGATCATTTTGGCTTGCGCTGTACTTCACAATTTTTGCATTTTAACGGAGATGAATGGGATTTCAATGATGCAGGCGATGGAGACGATGGACAAAAACCCTAACTTTGATGTTCTTGATGATGGAGATGCTATCAGAGAAATTCTTAAGGATAATTTGTAGACAGCAATAATGACTACACGTGCAGTAAACAATGTTTTTTTTAAACATGTGCTCTGTCACATACTCAAAGTCTTCATGTGTTATGGAACGTTGCGTTACAAGAATATAAATCAGATGTTCGTAAAAAGAATTATAAAAACTAATCATTGAAAAATAATTGCGTATAAAGTGATCATCAGTACCGATTTAGCACAATGAAAATTCAAATTGATCTTAAAATGTGTATTATAATGGTAGTAAAAGAGCAGAGGACTCTGTCACCAACTTTAACTGGAACGTTGCGTTACAAAAATATGTATTTATAGTTCAGAATTCTGTTGCAGTTCATAATGTCACTGATTAGCAAATCAGTTTACGACGATGATTTGTCGTTTTTCAGCATTTCAAGCATGCCAGCCATAAATTGTGTCATCATGTCCATTTGTTTTGTTTGTGCCTCCTGCATTCTCTCCATGACCCCAGTAATTCTGTCTCCTTGTTCAGTCACAGTCTTCAATACTTTTCCAGTGTCAACAACGTCTTCGGGGTCAACTGGCGTCTCAGGCGAAGACTTCCTTTTCTTTCGCAGCCGCCTGCTTTCTTTTTCAGTGGACGCTGAACTGTTTGAGACAGTATCTGGGGAAGGCGTACTCTCGGGCGTACTACATTCGATTTCAGGGGAATCTTGACTTGTACCCGGACTTGATCGTGAAGTAGGAGTCTCCGAACCCGCTTCTGCGACATTATCAAAGGTCACGACATCTCGAACACCTAGCACAGCATCAATTTCGTCGTAGTGAGGAGATTTCCAAAGAGAGCCACCGCTCTGTTTTCGATTCCAATCCTTGCGTTCTTTGTATCTGTCAACCAAATACTTCATTTTTCTTTTGCATTTTTCCACGGTGCGGTTGTAATCAAATTTTGCATTCAACTCATCCGCGATCTTGGACCAGTACTTTCTCGAGTCTTTACTTTCCAGTCCTTCGTGGTAGGAAACCCACAAGTTCACTAGGTACCCCTCTTCTCCCGGCTTAAATGCTTCGTATTTTGCCGCTTTCTTGCCCTTCTGGTTGGTTTTTCCGCTTTCTCCGACGCTTGAACTGCTTGAATGTACGTCCTGATTTGCCGCGCTTTCGCTTCGAACCATGGCAGTTGCGGTATTCGGACCCGGGTAGTATGAATGGGGATGAATTTGTGCAAATCCACTTGTACTAGGCAGTGATACTGGCGGCCAGAATACCTGTGAGCCATATTAATTTCTATATGGATTCTCTAACATGGCGAGGTAAGAATGATCTACATTTTCATCGATATTATCTCCTCCGCGTTCCATGTTTACGGTGCGATTGCCGCGTAAAAACTAACTACATTTTGGCGGGCTCGGCGCGATCAAATTTTCTTGATTGGCATTTTCCTTGAGATCTAATGCGTGTGAATTGACGAATCTGTCAGTTTTGACGCTTGACAAAATGTTGTCCTGCTCTGGGGCAGGACGACGGCGCCTTTGAAGTTTGGCAAGGCTTGACAAAATTTTGGTAGGAAAAAAACAGCCGTTCGCACTTGTGAAACGGAACTGATGACAGATATTTTTGCAAAACAAACAAAAATTCGCCTAGTGCGGCCGAGCCCTATTTTAAATATTGTATTATATATAGACACGTGTTTGCACTGTGCACATTTCAGAAGGACAAATAAGCCTCGATGAGTAATTATTAAGTAATTCTCTAGTTTGGGAATTTTAGCTAAAATTTTAAGAAGATAATAAGGACAAAACGAAGGCTGAGATCGATATTTTAATGGGTTTGAATAACGTTTCCATACATTATCACGTTGTTAACGATTAAACATGTCGACACGTCAATCAGCTTTGTTCTGACACTTTGAGGTTCACCCCCGGACCGACGTTTTTAAAATAGAGTTCGAGTTATCGGGGTAAATGTTAGCCAAAGGAAAGTAAAATTAGTTCGAGTTAGCGGGGAGTTCAAGTTAACTGAGTTCGAGTTAGCTGATAGTAAATGACTAAAAAACGGGGTCAAATCCAGGGGAAATCGGATATTGTTCGAGTTAGCGGGTAGTTAACAATTATCCTGCTCAATCTTGCGGAATATCGCCTGATACTTAGCCAACTCGGCCTACGGCCGAACATTTTACCGCACGCGTACGAAATTACGTATATCGCAGGATATCGGTCGACAGATATTGAGTGCATCATGACCATATATGGACAGTGTTACAATTTGTTGAATAATAATTCGAGTTATCCGAGCTCGAGTTAGCGGGTTTCTACTGTAATGCATATATGATTTGCGCATAATCGCGCGACCCTGCCAAGTCTACTTGCCTGGTAGTTATCAATTTGCTAAATCTCAGTACAGCGAACTTTATGTTCAATTTCATGCAGCCAGACATGCTAGAGTCGCGTGGTGGAATCATTAAGAGCGAGCAATGAAAGGCGAATCATCGTTTTGCAAACACGAGCCAATATATTCCTCTAAAGGGGTGAAGTTTATTTCACTGCGCAATAAAGTGACACGAGGGAGGCCGAAAAGGCCTTTTCAGATTTCAATTGCTCATACGATGGAGAAATATGTTTTAGAAGTTCATGTTTATACAACGGTTGTTGTCCATGGCTAGAGGATATTTTAACATGGTGTCAAAAATGAGTAATTTATAATCAAAGAGTGCTCTGGAGGCAGTGTACTCTGCACTAAGAAGCTACATGCATATAATCATATATCTATGTTTTTCCTCAGACAAACCTGATAATGTGCAATTGGAAACATCTGCAGCAGACAACAAAGCATGTCAGGGTGATGTTATCAGCTACAACTGCTCAGCTGATGCTACTCCATTGGTGACGTCATATCAGCTGTTCGAGAATGACACAGCTATCTTAGACACTTCAGGAAGATGGCGCAAATTCTTCACAAGTGGAGGAGTGTTCATCTACAAATGTGTGGCTAACAACACTTTAGGAACAGGAAACAGTCAAAGTGTTACTGTTATCGTTAATGGTAAGTGCTCAAAATAACACAATGTTTGTTTCAAATACAATACCAGCTGATGTAGCGTATAGAGTTAGTACAATATGTGACGCGGTGGCCTAATGGTTAGTGTGTTGGACTATGGATCTAGTGGTCCGGGTTTGAGTGCTCACTGGGGTCATTGTGTTGTGTTCTTGGCAAGACACTTTACTCTCACAGTGCCTTTCTCCAACCAGGAGTATAAATGGGTACCAGTAACTTGTCTGGAAAACCTAACAAACCTGGGGTAACCTGCGATGGACTAGCATCCCATCCAGGGGAATAGTGAGACTCCTAGCTAGTCACTTCATGCTTTGGAAACTGGAGTTATAAGCACTGGCCTCATCAGCCACTTAGACCTGAAGACAGACTTCAACCTTTGACCTTTTAACATGCACATGTATTATTGTTTTTTTTTTGCGTTGCAGTAAAAATGTAAAATTTTTGTTGGGTCGAAGAACGACATTTAGTAACTTAATACTTTGGCATTCATGCAGATTCAATGATGGTATGAGATTATTTTCAATGACACAAAACATAGAAATGCAGGAATGTTTACCCTTAAAATAATAATAGAGTGCAACTTGTAAGCAACACAAAGTTTATTCTCAGACCATGAGGAGCAGACACAAAGTACGCAAGTGTACATGTAACCTGAAGTCAGTTATGACCGGAAATAACACAGTCTCCTGGCATGGTCTCTTTTATTTATTTTGAGATTTATCACAGATGATTATTTTACATACATGCGAGTATTGTCCTAAAGAGTGTATATCTGTCTTGAAGAAAATGTTAATGTTTGCAAACCCAGCGGACATAAAGCTGTAATAATTATGATTCTGAGAGCTCGAGTGCTGTTACAATAAACTCTTTATGAAGTGCACAATGCCTCGTAATGTTTCTTAGAAATTTAAAATTATTTCAACTAAGTATTTGTTGCTTTTATGATTTTAAAATATCTTCTTTGTTGTTGTGACTCATTTGTTTACAGTGCCTTCATCCATACAACAAATACACGATAAGACAGTAACTGAAGGTGGCAATGTGAATCTGACATGTCAAGCATCTGGGATGCCTAATCCAATGGTATCTTGGATCAAGCCTAGTGGTCAGCGAAGTGTTGAAACCGTGTTGGTGCTCACAAATATTAGCAGGAGTGAAGCTGGAGAATACAGGTGTGAAGCCAGTAACCAGTGTGGCAATGCATCAGAGGCAGCAACAGTTGATGTACAGTGTAAGTGTTTTTTTCCTGTTGCTTTCTAATTTAACAACCAGTCTGTTGTCTTTGGTGGATCGATAGTGTTTCAGATAATGTTATTGGATACAGTAATTTGACGGTCACAATAAACTTACTTTGGGTAAAAGTTTGGAAGACGCTATAAACATACAGATTTTCGAGGAATTCCATACATGTACTAATTGCAAGAGTTTTGAAGATTATGCTTTTACACTAAAACCGTAGCCAGTGAATGCAAAAAAGTGACTGCCATATTCCTGATCGGTTGGACTGAGAGTGCGAAAGTACATGCAGTCACTAGCTATCCAGGATACCTGTAGTTTGAAATAATTACTGTCAGTGATACTGTACGTACAGCACGTTCATAACTTGCATGATTTTTTGCTCTTGTTTAGACAAACCAGAGAATGTGCAATTTGTAACATCTGCAGCTGACAACAAAGCATGCCGGGGTGATGTTATCAGCTTCAACTGCTCAGCTGATGCTAATCCATCAGTGACGTCATACCAGCTGTTAGAGAATGACACTGCTATCTTAGACACTTCAGGAAGTTGGAGCAGAAACTTCACAAGTGGAGTGTTTATCTACAGATGTGTGGCTTATAACACTTTAGGAACAGAACACAGTCAAAGTGTTACTATTATTGTTAATGGTAATCGATGACCTATTTTTAGTTATCGATCAAGTTGTGAGTTTTATTTGATTTTATGGTGTAGAAAACCACTTTAAAACTACTCAATCAATCAAATACTCAATTAATCCTATTCTGTACCCTCCCCCCCCCCCCCCCCCCCCACAAGGTTTGAAAAATCCGCCATCTTGGATCCGCCATCATGGATTTCCAAATTATTCAGAAATGTCGGAAAGTCTCCAAATTTTGAATTGACAATTTTATGTTTCTATTTAAATCTTTCCAAAATATGTTTTTAATATTAGTATAGGTAATAACATGAGTTGCAGCGATATTTGGTAATAGTACCGTTAGGACTGTTAGTAATAAATAATGCTGAAAAGATGTTGAGACGAACGAAATCTTACACTAGCCAAACTGTAATTTCTACATGCAGGTATTTCAGATAAATACAGCTCGTTCTAACCAATCACCTTTCAGAAATTTATCATGTGTGTGCTTCATCCGTAGTAGGGACACGACCTGTCACTGAACGAACAACAACAGCAGCCACAGCACCCACAGCATGCACAGTAACACCTACCAGTTCATCTGAGAGTAAGTTTTCATTGTATGTGATGACTTTGCATTATAGGTTGACTTATGACTTTAAATATTTAACCAAACGAACGTTTATCGCGGAAAGTAATTGACCCATGACAGTTACATGCAACCAATTATTGGACAAGGTCTTGATTTGTCATTGGTTAGCTGGCAATCGATTTCTGTATTTGTCAACGCCGAAGGCAGATGCAAATAAGTCATTGGCAGGTACAAATCACACAATTTTGAGCCAACCACTTTGTCATTCGATTATTGAGGTTGTTTTTCAGGAAGTTGTTTGCAGGTAATGTAGTGATCATTCAAATAATCAAAAAAGGGGAAAATAAATCGACGATAATGGTTTTGTTAATTACGTTCCCTGTGGAAAAACCTTTGTTACTATTACCCCTATTGTTGTTTTTTCTTTAATAAAAGCTTTGCAGTAAAGTCTTAAATACGATATACTACGTTGGATGACTTTATTTTCGAACATGAAATTTATTTAGGTGCTTTTCCTCAAAAAAAAGGAAAAAATAAACATAAAGGCAGACAGACAGGAGAGACACATAAATACGTATACGGTAAACAAAAACGGATACGCCACCGAGTACGCCACCACATGTATGGAAAATGGGAATGTGCTATAAGCAACTGAGTTAAATGTCTATATTATTACAGATGAGGGGCATGGAAGTTGTTCTTGCAATTGCACCATACTAGGAGTTGTGATCGGCATCCTTGTTATCATTATCATCGCTCTTGTTATCTACATAGTGTGGCTTCACAAGAATGGTAAACATTTCGTTTATTCTGTAACTTTTCATTTTCATGATAATTTTACACTTTTGAAAATGACATACCGAAGAGAGGATTTTAGTAACAGTTACATAAGTTAGCCAATCTTTTGAAACACTTTTACGTGTTTCAAACGATTGGCTAACTTTTAAAAAATCCGAAATGTAGTTGTCAATATTCCTCTCTGATTAGCTTAAATATTTAATTTGCTGTTACTGCAAGTTAGTTTCTATGCAATCCATTTCGAATTCTCCATGTGCTACCAGCTCCACTACGCCCGGCCACCATTTGCTGCCACCTGATCACGGGCCTTCCACTCTTTCCCAAGTGAATGTGACATACGCTTTACACTCTGCATTTAAGGAATCTCTGTGTAAATGTTTTTTCCTTTCAAAAAATAACTGGCACAATCATAGGACGACCAATCCACCTCCTCTCCTCCTTCTATTCGTCTCAGGTCTCATTAGCAACTTTATGCATCTATTTGGAAAAAAGTTGTCATCGCTAGCCTTGGTTATTTGGCTCTCGTCCAATGAGGCACCTTTAAGCACAATCTCCGTGATTGTGGCAAATCTAGTCAGCTGCTGAGAATAGGATTGTCTTCCCAAATGCGGTTCATAATCGTCCAAGTCCTGTTAATCTCGCTTCGCTTCTGCCAATAATATCTAGCATTTCCCTTTTTCTTACTGTGCGAATCAAAAAAGCGTGAACACTTTGATTTAACTTTAACTTAACTTAACTTAACTTAACATGATTAAACCGCATAAAGAATAGTTGGAAACTCAAATTTACCCTTTGTTTTGCAGAAAAGCTTTGCAAAAACAGCAATAAAATAAATACAGTAAAAATAGTCCAACGTTTGGCAAAGGAAATTAAATCAAAGTGTTCATGCTTGTCTGATTCGCACAGTAAGTGACATTGTGAAACTCTACTAAAGAATGATTTTGGGACTGGCCATCATATATATCGGACTGATGGTTTCCATCTGGCTTTCATTATCAGCTAAAATATTTGCCTAAAGTGGTTTGTACTTTTAAGTTCCCATAATATAAAGTTCCCATAATATAAAGTTCCCATAATATGATGTTATATTTAACTTAAACAGGAAGAGGTGACAACCTCTCGCCAAGTTCTCCCTACTTTCCCCTCCTAGATTAAGACTGGCAATGGTTGGACTTTGTTTATAAGACATTTACATTTTTCTTTTAGGAACAGCAAGAAGAGAAAGGTAATCTTGCTTGTTACAGCGGCACATTTTAATATTTTGTATTGTCTCAACAAGAATGTTTGTACACTTATTTTTTATTGATTATTTAAACATTTCGCTTAAACAAAACATAATACCTGTCTTCCAGTATGTTCACTGAAGCTGTCGTGTTTTGGTTCCTGTAAAGGTATTTTGTTTATGATTTACTTCACACTATGGTACTTATTAGGGTACGTTTTCAAAGTAAGCCGCAAATGAGCGCTAACTATTATTAATAGTTGTCAAGGATGAAATTCACATTTAGCAATCTCTTTTGTCTGTGACGAGGCTCTTGGCCAGCCAGCATCAGTTATCACTTAACAATCAGTTTTGAAATTGTTAGCTGACGTCCCCAAAAATTGATTCCGGTACCTTTTATGGGTATTATTGTTTTTTACTATTCGATGAGAAATCCCGTCGCTTTATTTGAGATCCCCTCTGAGACAGCGGATCGATTGCCAAGTATTTATTATAAGGAATAGGAAAGATCAATAATCATACAAATACAAATATCAAATTAAAATTGATTATATTTTGTCGGCTCCTTTATTTCCACTGAACAAGTCCACTTAATACATCCAGCATGATTATTTGTTTTCAGACCTTAGCCAAGGTTTCTACACAATCCTGTAGTTTCATATACAGTGCTCTACAAACTAACCTAACCTGGCTGCGCTTTTATCACCGTCAGTTACCGTATTCCCTCGATTAACCCTATTCTGCCTGGGCTTCGTTTTCTTTCGTGAGTTTCGGGAAGGGGGGACGGGGCAGAATGTGCCCCCCCCCCCCCCCCCCCATGTATCTCGAAAAGTTTTCACGCTGTGAAAATATAATTTATATGGTGTGTAAAGCATCACACCATATTGACATTGACGTTATAGATTTAAAAAATCCGTCATCTTGGATCCGCCATCTTGGATTTCTAAATTGTTCAGAAATTTCAGAAAGTCTCATGAAATTAAGCTGAAAAATCACCAAATTTGGGTAAAACGACCTATATCTCGAAAAGTATTAATGCGATGAAAATGAAACTTATGTGGTGTGTAAAGCATCCAAACATGTTTATTTTAGTAACAATCGTGAATCAATTATGATAACATATCACGTCAAATGAGTCATAATTTTAAAACATCCGCCATGTCAGAAAATCACCAAATTTGATTTGAAAATATCGAAAAATATATAAAAATGCAAGAACTGTGAATATGTTGGAATAAACCCTTCGTAAAGCTGAAAAACACGAAATATGGATAAAATGACCTGTAAAAACTTCGTTGCCATGGAAACTTCAAGTAAGGTATTTTTTTGGAAAATTCACAACGTTTGGCTATAATTGCTTGAATGCTTTTTTTAAAAGTACGATAAATTTGAAATCATCGCAATTACTCCAGGTTTTCTTGCCAAAAGCAAAATTGTACAAAAATAAAGCTGGTTTAATCATGAAGATTGAACATAGAAAATTTGAAATTAGTTCCTTACGTGCTTAATCGAGGAAGTAGTACAACAAAGACACTTTTTGGTCTGCTTGGAATCGTTTGTTATTGATATGTTTTTATCGGGTTTTTTCTTTTAGGGTATATCAAGCAACAATTAATGAGAAAGGAGCCAATGTAAATGTAGGTCTATATAGAGCAATAGAAAAGTCAGTTTGCCAGTTTAATAATACAATATGAATTTCATACAACCTCTATCACAAGCATGTTTGAGAATTCGTTTTTACGTTTTCCATACTTGGAATAGAAGGAATTAATTTAAAAAAAATACTGATAGGCTGGTAAAACAAATAAAAGACAAAATTTGAGAGAAAACAAGTATTCTGTACACGCTCAAGAAATTGGATCACGGCTTCTGGAGACGCGAATATGCACTTGACGAATAACAACTGTTAACCAGGTCATAGATCAATACAGCTCCATATACCCGGGCTTTTGGCGGTGCAAACATCTTTTAAATAATTTTTATATTTGTGAAATTCCCTATGAACTTTTAAATCATGTGTAAACTTTTATGAACACGGAATGCCTCCGTATTATATATACGAAGGACTGGATCTTTCCTCGCTTCGTTTGATCCATGCTGTAAAACCTAATAATTACCATGGTAAATTTTCGGTAGACAAACATGCATTTCATTTTCAGTTGCAGCGACAAAAGTAAAGCCGCGCTTTCATTCGACTGTTGTTGCCTCAACTCAGCTTATATCCCCTGCATTATATATTTAGCTATCTCCTTCTAGGTTGTCTATAAATAAGACATATATTGCTTGATATTGTTCGAAGAAAACAAATGGTTTGAAAGATTTGAAACTAATTTCCAAGAGAAGAAGTCAATAATCTATCAACATTGTCAACTCTTTGTAAAGTAATTTTCCTTCAATAGATTGCGGTTGAAATGGATGATCTTCTGCCCAATCAGTTTTCTGCAAGGACACAACATTCTGAAGTTTCTCCTCAAAGGCAATACATGACCCTGGATGAGGCGACTCGATCACAAGACGAGACAGATGTTACACCGAAGAATACGTCACAAAGTGCTGCACAAATCAGCCAATATGCGCCTCTTCATCCATCAACACGCTCTTGGGAGGTTACTAGAGAGCATGTGACTATAGAAAAGATCATTGGCAAAGGTGCTTTTGGTCAGGTTGCCAAGGGAACGGCAATGGGCCTTCGCGGAAGGCCCCAGAAGACGCTAGTGGCTATTAAAATGTTAAAAGGTATGAAGTACTCGTATGAGTTATCGGTTTTTGATGGAAATCGAGGGTTCGAGAAATCGGGATTCCGCTGTAGCTTGTTCCGTATCATCAATTTTACGGTGATTGTGTGCGTAATTGAACATTGGTTCTTAAATTTGTTTTCTAACAGAATAAGGGGAATCTTTTTTAGTAAACCATGCGTTTAAATTTTAAAAAGAAAGTTTACTTTAGACAATTCAACCAGAATAATCAAAGCCATGAGTAAATGAATGGTGTACAATGAGCGTGTTTTTAGGGAAACAGAAACAATTCAGAGCCCCTGTTTCCCTAAAAACTCGCTCATTGTACACCATTCATTTACCCATTTCATTTCGTTGAGCACATTTCATTCAATAATTTCAATGAAAGCTATTATTGTATGCTTTGTTCCCTGAAATGATATTTGCTACGTTTTATGTCGTCTGCCTTATTTTTTTTTAATAGACCTGCTGCATGGTACGCTAGGAAAAGCAGTGTTTAGCTTACAATTATTGATGATTCTTGTAATACTTATCCTCAAATGTATAGCATTTTTGGGACTGATCATATTGCAGATAACGCGCCCGAGTCAGACAAGAAAGACTTGTTATCAGAACTTGAAGTAATGAAACAGCTCAAACCTCATCGTCATGTCATCAAACTACTGGGATGTGTCTCTGAATCTGGTAAATTCTGAGATTTTAAAACCCTTCAATGAAAACCGTTTTTAAAATCTATCCTCGTACAATGTTTGAGTTTCCTTTCTTTTTTGTTAAAGGACGATATATAAAGTCATTTTTGACGTCATGTACAAATTTACTTTCAAATGGACGGAAATCGCAAAATAATAGTTTACTAAGGTAGAGAAACACCAAACATGTAACAAGCAACCAAAAAAGAACAAGGATGGGGAAGATTGAGACGGATTGCGAATGGCAAACGTGAACAATTTATGCAAACAGTGACCATCATTACAGTGGTTAATTTTTGTTTTTCTTCAGAGCCTTTGTTAGTGCTGATAGAATATGTCCCATTTGGAGACCTGCTGGGATATTTGAGAAAGAGCCGTGGATTGAATGACACTTATTACAAAGACCCGGATTTCAAACCACAATCAAGTCTGACATCACAGCAGCTGATGACGTTTGCTTGGCAGATCGCTGATGGAATGTCCTATTTGTCATCAAAATCAGTAAGTAAAGTAGTTTTAAAGTATTATTTACTTATTGGAAACTGTTTCGCGCACTCATTGGCTCATTGTGGAATATATCGCTATGCCTGGAGATTCGTCACTCCATTTACGCAAAATTTTCGGAAAACCTTCAAAGCGCCGCGAAGCTAAATTCAGCCGCGGCGGAACAAACTGATATTCCTTCCAAAAATCACACAGAATCAAAGGAAGATCAAGCAAACCGCCATGTCAGACTATGAAGCCATCTCGTAATATATTATATGGCAAGCTATCGTCAGAAAACAAAGCTTTAAGACATTTCATGAACTGTAGGGTACAGCGCAAGTAAAGAGGGGGATGAGATTTGGACGAAGAGATCGTGATGATATAATGGCATGCCTTTTCTGTTTTCGTAGCCACACTGATGGTCTCGTGTAGATTGCCATTCTAGTGATCAAAGAGTTCCACTTCATCAGGTTTCGAACTGACACTAGATGATGGTTCCGGTCTCTACCGAGTATCTGACTTTTTTTAAACAAAAATACATGTAAGACAGAAGAAACGTTACGTAAACAGAGAAAACAATTACACTGACTCAAAAGAGGACGATTTAAGAGAAGAATTCAATTTCTGAAAAAGGTGATCAAGAAAGAAATCTACAGTTGACCTGTCATGTTTTAGCAATATAAGGGGGACAATAACGTTGGTATTAAAACAGGGAAAGGAATATACTTTCTTAAATGTTTTAATATGAAATGTTGCAATATAGGTGTAAAGGCCAGCCTTCACGAGGCGAGGAAAACCAACTTGACATAGACACATGATAATTTTAATCAATATATTATTAGTTTCGCGCCATGCTGTGGGAGTTATTTGTACCTTTTTATTTTCCTTCTGATCGAGGCTCCTGCACTCGTTGAGCAATCATGTATAGCTCAGCTATGAACTGAAAATTAAAAATAGATTTCAAAAACTTATCATTGGAAGAGACCCATGTGTGGGTGAATGCTTCTCTTAGATCATCCTCTCCTGACAGACTACTACTGCAGGTTTTAGAGACTGACGATATCTATGTTGATGCCAGCGATATTGCGCAAAACCAGACAGTCAATTGACTATGTTTCGTTTTCTTCGTTTAAGGTATCAGTATACCCCAAATGACCATCATGCGTTGGCGCTGTTTTACGGTCGGACGTTTAACAAAAACCCCAATAAAGTATATATTTCCTGAAAGCTTAAGAATTGTAGATTACGAATATGTATTCATTTGAAGTAAAAAAATTAACGTGTTTTGAATAAAGCGCTCAATTTCAAAAAGTATATCGGTCCACAAATCGAGTTCGTTTCCGGTCGAAATTGAACGGGAGGAAAGCGAAAAACATCGCTACGTGTTCTTGACACCTTTCTCTAACAAACTGTGTCGGGGAATTTTGATTACTTGTCTGGTTAGCTTTTAGCACACAGTTAAACTTCGAGGGTTGACAAAACACGTATTCTCTGTACGAAAATACTCATAACTTTCGAACGAGGGAGAAAAATAAAATTCCCCGACACAGTTTTTGTTGCCAGACTATTGGAGAACATTCTCTCCAAATTTCAGCGAAAAAGGTTGAAAATTCGTTGCAAACGAACTTGAAACGCGCGCTTCATTCGCTGAAATTTTATTTTCGAGAAACAAGGGAAAACATATTTTGGGGCGTTCTTCCGGTCTGATGAGATTAAATACACAAGACGCGTGAAAATAATTATGCGTTGATCGATAAAGAGAAGGCTCGTTTTACTTTAATTAACAACAGAGTTCGTATCGAATACAAATGACCTCAAATGCGCGCTTCTTATGGCCAGGAGAAGAAAGTTCTCCTCTCACCGATCGTGCTACAAGCAAAACAAGAGTTTATGACTTCAGTTTTCCCTCCATTTAGCCTCTCTGTGGGATATTCGCCCACATGGATATGCAACCGCGAGCGGATTTCAAGTTGTCCTAATCAGTGATGCGATCCGTCACTTGAGACCCGGTTGAGACGAGCGCTTCGGCTCAATTCAGAACCGAACAATTTCCCATTTCGGTATATTCTTACTTGAAAACACGGACACAGTCTGTTATGTTTCTACGGACATTGTAAGATGCAGCTTTCAAATTTCGGGTGAATCTACAAACACGTCGGCCCTCATGTTACGCGACTTTTTATACGTACATGTTGACAAACTGTTGACAAACTGTTGACGGCTCTCGATTGGAAATAATTAATGGCGAGAATCGTTTTTTCTTCATAACTTTCTTTAGAAACAATCTTTTTTCGTGAAAACCTTTTGGAAATGAAAGGTCTTAAGAGCGGTTTGCTGTAAGGACCGACTAAGGGATGAAAGATAGAAAAAAGCGTTTTCCCCAAACTTTGCCAGAATAAAGTCCTCGGTGAACTAGTTCTAAAAATATAAGTTTCGGGTCGTTTAGAATTTTATTTATTTTTTTAGTGAATTTTTTTGTGTTTTTCGCTTGGAGGCAGGCTAAATTCACGCTGAAATCGAGACTTTTTGCGAAAGCTCCCGTTTAAATATTGAAAGCCTTTTCGAAAAGATTAACCCATGGAGTCAAAATCTGTTATTTCCACAGGTTATTAGCGGTTTAAAATTTAAATTAAACGTAAACCTGAATTTTTGACGAAATTTTTAAATTTACACCCTTCAACCTTCGTTACAACAACCGAATTTTGGCTAAAATTCAAGGCTCAAAAAAGCAATCTGGTACATGGATTTACCCAACGAGACTATACTCCGAGGAACAACAATCATTTCAACTAAACATCAGGAGAAAAAAAAATTGGGGTAAATAAAACGGAAAATTCTGAGAGCGTTTTCAAAACAGGTCACTTGAGCAATATGAGCGACCCGTTGACCTTGCGTGACAAAGGGAAATCAACAAACGGTAGCTCTTAAAATGGATTCCTTCGTCGAAATACGCATCAGTTTGCTTTTCTGTTATGTTTTTAAGTAGAGGAAACTAGATTCTTGAATTTGGAGTTGTGTACTCGCAGTGCTAAGCTATGAAGGGAGATTTAGACAAGTATATTTTGAAATTTGCCACTCTGCTTAGACGGTTCCGATATGTTGATCACGGAATTATACATTGGAAGTCTGTTTACAACGCAAATGTGGCATCATCTAAGAAGTAAAGGTCAATTGACCGAATATTCCTTACCTTAGTAAGCTTTTCCTGCCTGGAAACCACAACATTTTTAGCAAAACACAGAGCAAGATCGCCGAGTCATATCGCACGTGGAGCCAAGTTGTCAAATGTTTCTATATGTTAACGATTAACCAGGCAAACCACAGGAAACCCAGCAGTTGTAGTCACATCCCATCGTGGCGCTCAGTTCTTTATAGCACAACAGTGCATTTTTACGCTATAAATTTGACACCTTCACAGCTGTATGTCGAACGCTATAAATATATATGTATTCGATTATCCTGGATTGGTCAATCACACACGTAAAAGAGCACCACACCCCGGACGTGGCACGGCTGAGAAGCGAGGTACTTGCTGAGCATCCAGTAGAGTTCATCTTAGACGTGGCCAGTATGGGCAGATTGCAGAGGAACGTGCGGTCCTGGTGTGGACAATCCAGCCAATGTGAACAGTACTGTAATGCTTGCCAAGTGTACCAAAGCCATACACGGGCATTTACGTACTTGTAACATTCGAGACGCTATTTTATACTCGGAGCCAAAGCTGTTACCGGGCACTGGCAGCAGACAATTAGCCGCTTAGCTTTATTTTCACATGCAGGAACTCGATGTGAGACTAAAACTATGATTTATTTGCATCTGATTTGCGTCTGATTCATATTCAACTTGAAGGTGCAACATTGCGTGCAATATTGCGCTTAACATTTTTCACTCCATGTTGCTACACGCTGCAACAGGCAAATATGTTTGAAGAAGAGCTATGGTCTTTAGACACGATTAAATTTGTTGCAGAAGTAGAATGAGATTCTACTTCTGCAAATATTGCGTGCAAACAATAGGCCAATCTCGATATATTAATATTCTAACTTGGCTCCGAGGCTTAGGGGAATAAAACAAAAGAAATGATTTATTCATCCCTCAACCTCGATGTGATTTATTGTCGATTTCTTTTGTTTTATTCCCCTAAGCCTCGGAGCCAAGTTAGAATATTAATATATCGAAATTGGTCTATTTCCGGATGGGGGACACGCGATGCAAGTCATTGCGCGCTATGTTGCACCGTGTGTCTGAGCCTTAAGCATGTTAAACAACTAGCGACACGGGTGACGGTCTGGAGGGCGTTTTGACGTTGGCAAAGGAAAGCAAATCATCGAATCAAAAATTCAAGGTAATCAAGAAGAATGCTAACTGGAATAAATTATTCGTTACGGTATACTGAAATGATAATAAACAATTAGTGGATGAGGTTGAGCATGATAGCGAGAATTATCAAGGCCGGGGTTGGTGTTTTCTGCCGAAGCCGAAGGCTGAGATATTAGAGCTGTGCAAGAGGAGCAATAGTTCTGTGATACCCGCCCGGGGGGGGGGGGGGGGGGGGGGGGGGGGGAGGGGACTTGACCCATGTTTGGGTATAGGGGTGCCGCTGAGGGTTTGAAAACCTGACCCTGTTTAGGATAAAAAAATAAAAAACCCTAAAATACCTACCCTGTAGGACAACATCCTCTATTTTAGGACCCTGTTTAGGTTTCAATGTAGCTAATCAC
Source organism: Desmophyllum pertusum (assembly GCA_029204205.1). Taxonomy (NCBI): domain Eukaryota; kingdom Metazoa; phylum Cnidaria; class Anthozoa; order Scleractinia; family Caryophylliidae; genus Desmophyllum; species Desmophyllum pertusum. The sequence continues at coordinate 198,709 of MU825431.1, read as the reverse complement.
GTTTGACTGATACGCGGCAAACGTCTCCGATCTCTAAATACTGTATAAACCATATTTTTACGAAGACAATCGTACAACCATACCCTATTTAGGACAGGTTCAGACCCTGTTTAGGACAGACTCGCATAAAATTATATACCCTGTTCAGGGCACAGGGGCACCCAACGGATCGTTTCGGTGTAATATCTGTTCGGAAGGTCTATAATCGCCTGGGATATTCGGTTAGGGAAATGTCATCTCGAACTTTCTTAATATGGGAAAATTAATGCCTGATAAAATGTCGTTTTGGGTACAAAAATAGATCAGCTAGGATTTTCGGAAAGGCGAATTCAGCTCATAAATTCGGGTAAAAGATTTCAATCCCTAAAATTTTCTGAAGTTTGAAAGTTCAGCTAACGTATCCGAAACAGATACATTTTTCTTAGCGTTTAAAAATAAGCCATTCGAACTGCACAAAAAGCATAGTTATAACGTAAAAACGACGTTCCGACACCTACAGGAAAATTTTGTCGTTGGGTGCCCCTGAGGGTAGAGAGGCCAAAAACCATACCCTGTCCAGCGGCACGTCCCCGTATAGGCCACTCCCCCCCCCCCCACCCCCGGGATACCCGCCTGGGTGAAGTACACCACAGCATCCCTTGGTTTTTAGAACCAGCTGTGGCGACATGCAAAAGAAAGGCAGCATGAGAACACATAGCATCGCCATTCACTGTTTGTGAATATTTTGGCGTGTGCACAGACGGATTCCATGCAAGGCGCAAGGCGGAGTAACTTTCTTCCTAAGGGGAGCTTGTCAACTGGGTTGGCTGATTTGCCGTCTAAGAGGATTAGCGGATGTTTATTTAAAATTCGGCCTTACAGACCCGTCGTTTATAGCCACGTTTTTTGTTGATTTTTACCATAACGTTTGCTGAAATAAAGGACTTTTAATAAAGCATTAACAAAATCATCCACTAAACAAAAATTTCAACAACTTTGTCTCTATTCAGACTAGTGACAAACTTTGATACAAAAAAGTCATTGTGAATGAGTGGTTGGTTCAGTGGTTGGTTGGTTGGTTGAATAGTGAGCAAAACTGATACATCGAGCTGTTATGCCCTGGTGGCTCGTGAACTTAAATAAAATAAACTCCGGAACTCAAATAAACGCCGGGACCTCGATTAAGCGCCACCGGCGTTTATTTGAACTCAGTGTTTATTTAGGACCCGGCGTTTAATCAAGAAAATACGGTACTAGTGAAAATGACAGCCGTCGTATTCCCATCTTTGTTTCACTTGAACATTCCTTGTATTATTTGTTGCCAATTGGTATTTATTAGCAGATAAAATTTTTTTACTGTGAATTGGAGCATGCACAGTGCATGGCATTGTGTTTTACCCCACAGTTTGTTAAAACTGGGTTATGCGTCATGGAATAAATAAAAAGCAAATCGAATATTACAAAAAGGCGCTATGCATGCCTTTTTAACTATTTATATTTTTAATGGAGTCGATTGATACGTACGTATACAGGGACTTAGTTCTATCTGTACTCGGAAAGGTGCCTTGAAGGGATTGGAAGAAGGCGTTGGAGGGATCTCCCACCCCTCTCTTAAAGGGGTTATTTGAGTCTAGAGAGATATAGAGGACACACCCCATTTGGAGACATGCTTTAAGAGCCCAATGCGTCTTGTGCCCGTCTTTATACTGGAGACACATAAGCAGACGAACTAAATTATTTGTAAATTATCATGGCGAACACATTAAACTAAACTAAACTAAAACAAATGTTTGCCCAACTTCGTCGATCGAGACGAACTATCTGCTTAGTTCGTCTTGGCAGAGGAACTACATAGATAGTTCGTCTGGACGAATAATCCGTCTGTTTGCCCGTATTTCTACACAGGCGGATTATCAACTACCAGACGGAATATCACCGTACTGTAGTCACCTGCGCAGCCATTATTTGTGTCGACACGCAACGCGTGACGACACAAATAATGGCTGCGCAGGTGACTAACCGTACTGCTGGGTGTCCTGTGGTTTTGCCTGGTTAATCGTTAACATATAAAAACATTTGACAACTTGGCTCCACGTGCGATATGACTCGGCGATCTTGCTCTGTGTTTTGCTAAAAATGCTGTGGTTTTTCCGGGCAGGAAAAGCTTACTAAGGTAAGGAATATTCGGTCAATTGACTTTACTTCGTAGATGATGCCACATTTGCATTGTAAACAGACTTTCAATGTATAATTCCGTGATCAACATATCAGAACCGTGGGTGAAATTTCAAAATGTACTTGTCTAAATCTCCCTTCATAGCTTAGTACTGCGAGTACATAACTCCAAATTCAAGAATCTAGTTTCCTCTACTTAAAAAACATAACAGAAAAGCAAACTGATGCGTATATTTCGACGAAGGAATCCATTTTGAGAGCTACCGTTTGTTGATTTCCCTTGTCACGCAAGGTCAACGGGTCGCTCATATTGCTCAAGTGACCTGTTTTGAAAACGCTCTCAGAATTTTCCGTTTTATTTACCCCAATTTTTTTTTTCGCCTGATGTTTAGTTGAAATGATTGTTGTTCCTCGGAGTATAGTCTCGTTGGGTAAATCCATGTACCAGATTGCTTTTTTGAGCCTTGAATTTAGCCAAAATTCGGTTGTTGTAACGAAGGTTGAAGGGTGTAAATTTAAAAATTTCGTTCAAAAATTCAGGTTTACGTTTAATTTTAAATTTTAAACCGCTAATAACCTGTGGAAATAACAGATTTTGACTCCATGGGTTAATCTTTTCGAAAAGGCTTTCAATATTTAAACGGGAGCTTTCGCAAAAGTCTCGATTTCAGCGTGAATTTAGCCTGCCTCCAAGCGAAAAACACAAAAAAATTCACTAAAAAAATAAATAAAATTCTAAACGACCCGAAACTTATATTTTTAGAACTAGTTCACCGAGGACTTTATTCTGGCAAAGTTTGGGAAAAACGCTTTTTTCTATCTTGCATCCCTTAGTCGGTCCTTACAGCAAACCGCTCTTAATGTAATCTATCTGAAGATAACAAAAAAAGTAAAATCTTGCAAAATGGTCAAATTTGGGGTATACTGATACCTTAATGCACTTGAACGTATTTATTCTTGTAATCGACTTACTTGGTATTGTGATTAATTTTGATTTTTTTTTAGTAGTAATTCCCTTTGTATTTTATTCATATTTTAAAATTTGACGTTTATTTTATTTTTTATTGTAATTCATTTATGTTTTTTTTTCAAGTGCTGTAGAGTTTTTTTTCTAATTATTATATATATGTAGTAATCCATCATGAACTTGCGGGTTACCAAGTGTAAAGTGTTTGTGTTATAAGACAGTTACCGCAAAATGCTTTGTAAGAACATTTGTTACAGCATTGATAGAACCCTATAGGCAGTGACGAGTTTTTCGCTTTGGAATCCACGCCTCTAAATATCAATGATTCAAATACTTTCTGTTACAGATTATTCACCGAGATCTTGCAGCTCGCAATGTGTTGGTCGGTGAAAGAGAGACGTGCAAAGTAACTGACTTTGGAATGGCCAGAGATGTTCAACAGGACAACATTTACGAACGAAAATCAAAGGTACCAAACATGCTGAATAAAAGATTGCTGTCAGTAATAATATCCCGTACGTGGCCGAACATAAAACTTTTCATATATCACACTGCTAGTAGGCAGAATATGTTTAACAACATACCAAAATTCGCACTGAAAAACAAATTTTTGGGTCACGGAACCCGTTTTCTTGGTGCTGTCACCCGAAATTTCGCTAACCATTGCTAAAAATGCCGTTTGGAGAAACTAGGGGAAGATTTTAAAAAGGTTTTAGGGCAAAAACGTTCGCTTTTATCGTTGGCCAAAGTGCATAGCCAAAAAAAAGATTGATTTTTTCCTTCTCTCTTTTCCTTTCCTTTTACTTCCCCTTTCTTTTCTTGCTATCTTCGGCGCTTGATACATTTCCTATCAGCTGGAAAAGTTTTGACCTAACCTTTTAAGGGAGCTGAAAAATGAACCTGGAAGTATGTTGGGTGTGATTTTTCAACAAAAATTGAACAGGTTTTTCCAGCATAACTCTAGAAGAATTTGTTAGATTTCCAAAATTGATGCACGGGTACAAAGATCCATCCTTTCTGCATCAGATGCGTGTCAAACTAATCTCGTCACGTGTTTCATTGATGACGTCATAATTGCTTTGATGTGTAAGACTCCAAACTATTCATATATGCGTAGTTGGTACGTTAAGGGTTAAGATGATATTGGTCCATGATATCTTTCCTTACCATTATTTGCATGTACCTGTTTTTCTATTGGGATTTTTAAGAGAAATTAGATTATGAGCCTCTTAGGGCTGAAATAATTTTTTTTTTGTCGCTACTGGCTTACTACCAAAAACGACGTCAGTGAAGGCAGAATTACTTGAAATTAACCGTTCTAATTAGTAGGTAACAACTTTGTCTACCTACTAAATGTTTTGAACCCACGAGTATCAGCAGTTCGTCTTCTGTGATCATCGTCCTGAAAAGGACTGTTGTTGGTCTAAAGATGATTTCCGCTCATGTCAGTCGTAACGTCAGTCACCAACAACAGTCCTTTTCAGTCCTTTTCAGTCCGTATGATCACGCAGACAAACAACTTCATTTACAGCATAGCTGAAAAAAATATTGCTCAGGTTAGTTATAATTAAACTAACATTTGAATAATCCAAGTTTTACGCTATATGTATAGGAAATCGTATGAACGCGAGTGCAATTCGTGATTTATGGGCACGAGTGATGTTTTGAAAGTTCTCAAAATTACACGAGCCTTTAGGCAAGTGCCATTTGAGAACTTTCAAAACATCACGAGTGACCATAAATCGCTAATTGCACGAGCAGTTCAAACGATTTTTTGTTTATAATATTCTCAACAAAATTTTGCGCGGTCATCACGCTACTCTGCACACGAAACGCTTCACTAGTTTCCAAAGTGCTCACACAAGTTTTATTTGAACGCGCAGGCAAACCAAGCGTGAACTTTTTGAACGAATTGCTGTACTATAGTTTAGAAAACATTTAACCATTAACTTGAAAACTTATTTCAATGCCATTAAGCGGCAAAAACGTATCTACTTGTCCGGTACCGTTTATCACAATTCCGTATTGCACTCTATAACCTATTTATGCATTCGTCATTGATCAATCAGAAGCTGCATATTTTGTTGAGTATATTATAAATCAAGCTAGCATATAAACCTGTGATCATTTCTGCTTTGTCACTACAGCTAAATAAGTTCAGTCTATTTTACCTCTAGGGACGTCTCCCAGTAAAGTGGACTGCAATTGAAGCGCTCTTATATGGGACATATTCTACACAAAGTGATGTGTGAGTACAAACACACTAAAAAAAAACCGCTAGAATAAGAAAACAAAGAAGTTTATTTCCAAACAACAAACTATATCCATGATATCGCAAATACAATTTATATGTACTTTTTTCTTACAGGTGGAGTTATGGAGTTCTCCTTTATGAGATTTTCACGATAGGTAAGTTCCTTTACGGCGATAGATCACGTCAAACTTTGTGTTTGAAATTTGGGGAAAACAGAAATCGTTTGGCTCCTTTGTTTTTTTTTAAGGATTTGGCTCTTTTTGGCTTAAACAAACCATATATAGTAAACCAAATTTCCAAGAGCGAGATTCAAAATATTCCTCAGTGAGTAAAACAAATATGTGTTAGTTGTTTCCGCGACAGTAAATAATGCACATTTATACTCATCTGTGAAGTTTATGTTGATATAATGTCTGACTACTCAAACTACTACTAAACGTTGCTATAGAAACAGTTGCATTGTAGATTCTTTGAAGGTAAAATATAGTATTGCGCGCTGATGCATTTGAGTGTTTTTGATAAGTACCGATTGTCGTCTTGATGTGTCATGTAATGACTGCTCTCTTTCAGGTGGTTCGCCATATCCACGGATGGATGGCAAGAAGATTGCAAACTTACTTCAGCAGGGATACAGAATGCCTAAACCACAACACGTGGATGAAATATTGTAACAACATTCTGTTTTTCATTTCTTGTAGACCAACTTGTATATTCCTTTCTTGCTTTCAAAATCATTTATATCACTGCTCCTAGATAACTTGTTCAACATGAATTACGAAGATGGAAGAAGTTATACGAAATTATTTTTTTAGGTTTCGATTTATCCGTACAAAACCTCATTTCCGTTTAGTTATTGTCAAGAAAATTATCATGTTTGAAAAACATAACTTTGGGGTTTGAAGCGACACGAAATATTGATCTCAATATGTGGGAATTGCATAATTAGTTATTTTAATTATTATCATTCCATCCAAATTCAAGGATTCAGAGAAGTGTTCGATTCTAAGCGATACAGTAAATGAAATAATATTAATTGATAACCTACTTGCATAATATATATTCAATCATCTTAAAGAGAATTAAAGCAATCATAGCCAAACTTTATGAATTTTCCTAAAATTATCTGGGAGCGTTTGGGTGTGTCAATTGTTTGATCACGTGACCTAATGTTTCCATGGCAACCAATTTTGACAAGTCATTTTACACAAATTTGGCGTTTTCAGCTTAATTGTCAGTTTTCATACGATTTCCGCTGTTTACGAAGAGTTTCTTCCAAAATCTTTACATCTGTTGCTTCCTTATATTTTTCCGATTTTTTTCAAATCAAATTCGGTGATTTACTGACATTTCTGAACAGTTTATAAATCCAAGATGGCGGATATTTTTAAAGTATGTCGGTTTTTTTTTGGCGTGATATGATAACATAATTGACTCGTGTTTGTCACTAAAATAAGAGAGAGAGATACATTTCGTTTTACAACAATTTGTTGTTTTTTTAACTTACATTAAAGTTTTTATAAAATTTTCTCTTTTTACGATCAAATCCTTCCAAAATGTTTGCTGTTTTAGCATCGTTTATTTTTCTTGATGTTTTCAAATCAAATGCCGGTTTTTTTAAATGCATGACGTCATGATTGACACGTGACTGTCACTACACTGAACATTTTTGAATGCTTGTCACACCATAAAAGTTTCATTTTCATAGGGTCAATACTTTTAGAGATACATGGGGGGGGGGGGGGGGGGGGGGCACTTTCTCCACCCACCCAACAACCAGGCTCACGAACGAAAAAAAGCCCAGGAAGAATAGAGTTAAGCCTCTTTTGTAGCTTCAGCTCATGTTCTATTGTCTTTACTTTAATACGTACTCGCAAATAACGTAGTAAAGTAAAATATTATTTGTAGCCAGCGAACTAGGCGTATTGTCACTCCTCCTTTATGGGATGTTAGTCCAAATGTTGCCGGTTACCTTTTGTCGAGAAAATCATTTCGCCTGTACCCATTTACGAATCTGGACAAAGTGCGAGCCATGCGAAATGGCTGACTCGCATGAGTCGCTGGCTCGGAATTTGTACACACTCTCCATTTACACATTACAAAGCCCCTGCCAGAGCTCGAACCCAAACCTTTCGATCAAGACTAGAGTCTAATGAGTGTTACTAACGCCGCGCCTCCTACTGCACTTAGTGTACTCAGCTGATTAATGACAGGGTCGACTTTGTTCTGGTTTAAGGTATGGAATAATGACGAAGTGCTGGCAAGAGTACCCGGATGTTAGACCAACATTTGCTAATTTGACGAGTGAACTCAAAGATATGGAAAACCAACACAAGGTGAACTCTTGGAGGATAGATAAGAATGAAATTGTTTGCTTTTCTTTCCGCATAAGTCGAACGTGCTTATGCTAGCAAACTATCAAAATTAATCCCTGTTTCAAAATAGTCGTAGAAACTTGGCTTATACTCATTGTCAGTCCAGATGTTTTCAGTTCTACAACATTGACTGTCAAAACCAAGACCATAGTAATCGTGTATATGTATATATAGCTGAATACATCACGCTCAAAGGGCCAATGATTGAAACTTTTCAATTAGATAAGTCACGAACCCGATTCACGGTTGCTTCTGGTGTTCTAACTGATTAGCAAAGGGAACAGAGTCTGTTGTTATTGGTTACACAAAGTTGCACGAGGATTTTCGGCTAATCACACAGCTCAGCAAATGCAAAAAATATATCATTTTGACCTTCAATCCAAAACTGCTCTAGTCGCGAATCAGTTATCGGTAGTTACATCCTAATAGGTCGTAAAACTATGTAAGATAACCAACCATATTTTCATAATGTGTCTTCTCTACAGAGGCTGATCAACATGAAAATGTACGACGAGCAGCTGTACGCAAATGTTGAAGATTTGATTGTGTAGGCGAACAAAAGTCATCTGGTCTTACCAAGCTTTAAACCATGGACTGAAGTGTAGAGAACAGTTTGACTGTATAAAAATCCCACCTGTTGACCCTAAGTTTATTGTTTTAGAGTTGGTTTGGTTTAGTTTGACATAGGGTTTACGTTATTAATTTTGCGTTTTTGGTCTGAAATAAATAGGTATGATTTTTGCCTTATGGCCCAAAACTAGGTTTGTATTTTTTTTCTAAAGGGAACTACTTTATATCTCTTGAAATTATATTTAAAAAGGAATACAAGAAGATATAAGTAACCGAAAAAACTTGAACTATATATATAATCATACATGTTTTTTAGTTCGTCAGAATTTTTTTTAGCGATAATATTATTTTAGTCTGAGAACCACCCAGTGGTGGTCTTTTTAGAGAAGGACTATTTCAATAGAAAGAGCCAATTTCACTGTTGACTACTAATAAATATCATTTTAATTTGAACAATTCATCAATTTCTGTGCTACATTTTAATAGTGACGTTTAAAAACGCGCACAGGTTATTTATCCCTAACTGAAAATAAATAAACGTTTCTTAAATAAGTCCTGGGACTGAGAGTTGTCATGAAGGGAACTGTTCTATGATCAAGCAGGCAAAAAATCCCCCAAAAAGTTTAATATGGTTACTGCAATTCGAAGGCCTTACATAATAAAGTTTACGAAAATAGTACCTTTGTAACTGACCTGTTCACCAGGAATTCGATAAGAACACACCCGGGCGGACAAAAAATCCACCAGCGAGTCCCTTGAAAATGGGCGATAAAAACACTCCAGCATTTGAACCATACAAGGTCGACCAACACAACATTCTAAATCTAGAAATATAAAACTTTTTTGCGTTCCCCCGGGAATCTGTCTGTGCTGTATATATATATACTACAATCTTTTGCTCAAAAATATTTTGTCACGCTAACAAGCCCAATCTTGTCACTAATCTCTGTCAATTCTAGGCCGCCATACATTTGACCGCAATCTATGTTTTATGCTAACAATTCCGGAATATCCTTCATGGGCGAATATAAGGACTCGAGGCCTCATCTTGTTAAGTACAACAATCATATTACCACAGAGGATCATTCTTCTTTTCGCTCTTCTTTTGGCGTATAAAACTCGGGTTTTAGCGTAGTTGCAGTTATAGTATTTTTCTTCAGTATAGCCCTGGCCCTGAGGAAGGCTAAGTTTGTTAGCTGAAATATTGGCCGTTAAATAAATCAGCACTTTGCCGTAGTGCCAGCCTTGCATCCAGTTTCGTTCTCTTACTCTTCAAGTGACGTCGGGCTCGAGCATCTCTGCAGTGAGATCCGGCAAAAAACGAACCAGGTTCGTTTTATTTACGCGTTGTGTGGACTTCTGCATTCAAAGATTCAGCCCAAAATGTGGGCTGAAGATACGGATTGGCACCCGGTCGACACCCGGCCGTCATCCGGTTGACATCCTGGCAAAATTCAATAGTTTTCTTCAATAAGTCGCCGGCAATCTTTAATTTGCGACTCTACCCAATATGGAATATATTTTATCCTAAGTAGCCGTCATAAAAAGCCGTAATGTCTCAAAATCGAATTTAGTTTTAAAAGTGATACTGGTGGCGAGTTCGGTCTCCCGGCTTTGCTACACATCAAAGAACAAAACATGAAATGATGATATAAGTCAATCAGCAACACAAGTCAATATAAACATGAGTGAACATTTACTTCCTTCGATACTAACAATCAGTTTAGACACTTGAAGTACTCAAGTGCGTTTGGGTTCGCGGATTCAACTGACAAAACAATAATTGGGGGGGGGGGGGGGGGGGAATCTGAACTTCCAGCTTCCCGTACATTTTACTTCCGCTTCGCGCCCGTTACTTATTGGCTCCCGACCCTTTATGCTTTTCCTATTGTGAAATATTACGCAGTGTTACGATTTTTTCTTTTCCCTTCTGTGATAGACTTCTCGCTCCATTACATACTGGCTCCAACCCCCTCTATCACCTCTTGATAGCGAGGACCATCAACGTCGACCTCGAGGTTTCTCAGCTGTTATCAGCGGCAAGTCGACAGTGAACACAACTGGAGGTTTCGATCATTTTGGTTCAAGTTACCTTGAGAAATAAAAATCCCACATGCACACGTCCTTTATTATATGCATAGCTCACTTGCTTGCTCGGTTTAACAGAACCCGAGCCGACATAAACTGCATGTCCGACCGTCCCTCTATTCCTATACAGAAGGTTGCGGTCGCGGAGCACGATTTAATAAGAGAAAATAATACGCTCCCAATACATACCTCTTACTAACCGAGTTCGAGGTCCGTACGGTAAGTTACGGTCCGAGTTTTTTCCCCTTCGATTTATGGCCCAAGCGCGAAGCGCGCGGGCCATAAATCGAAGGGGAAAAAACGAGGATCCGTAACTTACAGTACGGAACGAGAAGACGAGGTTAGTAAGATATTTATTATATCTCTTCCTTTGAAAAAAGGAAAACATTTCAAGTCAACCGCGAGGAAAGGGGTTTCATTTGACTGACACGCATCACAGGCAAAGGCCGAGTCGATTGTTCGAGTTCGACGGGTTGTAAACACGATTACTTCTTGAAGTTCGTTAAACAGACAAGGACAATACATTTGATTCACCGATTGAGAAGAAAGCACCGCAATCAACTTACAGCGTGTTCGTCAAATTGAGTGAAAATACGAGTGTTTCTTACAAATACTGGACGAGAGAACACTAAAATTGTAACGAAACTACGGGACAAAAGTATTCTCAGATACTGCCGTCCATTTTGTGGCGCTTTGTTGTGTAGTCCTGAGAAGTGTTCGCTGCAGAAGTCGCATAATAATTTGGTGAAAAATTTGCCGAGAAGCTTGTCAAAAACATCAACAGGTAAGACTTACGTTTTCCACGTTAAATGTCCCATTCGTCTGCTCCTAACAGACCTTTTCAAACCTTTTCCATTCAGAATTCGTTTTCTTTACAGTCAGTTTGCGGACTTTTCGGCAGAGATAAAACTGTCAAGTTCCTGAATCGAGTCCGGCCGGCTTGCACATCTAGGACGTTTTCGGCTTCTAAAAGTTCCCGACTGATAACTAATCGCGTTTAAAGTTTGGAAGATCCTCTTCGCTTCGCTCTAAAACTCTTTCATCCGGATTGCAGGTTTCAAAATCGTCTTCTTGAGACATTATTATGCAGAATTTGAAATTAATCGAAAGTAACTTGCAAAGATGGCGTCATGATCAGTAGCACTCTCAAATTTCGCGGGCCGTACCGTAGAATACGGCCCGTAAAATTGACCAATTACAGCGCGCGTACTATATAAGAGACATAATAAAAGTACTTATAATATACTCAACAAAATATGCAGCTTCTGATTGGTCAATGACGAATGCATAAATAGGTTATAGAGTGCAATACGGAATTGTGATAAACGGTTCCGGACAAGTAGAGACGTTTTTGCCCCTTAATGGCATTGAAATAAGCTTTCAAGTTAATGGTTAAATGTGTTCTAAACTATAGTACTGTAATTCTTTCAAAAAGTTCCCGTTTGTTTGCCTGCGCGTTCAAATAAAACATGTGAGCACTTTGGAAACCAGTGAAGCGTTTCATGTGCAGAGTAGCGTGATGGCCGCAGCAAAATTTTGTTGAGAATATTATAAACAAAAAATCGTATGAACTGCTCGTGCAATTAGTGATTTATGGTCACTCGTGATGTTTTTAAAGTTCTCAAATTGCACTCGCCTAAAGGCTCGTGCAATTTTGAGAACTTTCAAAACATCACTCGTGCCCATAAATCACGAATTGCACTCGCGTTCATACGATTTCCTATACATATATCGTATAATTTCGATAATAGCCCCCCTTCCCACGAAACTAAGCCCATCGGAAAATAAGTCCGATTCCCCAAAATCTAACACGCAAAAATTTGATTTAGCTCTTAAGAAGGTATACTATATCATTTTATGTATTTCTGTCATTGTAGTATATTCAGTGACTTTCAATGTTTAATTGAGGACTTTACAACTTGTTTTGTGCTTCATATCGCCATGTTTACAGGGAGATGTTTCCCATGCAGTACGTATGCTTCTTATTTCTTTAGACGCAAAGTCTTTTTCAAGTAAGCTTATCAGCCCAACCATTTTTGAAACTCAAAATTCCGTGCAATAAGTAAGCCCAACAAAAAAGCCTTGTGAACAAAATAAGCCCAGGGCTTATTATCGTAGTTTTGTGGTAATTTATTAAAGTTAAAAATATGAACATTTGACCTTCAGCTCTAGTGTGAATAAATTATCATGTTCACTGATGAACTGATGAGCCGACCAGTGACAATGGCGGAAGTTCCATCAGATGTGTGGTTCGTGGCAGTGGCACTCATCTTTATTCCCTTTGCAGGTAAGCGGCATAGTTACCTTGGTTACTTCAGTTTTCGTAACTTCCAGCTTTGTAAGTTCATGGACGTTGTAACAATAACAAATAGTCTTTACTCGCTTCGCACCGAGTAGCTGTCGACACAGCTCTACCGTGAGATTTCAATCACACTGGAAGGTAAACCTAAATCGATCATTTCGACAGGATTTAAATTTTAGTTCAAATTCAACACTATAATTAACTTTAACAGCTTTTCACGTTTAAAGCGCGTGCGAAAGAGAATAGCTATACTTATCAGGGCATTAAGTGTCTTGTAAGTTGTGCATATTCACTTTGACTGACATGTTCCGAGCACATCGTAGAGGTGCTTCAACTGCTTAAAACTATTCTTTGTTTCATCAAATCACACATCTTAGTTGTTTGACTGATTCTTAATTTCGCTCATAGAAGGTTAGTCGCACGAATTAAAATTAATGTGGCTACCTTCTCTAGCTTCTGAGCGAAGCGTTATGCATGGACAGTTATCAGTTCACTACATTTAAACAGCACTTGAGTTCTTTTCAAGTCACGCTCCGTTGTTTTGGGGCCTTGTTTATACAGACAGAATGACCTCCGTTAATCATCGGCGAGTTTTCTGAACATTATTCTGATTGGTTCCCTGAGCGGTCCGAATTTTGCAATACGGACCGCTAAGATGGACCGCTAACGAACTAATTTCGCCGAATTCCTTTTATGAAACATTGAACAAAGGAAAACTGTTTTATATTAAGTAAAAACATTTTCCTCATGTCTGACGGACAATTTTGGTTAAACTTTTCGCAAAGTGGCCTGAAAAATGCAAGAGTATGCTTAGCTTTGGCGCGCGCGCGTTAGCCGGGATAGGTTGCATTAATTTATCAGCAAACTGTTGAAAAATCCATTATAATTAAAACTTTATGGAACTAGCTTGTTCTGTCCGTATTGGGAAATATTGGTCTCGTTATTTTTTTGCAAGTTTATAGACCTCGCCTTCGGCTCGGTCCATAAAAAGAACTCGACCAATATTTTCCCAATACGGACCTCACGCTAGTTCAATAACATCTATATAGACAAATTCCGCGTGTCCGCCCACGGGCACTGAGGAAATTTTATAATTTGTGTTGCTCTGTCTTTGCCCGGGGGCGGGCCGGGGGAATTTCTAGTTCCACGAAAAAAACAAAAAACAAGTCCCTTGTGGTCGGTGCGGGGAATGGTAACCAGCTAGAATTAATCGCGGCATAAGCTAAATTTAATTATAGCTCGAACTAGTTACAGCCACCACATATCCAGGGTACAAAATCAGAAATATTTATTGTGTTTCGCCATGACAGAAAAAAAATATATTCTTAACATAATAAACACATAAGAACGGGGTTTGAAATAACCCGGTAAAGTTTATTTTCAAGTTTCAAATTTAATAATTAAGCGAGCGAGTGCAATACGATAACTTTCGCGATACCTTACGTTCTAAACAAATTAGCCTGTGTAGCAGTCGTTTCCTTTCCGATACCGCGGGAGCCGCGCGAAGGCGAAAAGAGCGGAAAAAAGCGGGAGGGGGAACATGTTTTGGACGAGTTTGAATCCATTTAAACTTTGTTTCAACGTCGTCACAACATTTCTTTTGTTATTGAAATGTTGAGAGGTTGAGGTTGAGGCCGTTTTACCGGGCATGGTCTCAACATCTCTCATCGTGTGTCAACAAATGTTGAGAGAATGTTGACACAGATTTTGTGAGACAGATTTTGAGACAGATTTTGTGATTTCGAGATGATGATAATCTATTTTGATTTCCGTTGAAAAATTTAGAGGATTTGTATGGCTGGATGGCAAGGGCCAATGGTAGAGCGTCCGACTACTGTGCGGAAGGTCGCAGGTTCTACTCCAGTTAATAAAACTTTGAATCATTTTTTTCTATGACAAATGATTCAATGATGATATTACATTAAATTTTATATCAAGATCACTAAAATCATTTCAGATCAAAACCGAGTTTGGTCTCAGATCAAAACCAGATTTGGTTGTGATGTTTCACTGGGAATAAAGATTAATCCACGTGACCTTAATGGGCGTCATTTATTGGCTGTCGTCATCATGAATAATTTTAAAATAAGTTTGAGAAAGGATGGATAACGCTATCCACCGGATAAATCGCTATCCAGTGTACAAATACAAAGGCCCCGGCCGCACTAGGCTGACAAAATTTGTTTGGCGCTACCAAAATATACTACAAATTGTGTCTCCGCCAAATTTTCATTTTGATAAACGCGTACGCACTTGAAAACCAAAAATCATGGCAAATTATTCGCGAACCACAACATATCAGTCACGTAGAAACCGAAAACCTCTGTTGTTGCTGTGAAATTTTGCATTCAACTCCTCGACAATCTTTAAAACCAGTACTTTCTAAAGATTTTACTCTCCTGCCTTCGTGGTGTGATACACAAACTGATTAACTAGATATTTCTTCTTTTCGGACTGAAAATGTAAACGACTTGCATGTTTCTTGCCGCTTTTCCGGACTGTCACTGTCACTTTTTAGCGCAATACTTGTACCCGATCGGACCTTGCACTGTTCACTGCCGTATGAAGCAAATTGTGCTACTCAAACATCACTAGGTGCTGTTAGCAGGTAAAATTTGGTATCGGTACTAGTTGTACGGACCGAGGCAAGCGAATAATCATCGCTGTAACCTTGAGATTAATGTGTGTGAATTGACGAATCTGTCAGTTTTGACGCTTGACAAAATGTTGTCCTGCTCTGGGGCAGGACGACGGCGCCTTTGAAGTTTGGTAAGGCTTGACAAAATTTTGGTCGGAAAAAAATCGCCGTTCGCACTTGTGAAACGGAACTGATGACAGATATTTTTGCAAAACAAACAAAAATTCGCATAGTGCGGCCGGGCCCAAAGCAAACAACGCTATCCAGTGGTGATTTATCCGTTGGATAGCGTTATCCACGCTTTGAACGATTAGGCCCCTGATTATTTCTCTTGGCGCGAAAAACAGCGTGCTTCGTATAAATCGTTCAGTAGATCATTCATTGCCGTCTGAGAAACCATATCTGTTTTTTTTTTGTTTTTTTTTTGTAGAATTTCAATCTGTCACATATACAGAAGTACCTGCAAATCCAACCTATGTTGTGGAAGGTAACAACATATCTCTGAAATGGAGCTACGTCTTAACTGGATCGGTCAGACGTATTGAACTGACGTTTGTTCAAGGTGGTATTTCACGCTACATTCTTGAATACGATGCACCTAACATGCTCATACTTATAGAGCCGCCTTACACAGATCGATTAGGACTCGTGAATATAACAGACACACAGTGTTCTATTACGATCCTTAGAGCGAACAGAACGGACAGGGGAAGCTATGAGCTCGACGTAGTCCTCGTCGGTCCCCGCAAATCGAGTTCGGTGGTTGTTGAAGTACAGTGTAAGTATTAAGTTTTACGCTCAATTTTGTATTTTGTCCACTTTTTTTTATTTTCAGAGATGTGAGAACACTATTTGGAGCACACTCTTTGGATATAGGCGTATATTTTTCGTCCTACGCAAGCCGCATTGAGGTGTTTGCTAAAAAAAAATGTATTGATGCCGGCAGGCATAAGGACGATTTCCGCTGGACGTTCGAGCAAAAAGTGCAAAAAATTAAGATACCAAAAAAATACTCATAGCACGATAACATTTTGAATACAGTTAAGAAGAAATTATCGATAAATTAGCTCCAAAGCTGACCCCGCGAGAGAAGTCATTACATATGTTAATTAAAAAGACGCTTCAAATCAGTTCAAAACAAAATGGCGTGCGTTTTTATCATTTTTTACGAGGTTCAACATTAATTTTCTCGAGAATGCTTGATAATTTAATTGCGGGGTCACTTGGAGAAGTGAATTAAAGTGATATGTTTCAAATAGTATTCAAAATGTTACCTTGCAATGAGTAGTTTTTTTAGTAATTAATTTTTGCACTTATTGCTCGAACGTTGAGCGGAATCCGTCTTAAAAACAGGGCCCACAATAAGTCCATCTCATTCCGTGGACCCGGTCCATGGACCCCCATGGACTGGTGCATGGGCCACCCCTAATTTTCGTAGGCAAAATGTGAAGAATAGGGTGTCGTGGGTTCGAATCCCGCTCGGGACACTTGATTTTTTACCAGCATTTGTTCTGTCTCTACAATCGTATATCAGAGTTTACCTCTCTGATAATGAACATATAGTAAAAATGACCTGTACGTTTTTCTTATTTTACAGATCCACCAGAATTCACAACGAAGAGTAGTGATCAAGATGTTGTTGAAGGTGATGGTGCCAGTGTTACATTAGAGTGCATTGCAGATGGTAAACCAACACCAAACATCAACTGGATCAAAGTGCTTGATAATGGCAGTGACTCCAATGTACTGTCTCGTGAGAACACACTTGTACTTGACAATAACAGAAATGACACTGGAACATATCGCTGTACTGCATGCAATGGGATAGGAAGTGCGCCCAATCACACAGTCAATGTCAATGTCAATTGTGAGTCAATGTATTCTGTATTATTTGGTGGGATACTTGCTGGCCTTTAAATAGCACTTTGGACTCCGGATTGAGTGGTCCGGGTTCTACATATAGCGCTGACCAGGGTCACTGTGTTGTGTTTGTCGGCAAGACACTTAACTCGCAAAGTGCATCTCTTCACCCGGCAGTATGCGTAAATGGTCACCAACTAATTGAGTCAGGGCAACGTGACAAAAACCAACACTACTAAATTCCAATTCGATCTGGGATCCGAGGGCCACAGGATTGTCAGTCACAAGACTGTGAAGAGAGCATCTCCACAAGAATCAAACAAAATCGGAAAATAGCGGCAAAAATGTGAAAACTCAAAAACGCTCAAACTTTGGCTGTTAGTAGTCCATATTGAGTCATTCATTGCTATGTGGTTCATTTGTCAAATAATTTATTGTTTTGGCAGAAAATGACGAAAATCAATTTCAGGGCTCCATATGAGAATATTTGGCTTGAAAATTAGCCATTTTTAAGCGAACCGCTTGCTTTAACTATTAATCCAGAAGACATCCACTTGATATCAGCGTATTCTACGACTATTCCAGGTTCTATTTTATAATTTCCATAAAGATTGAAAAACTTATGACACTGAGAGAGGCCTGAAAAAAATCCCCCTGTTTCTCTATGGAAATCACTAGCTCGATTGAAAAAAATATTTACCCTACTACCTTTATCACAAATCAAATAAAATTTAAACATTAAACTAATGAGAAAATGGCCTTTCAACTGATATAATTTTTTTTCTGGGGAAATTATATTGCGCTCTGTGAGAGAGCGCTCAAAATGGCCGAAAAATGATATACGTGACTAGTGGATTGCGTGACATACCGTGACCGTAGGACATATTTCAGTGCTGCTTTAGTCAAAGAAATGGTAAAATCCAAATTCCTGCCTTGGGGATATTAAAAAACACTTTCTTTTGAGAATCTCAGTATTTTTCGTACATCATTGATGCTTCCCACGATGATGTGACGCAAGCAAATGGTTTATTTCACTGTGTGAATTGTACTTTGGCTTATAAGAAATTATCTGATATCCACGCTATTTGAACTTAATCTTGTGTAATCTTGTTGTTTTTCTAACATTCATTCTCAGCTAAACACTTCTCCGGTTGGGTACCAACTTTGTATAAATACTAGGGTGGATCTAAGTGGTGGGGTCAAGGGTTTCTGGAACCCTTTTCCATGATAGTAGATACTTTAAGGATAAACAAATTACATTGCTTTACGCGTTTTGACACTTAGCGGGAATTGTATATATTTCTACATTTACATATAATATAATTTATTTTTCATCCATACTGTTGTCAGAACATACTCATTTAACATGTGACAATAAAGACTGCTATTTGTTAACTGTAACATCTTTGAGTACCAACTAAATTAACACTATTCTGCCTGGGCTTTGTTTTTCATTCATGAGCCTGGGGGGAGGGGGGAGGCAGAATGTGCCCCCCCCCCCCCCCATGTATCTCCATAAGTATTTATGCAAAATAAATGAAACTTATATGATATATAAAGCATCCAAAAATGTTTATTTTGGTAACAGTCACGTGTCGATCACGACGTCATATCATGCCAATTTGACGTCATACGTTTAAAAAATCCGCCATCTTGGATCCGCCATCTTGGATTGCTAAATCTTTCGGAAATGTCAGAAAATCTCCAAATTTGATTTGAAAAAAATCAAGAAATATATAAGGATACAGAAACTGTAAAGATTTTGGAAGATACTCTTAATAAAAAGCAAAAATCACATAAAACCCGAAAAAATTAGATGAAAAAACACCTAATTTGAATAAAACGACCTGTCAAAAATTGGTTGCTATGGAAATGTCAAGTCACGTGATCAAAAAATTGACGCACCAAAATGTTCCCAGGTAATTTTTAGGAAAAGTCACAAAGTTTGGCTACATTTCCTTTAAGTAATAAAGGTTTTAAATCAGTGCGGGCACTTTCTGCCCCCCCCCCCCCCCCCCCCCCCCCCCAGACAGCATAGGGTTAAACTAATTTAAATACCCTTTTGGAAAACTATCTTTGAAAAGCGCCGGCTTACTAAGCTCGTCTCTCAGGGAAATTTATATAGTCAGATTTTTCATATAATCATCGATACTTTTTAGAGTTAGATGAAAATTGTCATATTTTTTTTTCTTCTTTTTCTTTTTCGATATGTAACTTTATATTTTTGGAATATTTCTTTTTTCCTTTTTAAATTATAAATATTTTAGACTATTTTTAAAAGAACAATTATTTATGTACATATTTTACTAGAAATACAAAAATTATTGCAGTCCGACGTTTCGATGACTCTATCATCATTATCAAGGGAAGAGTGGAAATTTTCAGTTGAGAAATGAATATAAGTTAGTGAAACTAATTGGCATTTTTTGGAGTCTTTAAGTTATGTAAATAACTTAGCACGGATGGAGTCTGATTGCACGTTTAAGAGGCAGTCCCGCTAAGAGCGGTCCGGTCAACTTCGGGTCGGAAAAAAGTTAGCCCTTATATTTTGTGGACGAAAAGGACTTGGTAGGTTAATGTTAAAACCGGGGTATTTTGTTAAATTTCTTGCTTTTATTTTTCGCTACACACCGAAATGTCTTCGGCCGTCCGAGGTGGGATTTTAGGCCACTCCAGAAGTCGAAATTTGCGTTTTTTCTGAGCCGCGCTGCTTCAACACAGGTAAGTATAGTTAAATATCAACCATACCACAGTATGTAGGTACATTTGACGTGCTTTGCAATACAATTTCGTAACGATTGGATAAAAATTAGATAAACCAGGCAAAATCAAAGACACCCTACTGCGTCGCTGGTCAAAAGGAACCGAAATTTAACTAAAAGCAAGAGTCGAAATCTCAAAAGTGGCACCTAAACTAGGGCTAAAATGCCCTTTAAAGCAAAGATGTAACCTTATTCTCACAGATTCTGAAGTTAAACCTGCGGGTATCGTCCTGTGTTGGACGCGAGCGAACGTTTTTTAGAGCTTATGTACAACAATATTTACAACAAAAGTACAAAGGTCACGGCTAGGATGGATGGTGTCCAAACGCAAATAATCGAATAAGAATGGTATTTTAGCAGTCCACAAGTACCTTAAATATTCCGAATACCTCATGTATTTATCCTAAGTGCCCTTTACCTTGGATTTTTATCAATCTAACGGTTGACAGTGCTAAATATATGCCTGATTCCCTTCTTTGTCGATTACCAGTTCAAATTAAATTTCGCACGCGACTACATGTAATCGATTTCAGCCGACAAACTTCACAGTAATAAAATACATTATTCTGAGTATAAAGATAGAAGTATATATTAAGCACTTATTAAAAGTCACTGGTAGAATATCCTGCTCGCTTTGCAACGGACTTTTTGGTCCAGTCAAGACAAGTAGCTTCAAGTTAATTTAGCAGGTGCCTGAAATGTTAAAATTCCAACGTCAAATTAGCTGGTACTTACCATCTAACCGGATTGCTACGATGATCTTCCACTATAGTTTGTAGATCGGGGTCTTTTACGTATTTAAACAAGTTGCCATTTTCAAAATCAAATTGGCTTCTCTGCCTCTCAGTCCGCCAAAAACGGTGTAACGAAATAATATGCTAATTAGCAACTTTCTTATGAGAGATCATATTACAGATGTCACGCAAAGTCGATGGAAACTGCCGACTTTGGTGGCGCGCGATGGTAAAATATTCTCGGTTTTCACTGTCACGCCATTAATAAAAAAAAAATCGAAACCGTTCAATGAATGAAGTCAAGGAATTGACATGTCATAGATAATGAATTAATAAGGAATCAGTCCAAGTCTCAGGTCTGTGCGGTATTCCGTACTCGATAGAGCTCAGTATGGAAACGCCATGTTGGAAACGCACTTTTGCCAGAAAGAAGGTTTGTTTTCTCTTGTGAACTTTCGAATATTTAGATAAATATTTCTCCTTAAACATAAATTGTTTAGAATGCTGAAAATTACCCGAAAAGTCATGTTTTAGATACGGAACAGCTCTGTCATGGCCGTCCTGCTGATGTAACGTACGATGAAAACTCGGAAATTTAAACCGTTCTATTTTCAAAAGGAAGCATGAGATCGAGCTAAGAAATTGTGAAAGATATATATTTACGTAATCTTTTCCTTGAATGAAGGTAAAAATTCTGTAGGCCTCGCGGTTTTGAATTTTAGAATTTGATGACGTCACGTGAAAACCAAGAATTGGAGTGTCCAACCAAAGGAAATCTATCCCCGGGGTACTCCCATATAAAAGTTACAGTGATGATCGTCATACCGCTTAGGGAGTTATCCTGGTACCTTTTAGAGTATTATAATTCGGGAAAAAAATAGGAAAGGAACTGGTTTTGTCCAAGAATTGGTGAATTGGAGCCACACCCACAAAACGAGCTTTTGATATCTTTACGTCTCCAACTTCCAACCGTTTCCGTTTCTCGATATCAAGCTTGGGATAAACAACAACAGGTTACAGATGGGGACTGACACGCGTAACTATTTCCACCACACATCACTCCATAGATCACTGTAAACTGGCAATTCCCTACAGCCAGTTCCAGCCGAATCTGTTCCGACGACGACGATTTCACGGCCAGAGCCTATCGTGGGACCCCACCTCAACCGTTCCACGCGACGAGGCACTAACACCACAACCACGTCTGAGCGGTGCCACAGATAATAGAGTCCCGCTAGGACTGACGTACCATCCCTTCAACACTGGCACAAGGCGTATCACGCTCGACAACTTTAACATCTTGTCCTCCGAGAGGAGGCCGTGACACGCAGGATTTTCCTCAGTTCTCTCTTGTGTCATATCGTCGAGACAGAAACCTCAGGGATGTTCTCTTGCACTATGCAGACATCGCACACACTGATGCCGGATCGTTTACCTTCCGTCGTCCTCGCTGCCTCCGTGTAAGAACATCACATCTACAAGGCCCAAGAACGCATATACCATCCGTGACCGCTTTACCAGTCAGTCTGTGAATGTGGTGTACTGCATCACGTGCCACTGCTGTACCTGTTCCTACATCGGTGAGACTGGGAGGCGACTACTGGAACGCTTCAGTGAGCACCTGCGTAGTATTCGCAACCAGTCTCCTGGCTTTCCCGTAGCTGAGCATTTCAACTCAGCTTCCCACTCACTGGATGGCATCATGGTCTGTGGTCTCAACCAGTGCACCGGCAGTAACACCCGCCGCAAGCAGCAGGAAATGACGCTGATATTTGAGCTGGTACCCTCAGGCCAAGCGAACTGAACATTAGTTTCAGTTTTCGTTGACTCTCTGTGTTTCCTATGCGCGCATTCCATATGCACGCGCTTACAAGGGAGTTTTTTTTTACTGTGTTTCTTGCGCGCGCATTCTACGAAGACACCACCAAGAAACCGCCGTTTTTTCCTTTTTAACATCTATTTCGTTGGACACCCCATTCCCCCACAAAAAGGGGGGTAAAACGTACACTAACGCTTATCCGTTAAACGAGTAGGAACAGACGGACATTCAACGACTTATTTAAGGTGATTCTTTAGTATTGCACGGCGCATCCTTAATGCGCATAATGTCGCGCGTAATTTATAGCGCGCGCACATTAAAAAAATGGCGGCTTTTTCTTTGTGGCTATGCTCGCCAGGGAGGTAAAAAATCGTTTTCTCGTAAACGAGCTCGATGACCAATATTTTTTATTGCATACTTTTGATGTTCAAATTATCCTTTTTAAGTGAAACAAAATAAAAAATAAACATTTTCGGAAGGAAAAAAAGATCTCGCTAAAAGCGTGCACAAAACCGTTACTCGTGGGTGCAAGTTATGACCTTGCGTGATATCTGTAATATAATCTCTCATAAGAAAGTTGCTAATTAGCATATTATTTCGCTACACCGTTCTTGGCGCACTGAGAGGCAGCAGCAACCAATTTGATTTTGAAAATGGCAACTTGTTTGCGTAAAAGACCCCGATCTGCAAACTATAGTGGAAGATCATCATAGCAATCCGGTTAGATGGTAAGTACCAGCTAGTCTGACGTTGGAATGTTAACATTTCAGGCACCTGCTAAATAACTTGAAGCTACTTGTCTTGACTGGACCAAATATTATAAAAAAGTCCGTTGCAAAGCGAGCAGGATATTCTACCAGTGACGTTTAATAAGTGCTTAGTATGTACTTCTATCTTTATACTCAGAATAATGTATTTTATTACTGTGAAGTTTGTCGGCTGAAATCGATTACATGTAGTCGCGTGCGAAATTTAATTTGAACTGGTAATCGACAAAGAAGGGAATCAGGCATATATTTAGCACTGTCAACCGTTAGATTGATAAAAATCCAAGGTAAAGGGCACTTAGGATAAATACATGAGGTATTCGGAATATTTAAGGTACTTGTGGACTGCTAAAATACCATTCTTATTCGATTATTTGCGTTTGGACACCATCCATCCTAGCCGTGACCTTTGTACTTTTGTTGTAAATATTGTTGTACATAAGCTCTAAAAAACGTTCGCTCGCGTCCAACACAGGACGATACCCGCAGGTTTAACTTCAGAATCTGTGAGAATAAGGTTACATCTTTGCTTTAAAGGGCATTTTAGCCCTAGTTTAGGTGCCACTTTTGAGATTTCGACTCTTGCTTTTAGTTAAATTTCGGTTCTTTTTGACCAGCGACGCGGTAGGGTGTCTTTGATTTTGCCTGGTTTATCTAATTTTTATCCAATCGTTACGAAATTGTGTTGCAAAGCACGTCAAATGTACCTACATACTGTGGTATGGTTGATATTTAACTATACTTACCTGTGTTGAAGCAGCGCGGCTCAGAAAAAACGCAAATTTCGACTTCTGGAGTGGCCTAAAATCCCACCTCGGACGGCCGCAGTCATTTCGGCGTGTAGCGAAAAATAAAAGCAAGAAATTTAACAAAATACCCCGGTTTTAACATTAACCTACCAAGTCCTTTTCGTCCACAAAATATAAGGGCTAACTTTTTTCCGACCCGAAGTTGACCGGACCGCTCTTAGCGGGACTGCCTCTTAAAGTCGGTTGCAATTCTTTGATTATGAGCATCTCATAAATAAGACAGTCAAATTTATTTCGGCACTTCTTAAGTACCGAAAAGTTGTTATTCAAATTCGGTTTTGACATTCCGTGATCCTCGTGCATGTGCTTTCCAATTGATGAATTCAGTGAGCCGTGTTCCGCAGCGCGTTGATGTAAATGTTGGTTGGTGTAACCAACATATTCCATATCACATAGACCACATTTAAAATGATACACGACGCATTGCTCGCTGATGAGCTTAGGTTTCGGTTCCCTGGTTTTTAGGAGGCTTCCGATTTTGCGGCTTGTAAACAAGGGTTGTAAACGTGTTCCAATTTTGCTGCCAAGGTGTTGTAGTTGTTCCTTTGTGTTGTCGACGGATTTCTGTTCCTTGAACGGAATGACGATCCTGATGTTTTCTTCGTTTTCACTGTAATGTTCTTTTTTCTCGCTGGATCTACTGTCGGTGGCTTGATTGTTGATGAACCTCTTGATTGTAGAATCAATTAGGTTTGCTGGGTAGTGGAGGTGTGCAAACGTAGTCTTAAGGATTTCGCATTCATCAATAAAGGCTTTCCATGTTGATGATAGTCGATAGGCTCTATTCAGCATTGTTTTTAACAGGCTAATTTTGTAGCGCTGATCGACGTGGCTATCATAGTGCAGGAAAAGTCCGGTGTTGGTGGGTTTCCTGTAGACACTTGTTTGAAGTGTGGAACCATTCTTCGTGATGTTCATCCCAAGAAAAGGAAGCGTGTTGTCAATGGCTGTTTCCATGGTAAACTTTAGAGAGGGATGTTTAGAGTTTAAGACGTCCAAAAAAAAGCAGCCGCCGCTGGGAGACCAGGCATGATTTGCAAGTGTATCATCAACATATCGTTCTCTGGTTAAAAATTTAAAACTATGAGCTTTCGGTTGCCAGTCTGCAACCTTTGACAACCTTATTTACTGCATCGCACATAGCTTTACACCAGCTGTGATTCTTTTTCACAGCTGATCTATTATTGTTATTATTAATTTGCTGGCTCGTGAGAAAATCGCCATAGCCGTACGCAAATAATCTATCCCCGTTGCTATCTTTCGCAATCCTCATCACTTTAGATACGTCGGTCAATCGTCCTTTTTCCCGGTTCTCTCTCCAATTTGAAACTTGACATTTAGGTACTGCTTTTGTTTGTCCGTAAATTCAAAGCCTTCATGACTGTGTTGCGATCGATATCAGTGCCCATCCCATCGTGAGAGTAGGTGTGGTTGGTAGTGATCTACTTCCCTCTACATGTATCACTGTTGGAGCTTTGCTTGCGCCACAGTTCAGTTTAGTCTAGTAGTCCAACATGGCCTTGTCATAGAGCATTTCGTACGCAAATATAGAAATAGATACAATTCCCGCTAGGTGTCAAAACCGCGTAAAGCAATTTAATTTGTTTATCCTTTAAGTATCTACCATCATGGAAAAGGGGGTTCAGAAACCCTTGACCCCACCCCCTAGATCCACCCTAGTATTTATACATTTAAAGTTGGTAACCCTGTTGTAACACATGTAATATGCAAATTAGCACCCAACCGGGGAAGTGTTTAGCTGAGAATGAATGTTAGAAAAACAACAAGATTACACAAGATTAGATACACAGATACCGTGGATATCAGATAATTTCTCATAAGCCAAAGTACAATTCACACAGTGAAATCAACCATTTTCTTACATCACATCATCGTGGGAAGCATCAATGATGTACGAAAAATACTGAGATTCTCAAAAGAAAGTGTTTTTTAATATCCCCAAGGCAGGAATTTGGATTTTACCATTTCTTTGACTAAAGCAGCACTGAAATATGTGCTACTGTCACGGTATGTCACGCAATCTACTAGTCATATATATCATTTTTCAGCCATTTTGAGCGCTCTCTCTGACAGAGCGCAATATAATTTTCCCAGAAAAAAAATTATATCAGTTAAAAGGCCATTTCCTCCTTAGTTAAATTTTTAAATTTTATTTGATTTGTGATAAAGGTAGTAGGGTAAATAATTGTTTCAATCTAGCCAGTAATTGCCATAGAGAAACAGAGGGATTTTTTCAGGCCTCTCTCAGTGTCATAAGTTTTTCAATTTTTATGGAAATTATAAAATAGACCCTGGAAAGGTCATAGAATACGCTGATATCAAGTGGATGTCTTCTGGATTAATAGTTAAGGCAATCGGTTTGCTTAAAAAATTGCTAATTTTCAAGCCAAATTTTCTTGTATCGAGCCCTGAAATTGATTTTCGTCATTTTTTGCCAAAACAAAAAAATATTTCACAAACAAACCACATAGCGATGAATAACTCAATATGAACTACTAAAAGCCAAAGTTTGAGCGATTTTGAAATTTTGAAGTTTGCCGGTCAAAGTTCGATTTTTCTGGAGATGCTCTCTTAAGTGATACCCTCGTTAAACGTAACGAAGTCGATTTATATACCTGTGATGGACTGGCATAGTTAAGTAACAATAGTTGTAGTCGCTTCATGCTTGCTTTAAGACAGACTTTCTTTTTTTAATTTATTGATATACAGAATAAGTGGCTACATGTATGACATTGAATTAAATTTACATGCAGATTTACAGTTTTTAAATCAGATGCATTACTTGGAATTGATTTTTGTACAGAGCCATGTTGTGATGCGACAGGTCGTATTTAAAATTTACAATGCAGTTTCCTTTGTTTTTAATGAGGTAAGAAGCACGACTAATATTCACTGAGTAACAGTTAAATAATACTGCCAGTAAAAATATGCAAAATCATAACATGCACTGTATCACTGTACCCATTAGTCTGCCATCAAAAGTGTCATCAATACGTGATATGTAAGTTGAAATTTGCAACGGTAAAGGCTCGGCTATGACAAACTTTGGGTCATGACTTTTTCGGCTTTAATGCGATTGCCATAAAACGCTTGGAAAAATTGCAGCTATCATTCAGAAATAATAATATAATTCGATTTAACTATGGGAAAATATTTTTCCGCTTATGTGGACAGTACTTTTTGAACAAAATCACACCCAGGGAAAAATTTTGCTGATAGATTTGTGTTAAATTTCTAGAATGAGCTTATATTGACTTAATACATACCTTAACCGAGTTTCAGCAAAATCGTTGGAGCAGAAGTGCGGAGGTAATAAGGCCATCTAAATTTAACCCTGAAATTATCTTGAAATTTTCTATACCTGATGCTCTTTGGTAAAACAAGCCACGGACCCGATTTTCTGGGAGAACCCTTCCCACTGGTTGCTAAATCGGAGTGCCAAGACGATTGCCAATCGTGCAAACCATTAACAAGTATTCACTAGTTTTATAAACATTATAAAATGCTCGAAGACCTGCTCGAATATACGAAGATGCGTTTTCCAACATTTTTCGAAAATTATCCAACAGTTTTGTGTCAAACTCCTTCCACATCAATTTCAAGGTACATAATTGATTCGTAATTGCCACTAAAATAAACATATTTGAATGCTTTTTGAGATACAGATCGTTTTACCCAAATTTGTTGATTTTTTAGCTTAATTTTCAGTTTTCATAAAATGTTTTGCTTTTTACGATGAAATCCTTCCAAAATCTTTGCCGTTTTAGCATCTTTATATTTTTCTTGATTTTTTCAAAGCAAATTTGGAGATTTTCTGACATTTCTGAACAATTTAGAAATCCAAGATTTAGGATCCAAGATGGCGGATTTTTTTAGCGTATGACGTCATAATTGACACGTGACTGCCACTAAAATAAAGATTTTCGGATGCTTTACACACCATTTAAGTTTCATTTTCATAGCGTCAATACTTTTCGAGATACATAGGGGGGGGGGGGGGGGGCACTATCTGCCCCCCCCCCCCCAGGCTCAGGAACGAAAAAAAAGCCCAGGCAGAATAGGGTTAACGACTTCCCCCCGTGTTGAAGTGTTCACAACACCATCTGGCCCCGTCCAAGTCCATGTACGTAAGCTACAGCATGTTTGTGTCATTGATTATCACTTTTCATTTCGTCGGATATCACTTTTTGTTTTCAAGTGTTTACTACATGTATCAACACGGCTTCGTTTACTATCAACACGGCTTCAGAATTGGGTGCTTAACGACTTCCCACCATGTTTAAGTTAATCAACGTCGTCATTGATGTACGTAGCTGCAACAAGTTCGTTTCGAACGATGATTATCACTTTTCATTTCGTCGAATATCACTTTTGGTTTTATAGTCTTTAGCTATCAACATGCGGATTGAATTGTGTGCTTTCGACTTCCCGCCGTGTTTAATCACGAAGACGCGCTATAAAAGGGATAACTCCTCTCCCTCTTTGTCATGAAATCCCTGCTTCAATGGCTAAATCAAATATGGCGGCCTATGCGAGCAAGAAGGATAAAAGTCGTTGATCCAAACTATAAGTCAAATCCTACAATGTACCTTGGGATCTTTAATTTCAGTAAAATGGCGATCGAAACTGAGAAACACAGGGGATCAAAACTCAACCCTTCTCCACAAAAATATATTTATTACTACTTGAAAATGTTTCAAATAGGACTAGCAAAGGTAAACACTAAATTATTTTTAAATATATATATATATATATATATATATATATATATATATATATATATATATATATATATATATGAGGACTGGTAATATAAAAAGGGCCTAAATTAATAAGACCCCTTTTGTGTTGTGAGGGCTCATGATAAATAATTTAAATATAGTTGAAAATGTAAGGAAATGCCTAGGGCCTAAATTTACCCTCAGTTGCCCTCAGTTACACTCAGTTACACTCAGTTACACTCAGTTACCCTCAGTTACCCTCATTATCCTCAATTACCCTTATTACCCTCAGTTCCCCTAATTATCCTCAATTACCCTTATTACCCTCAGTTTCTCTTATTACTCTCAGTTACCCTCATTACCCTCATTACCCCTAGTTATCCTAATTATCCCTGCAACACTTGAAATGCTTGTAAAAAGACCCCTGTGAGTAAAGCACTCTATACTCTCAAGAATGATAAATAATTTAAATATAGTTGAAAATGTAAGGAAATGCCTAGGGCCTAAATTTACCCTCAGTTACACTCAGTCACCCTCATTACCCTCATTACCCCGGTTACCCTCAGTCACCCTCATTACCCTCAGTTACCCTTATTACCCTCAGTTCCCTCAGTTACCCTCATTACCCCTGTGAGTAAAGCTCTCTATACTCTCAAGAATGATAAATAATTTAAATATAGTTGAAAATGTAAGGAAATGCCTAGGGCCTAAATTTACCCTCAGTTGCCCTCAGTTACACTCAGTTACACTCAGTTACACTCAGTTACCCTCAGTTACCCTCATTATCCTCAATTACCCTTATTACCCTCAGTTCCCCTAATTATCCTCAATTACCCTTATTACCCTCAGTTTCTCTTATTACTCTCAGTTACCCTCATTACCCTCATTACCCCTAGTTATCCTAATTATCCCTGCAACACTTGAAATGCTTGTAAAAAGACCCCTGTGAGTAAAGCACTCTATACTCTCAAGAATGATAAATAATTTAAATATAGTTGAAAATGTAAGGAAATGCCTAGGGCCTAAATTTACCCTCAGTTACACTCAGTCACCCTCATTACCCTCATTACCCCGGTTACCCTCATTACCCTCAGTTACCCTTATTACCCTCAGTTCCCTCAGTTACCCTCATTACCCCTGTGAGTAAAGCTCTCTATACTCTCAAGAATGATAAATAATTTAAATATAGTTGAAAATGTAAGGAAATGCCTAGGGCCTAAATTTACCCTCAGTTACACTCAGTCACCCTCATTACCCTCATTACCCCGGTTACCCTCAGTCACCCTCATTACCCTCAGTTACCCTTATTACCCTCAGTTCCCTCAGTTACCCTCATTACCCCTGTGAGTAAAGCTCTCTATACTCTCAAGATGAGGACTGGTAATATAAAAAGGGCCTAAATTAATAAGACCCCTTTTGTGTTGTGAGGGCTCAATTGATAACCTGTGATAAAGTAATTGCCTGGCTTGAGATGGCAGAAAATACTTCTCTGTAGTTTAAATTTCTACTGTCTGACACTTGATATGCTTGCCACAAAGACAGGTACTGTATGTACTTACCATATATTGGCAGCGCGATGCACCCTGTAAATTGATAACCTGTTAAAAAAAAAATCGATAGTCTTGAGATGGCAGCTTTCAAGATGGTTGCTGGGCACACCGCCATATTGGTTACCCATAATGCATAGCAAATCATGCAGATCATTTTATTTTTATAAAAATGTGCTAAAAAGCACATTTTCAAAATAAACACTGAAGAAATATTAATAATCACATCTTCTGTCTGTTTTTCTTGCTTGCTATCGAAGACCCCGAAATTAATTCGGATTTGGGACGTTATTTTTGTTTGAGCCTCGTTTTCATGTTGGAGGGTACTTTTTAAGAGTTTTAATCATAAAAATAAACCCTATTCGAGAACAAAACCTGTACTTTCGATGTACTTGTAATGAAAGGAATTGACCAATCAGAGCGCGTGTTATATGACCCAAATTTGATAACAACTGATAATTCAAGCTAACAATAACACAATCAAGCGATACAGTACATTTAACAATTATTATTCCACGAAATCACATGCCTTGAGTAGGGAACCAATCAGATTGTACAAAATTGCAATATCCTGTGGTGAGTATATTATAATGACATCTAGGCTGAGATCAGGCTCCTAAAGATCTCAGGGTAATTGACATCTTGAAAGCGTTTACAAAATTGGCCAACTACATGCAGTAATAAACAATATAAACAGCTCTGTGGTAAATCGAGGTGTGGCCCAACTGTACACACTATAAAATCGCAAACAGGTCATCACCTCCATTAAATAGCATGTGAATACACTTGTGACAAACTGTCAGGGCTGTCAGGGTTATCTCCCTCCAAAAAAAAGTCCCTGCCAAATTAGCTTATGACGTCCAACACGAAATGATAGGCTTAATTAGAGGAGTTCCCCAAGGAAAGGATGAAGTATTGCCTAACAAATTGCTGTGTAAGCTTTTATATATTGCAAAGCATCACTCACATTTTTAAAGCTTGTAGTTTCTTCAGCTCTATTAACTTGATCGCTTCGTCAAAATCTTTTACAAAGAATCTCGGTGAAAGTTAAAAGTTCTCCATGAAGTCGGACATACGAAAATTTACGACGAAGGCAGCACGGCCATCTGGAAGCCAAGGACACAGGTAAAGCTAATAATATTCTTTCATGCACGTTTATAGTGAACCTATTGCATTTTGCAAGAACCACAAAACATGGCCGGCGTCGCCACGCGCAAGTGCTCATGGACAGGCTATTTTTTATCGGGCCGATAAAAACCTCGTTTTGGCGGCGAGACAAACAGGACGACACTTTAGTTTTTAGAGGACCAAATAGTACACATTTTTAGTTGGGAAGGATAGCGGCAAACCATACGGGCCTAGGATCGCGATCGAATGCATACCCTAGAATCACTGGCAGTATTCAATCATCTCTTCTAACAAAATCCCTTCAAAATGTGCTTGGAGTTATTGTATGTAAAAAGGGTGTTTTTTGAGGCCTTTTTGTACAGAAACAATAAACTCAACTCCCCAGTCCCCACCAATTGTAGCCTTACCTTCTGTCGTGTAAAAGACAGCTGGCCTTCCAAGGCTAGCAACTTCGCCTTAGATACGTGTACATTCAATCTGTACAACAAATATATATGTAGTTCAGATCGATTTCAGATCACGATACGAAATAGGAAGCCCAGCCCGCGCGCATGGTCAGTTTTAGCCGGTGTCCAGTGGTGTCCAGTGAAAACGCAACGCTGCATGAGCAGGAGACTGGGAACTAGTTCGAGCTGAAGTCTTTGAGGGCTTATATCTCTGGTTGACTTTAGCGGTGGGCTTGGAAAAACTGTGCGATCCAATATAGAGGAGACAAGGTTCGCGGCAGAGGTGTTTTTGATATGTGAACATGAAGGGAACGGGTGGCTGGGAGTCGTCCTTTTGATGAATTAAATTGGTAGACAATATTCGTATTCTCACGGTTGGACTGGAACTAGCCTGCAATCGAGGCTCCCCTTCCCTGATGCAAGATGGCCGGTCGTCACTGACTAGGTGTGATATTTTGGTAAGTCCGCAGATATTATTTGTTGTTGTTGCTGTTTTTGTTTTCTGTTTTGAAGCCTGGATTTCAAACTGGACTGAGTATTTGTGGATTAGCTAAGTCTATTCTCAAACTGCTCGAATTAAAATTTTACCTGACCAAAATGGAGGTCCAAAACTTAACCTCTGATCCTTAATCCACCGTATGGAAAATGATGGGGGCTTTGCATTTTACCACAATACCTTGCGAACCTAACACAACCAATAGGGCACATAGAAGGCCATATTTTTGCGAAATTCGTCTCTGTACTAACAACATTGTGCATGCTAGGTTTGAAGTTTTTATTTTTTTATGAGCATTTTTAGGGTTTTCGTGCGAAAATAATTATGGGTAAATGTGTGTCGCCATCTTGGATTGCTCGAGCTTTCATACGATACGATTACTCATTTATTATATGACTGAGAAAATTACGAACGCGTGTGCCATTAATTTGCACTGCATTGCAAATTAAAAATTCATGATAAATTTGCCTGCTCTTAGCCAATCATAATGAAGTAATTTTCTCAGTCATATAAAGGCCTAAAATTATAATAGATAAATGTCCCTTAAGCCTGCTTCACACTTGCGACGCAAACATAAGCATAAGCGCAACCATAAGCATAAGAGTGTTGACACCTGCGATAAGCATAAGCGCAAGGTGACATACACATGGCGTTGTTGTGCTTATGCTTGCCTTGCGTTATCCCGGTTAACACTTGCGACGCAACAACGCAAGCATAAGAAAAAGGGAAGATTTCCTTTTCTTATGCTTGTGCTTATGCTTGCGTCGCAAGTGTGAACCAGGCTTTAGTAATCATTCTACGGGGTCAGTGTTCATTTGACTATTTTTCAACATACATGAAGTGAAGAAGTATTTAAGCTCTGGTCAGTATAAAATGCAGACTAGATTGCAGACTGCAGACTGGGTATAGAATGCAGACTGAGAACAAAACTGTCACCTTGTCTTACTCGCAATTTATTTTCAATTTTTAACTTACTCCAGAATCACACAATTCACCTCACTGACACTTGTGGTAATTGCATAATTATCACAAAAATAATAATAAAATAGACCATCAATAGCCATACTTCCTTCCCCCATCTTAGAAATTTCAGATAAGCTAAAATGCATTTATGAACTTGATTCAGTCTCTCATTGTAATTATTGTTCTGGACTTCTTTTGTTTTGTTTTTCTCACTTCTCCAGTGAATTTTAGAGGGAGAAACTGTTAGGGGGTCAGTAGGGGGGGGGGGGGGGGGGGTCAGTAAGGGGGTCAGTGTTTTGTCAAAACCCTTATAGGATACCCTGGGGGCAAAATCAATATGGCTGCCATATCTGCAAAACGGACTATGGCTGAAGCGTTCCTCCTAAAATTCCCAGGCGGGCTTCTATTTTTGAGTTCAATAATGTAGCAATTAAACCGTGGAATCTATTCAGATATCAAACGTTGATTTGATTATTGACAAAGTATCTCTCTCAATATACCCATGATAAACAAAGTGGAAATTTAAATGATTTGATAAAAAAAGATGGGGTAATTTGCTTCCACGGCTTTTCATAAATGCTGGAATAGTGTTGACTTCAATCTGTCTGCAGTCGGTAATCAGCAATATGTAGTCTGCATTTTATACTGGCCTACTGTATATAGATCCATTTTCCATTTAATTACGTTATTAATATACATAAATATATAGGGAAATTTTCCATATGAACAAAAGAGAAAATGTGTCGCGCTATCTGGGCCAGCCCAGTAAATGGGCTCATATGATGAGGCCCTAAGGAAATAAGGAAAAGAAGGGGGCTTATAACCAGGATCTTTTTCTTTACAGGTAGATGGGCCTATAACCAGGGATCTTATAAG
The DNA here is from genome assembly GCA_029204205.1 of Desmophyllum pertusum. Lineage (NCBI taxonomy): Eukaryota > Metazoa > Cnidaria > Anthozoa > Scleractinia > Caryophylliidae > Desmophyllum > Desmophyllum pertusum. The sequence goes on along the minus strand of MU825431.1, from coordinate 164,415 downwards.
TGGTAGTTTACAGTGGCTTCCCAAGCATGCTCAGACATTTCAAACCGGAAAAAGCTGTAACCTTTCTGGTTAATTAAAACAATAATTACAAAATATATGCTATGTGATTATAACTCATAGTTAGCCATTGGTGTGTACTCACTCTTAAGGACATTTTTTCTGACATAATTTTTCTAATGTGTCTCAACTGTTGATTGATTGATTGATTGATTGATTGATTGATTGATTGATTGATTGATTGATTGATTGATTAATTGATGCCTCAAAAAGTTCACACTGGTTAACTAAATTCCACATTCTGTGCCATGTTGATACAGTGTAGTTGAACACAAAAACAATGCTTGTTGGGACCACTTTGAGCGAAATGTGATCCAATTTACTCAGTCTGAAGATAAAATATTATTACAGTAAGCTTGTCCAGCAGGACTTAAATAAGATAGCATTTTCCTCAAGTCCTGACAAGTGTCTTGATTTGGTTTGATACAAGATGTATTTAGGGGACGGCGGTCTCTTTCCCGTCGGCGAGTTGGTTCTGGTTTTCTAAAGTCCACTTCGATCGGTTCTTCTTGATCATCTAACGTCTTCCTTAGCCAGACGCAGTTGGGGTGCCTAAATGTTTTGACAATTCCGTCTATAGGATCAACACGCTCTCCTATTCCGAAATTAAAATACATAACATCACTGAATCGGTAGGCCTTACTGAATATGTCCTTTCTTGTTTCTCTGTACGTTTTACGTAGCCACGTGGAGTAATTCATAAACGCTGATTGGGGTGGGAGGATCCAGGTTATTGTTGGAAACAAAGAACTGTGGTTGATGATATTTGCGTAGTCCAGTGGCGTTTCTAAACTCTCAGCATTTCTAAACACGCTTTCGGCTAAGCCACCATCCCGATCAACCGCGCCAAAAGAATGGCCCGACTTAAAAAACTTGTAGTCAATTCTGTCACGAAAACCACTGGCAACAAGGTAGTCAAAGTAAAACACGACTGTATGATTTTTGTTTTGCGACCTTGCGTTATCTGCCCAGAATACGTTCCACTTGCGATTTTCGGGTTCTGTTTGACGTAAATGGAAATCTACGCAAGATACAAGAGTTTCTGGATTTTTCCGAGCTATGCATTCGCTCCAAGCATATGTCGTGCCTTTCTTTGTTTCTGCGCTGTGAATTCCGAAATCGTACATCTTAAGTTTTCTGAAATAGTACGTTTGCTGTGAAGTGAGTTTTGGAAGTGTTACATTTTTGTGGAAATCCATGTGGAAGACTGATACTCCATTGGATGGCTGATGTGACATCTTTACTTTCTGGTTCAGTTTCCTATACCGTTAACTCAGTAGAGCTCATTTCCAAAACGATAATCGTTTCTAAGCGGGTGCGCGCGCTGTTATCTGCGTCGCGTGCACATAAACCAATGCGCAATAACGGCAATCGTTTGAAACTGGCTAGCGTGCGCGCCACAAGTGTTTCGAAGTGTTAGACAACGCGTGCGACTTTGAGAAACGGTTACAACGGTTATCAGTGGGTTATAGCTTCAGGTCCTTCAGAAATGTACTCTAGTTGTAAAGGAAATCTTTTTCGATGTCATGGAGCAAGGTTTTCACTATATGTTTGATAGACAAAGAGTCGATTTACACCGCGAGCAAAGACGACAGGCAGAAGAGTTTTCGTCGCGTCGTCGCCGCAGTGAAAGACGACCTATTCCTAAAGTCAACAAAAAGCAGACAAAACCGCGTAAAAATAGACCATTTAGATTTGTTCGGGAGATGTCATTGGAGTGTTGCAGTACCACGTGCCTTCTGAACGTTGGAAGAGACATTATCATGCACATTAGAAACGACTTTGACAGAATGTTTTATCAAGCTCAAAACGAACACTTGGCTGCCCGAATAGAAACGACCACAGCGAGAAGGCACAGAGAGAGCCCAAGGAATGTTATACGATATTACACCGTTGACAACGAGAGTCGGAAATTACAAATATGCAAGCAAGCTTTCATGAAAATGTATGGTGTTGGAAAAAAGAGACTTCAAGTGCTACTGAAAAAGCGAAGGCCATTCAGTGGAGTCATAGAAAAAGATAGACGAATCTTTCAAATAACCAAAAGCGCTTAGGTCCACGACTGAAAGCCGAGGTATGTTTATCCATTACTGTTTGACTGGCTGATTGGTTGATCAATTCAAATGCGAGTAAAAATAGAAATCGTTACTTAACACAAAATCCACTAATGCCGAGATATTTATTTATTATCCAACCTTTTTCTCAGACCTATTAGAACAGTGTCTTGCTTTCTTTAGTTGGGCTAACTGGTCATCGAAAGAAAAATCGAAGATCTCTAAACATAGTGATATGAAACACGAAACTTACTGTAATCATATAATACAAAACAACTCCAACAGCACGGGCTTTTTAATTGGAATGTGTTTTTTTTTTAGACCTTAGTCGTATAAATACAGTAGACTCCCGCTATCTCGAACTCCCAAGGGGAACGGAAAATTGTTCGAGATAGCGAGGGTCGTGTAAAATTTCACTACAGTAGTGAACTACAGTAGTACAGTACGGAAATCGTTGACCTGTCGGTGCTCACAGAGTCTGCCACGAAGGTCTCTTTATACAATATTAGCAATCAATACTGTTTACATATATGAGTGCTTGGCGAATACAGTAATGACTGTATTGTTTAGTGGAACTGTATACTCAACTGTATGTCAGTTTTGGACACCGTGGGACTGACTCCTTTTGGCGAACATAATCAATTGCAAGACAAAATTATTTAAAATTATGTCCTGTTGTCATTCAAAAAACATCATAATTACTACAGTTCGAGATAATTAATTTAGGTCACGGAAAATCACACTTTGTTCGAGATAGCGGGAGATTCGAGATAACCGAGTTCGAGATAAGCAATAGTAAATGACTGAAAACAGTAAGCAAAACCAAGTTGAACGGGTTTCAGCCGTCCGAGGCTCAAAAACGTCTGTGCTTAAGCTCTCTAATAATTATTAATATTAATATTGGGAATCTCATTTCAGAGACGTTTTATGTGACAATCTCCTTTCACTACACAGATTGTAGAGCATATTTGGTCATACGAACCGGAACAGTCTCACTACACACGACACAAAGCACCAGAGAAGAGATATCTGGACCCAAAACTGAATGTATCCAAGCTCTATAAAGACTTTTTGAAACTTAAAGGTCACGTTCCAGGTACGACTGCAAAGCCTCCACTAAGTATAGCTTCATTCAGAAAGATTTTCCGGAGCTACAACCTTTCCTTCAGAAAACCCAGGAAAGACACATGTGGTAGATGTGATAGCTTGCAAATTATTATAAAACATTCTACGGACCTCAGAGAAGTGGCCGAAGCAAGGTCTTTGCAAGAACTTCACTGGTTTGGAGTTCAAAATCACTACGACCAGAACTATTTTGATTTTAATGTTCTTTTGGAAATGAAAAATAGAGGCGAAGTTGAATGGATTAGGCCGCCAACATGGAGACAGATACAGCCCTGACCAATATGGGGTTTGGAATGTAGCGATAATAGTGACGCATTGTTAACGATATAATACACTCTTTTTTTTATAAGAACCTTTTTTATGAGAACGTTGAGGCTGAGATTGACCAAACTTTTAAGAACATGCTAAGAACATAGCCAGGTTGAGACTTAGCTAAGAACATTTGTATTCACTTGTTTCTTGAATCGAGCTCTAAATACAATATTCCAGTATCCTTTCAAAACATTAACAAAGTGTAACATTTCAAATATCTAAGTGAATAAGCAGTTCAAATCAGCTCAAAATATTTTTTTATAGTAACAACACGAGTTTCTATCACATAAAATGTTAATACCATTTTCATGGTCACGTTTTGTGAAATTCTATACCATGTAACCAAAGGACATGTTAAGAACGTTTTCATGCTGAAATTTCCCCAAAAATAAGAACATTCGGTCTTGGTTCAGCCCCAGCTCGAAAATTAGACGTTCTTATATATAAAAAAAGAGTGTAATGATTTGGACGAAAGACTTTTTCGATACAACTAGAGTACATTTCTGAACCCACTGTATAACCGTTTCTCGATGTCGCCGCGCGCGTTGTCTGACACCTAGGCCTGTGAGCGCACCACAGACCGATTTCAGACGATCGCCGCTAGTAGCTTTATCTATACCGCGACGTAGCAAGCAGCTTGACAACGCGCGAACGAACCTTAGAAACGATTATCGTTTTTGAAATGAACTGTACAGACTTAACCTAACCGATGTGTAGTTTGAAATGTTGAACATTTAGTAATGATTTGGACGAAAGACTTTTCGTTACAACTAGAGTACATTTCTGAACCCACTGTATAACCGTTTCTCGATGTCGTCGCGCGCGTTGTCTGACACCTAGGCCTGTGAGCGCACCACAGACCGATTTCAGACGATCGCCGCTAGTAGCTTTATCTATACCGCGACGTAGCAAGCAGCTTGACAACGCGCGAACGAACCTTAGAAACGATTATCGTTTTTGAAATGAACTGTACAGACTTAACCTAACCGATGTGTAGTTTGAAATGTTGAACATTTAGTAATGATTTGGACGAAAGACTTTTCGATACAACTAGAGTACATTTCTGAACCCACTGTATAACCGTTTCTCGATGTCGCCGCGCGCGTTGTCTGACACCTAGGCCTGTGAGCGCACCACAGACCGATTTCAGACGATCGCCGCTAGTAGCTTTATCTATACCGCGACGTAGCAAGCAGCTTGACAACGCGCGAACGAACCTTAGAAACGATTATCGTTTTTGAAATGAACTGTACAGACTTAACCTAACCGATGTGTAGTTTGAAATGTTGAACATTTAGTAATGATTTGGACGAAAGACTTTTCGTTACAACTAGAGTACATTTCTGAACCCACTGTATAACCGTTTCTCGATGTCGTCGCGCGCGTTGTCTGACACCTAGGCCTGTGAGCGCACCACAGACCGATTTCAGACGATCGCCGCTAGTAGCTTTATCTATACCGCGACGTAGCAAGCAGCTTGACAACGCGCGAACGAACCTTAGAAACGATTATCGTTTTTGAAATGAACTGTACAGACTTAACCTAACCGATGTGTAGTTTGAAATGTTGAACATTTAGTAATGATTTGGACGAAAGACTTATAGTTTTAATTTGAAATGAACTGTACTGAGGTTGTGTACGTATTAATGAATCTTGTTAAACTCCCTGAAGAAGTCTGTAGTTAGCAGAAGAAACCGGTCGGAGAAATAAACTCAGTTAGGCAAGATCAGTTGTTGTGTGCTGATTACTAGTTCGTTATCAACCCTTTTTAGCCTGGGGGGTCCAGTGTCCATTGTTTGATGACGTGAAATGACGTTTTCATGAGATTTTCGATTTTTATGAAGAGTTCCTTCCAAAATCTTTGCAGTTTTTGCATCCTTAAATGTTTTTACGATTTCTTCAAATCAAATTTAAGAGATTTTCTGAACAATCTTGAAATCCCGGATGGCGGATGTATTTAATGTTTGACGCCATTTTGCAGTGACACGACGTCATAATTTGCACGAGACAGTCGTTTTTAGATGGACCTTCAGATTGGGGTACGAGTACGAGAACGAGAACGAGTACGACTTTCTACTTTCAAAACAATATTGTTCCCAGAACCCTCGTGACTGACCAGTAGAAGTGTAGGTTCTGGCCGGAGATTGGCGTGACAAATGATGATCTTGAGGATGAGCAATTGGTTTAAAAAGTCGTACTCGTTCTCGTACCCAAATCTGATGGTGCGTTATAGCGGAACGTAAGACTATTTACGCGCAACAATTTGTCGGCCCGATTAGTTCGCACATTTCAACACGCTAATGTATTATAAATGAGGCCGATTTTCGTCCGCTTAGTCCTTTTCTCAATTCAATCAGGCCACGTCGGGCCAACAAATGGTAGCGTGTAATTATTAGCCTTTGTAGAGTAAATTAAACCACTCATATCTTGGAAATATAACTCAGTTTTATTTGAGACACGCTACATTTATCCCCCCGGGGGGGGGGGGGGGGGGTACTCAAAAAAGTTTTATACGGGGAGGCTCCGCCCAGAGGTCCAACCCCTTACCCTTTTATATACCATTTTTGACAGAAAAGGTACCCCTTTCATATACCTTCAATGGAAAATGGTACCCTTTTCATATACCTTACATAGAAATTATGAAAATGGAACCCCTTTCACATACCTAAAGTAGAAACACTGCATCTCTTTTCTATACCCTTGGAATGAACTTAATTAACAATATATATCCCCAGAAGGAAGCTGTCTTACGATGACTAAGAACTTCAAACCTGCAGTCCATCTCACAACTCATGATGACAGTTTTCCCTACCCTTTTCTATACTCCAACTCGTAAAATCCCTACCCTTTTATATAACTCCAGTCTGAAAAGGTACCCCTTTCAGGCGGAGCCTCCCCGTATAGTCCATTATAGGGAGTACCCCCCCCCCCCCCCCCGGGCATTTATCCTGATGAAATTATGTTTTAATTTTATGTTTCTTATACGGTGACCCTTCCTCGCGTGGAGTTCAAACTTAAAGTGTAAACTAGTTTAGGATTAAGAGTACACCTCCTTAACTTAACGGGACACACATTTTTGTCTCGGCAAAATTAAACGCTCTTATAATCGTTGTATTTATCACCTCTATTAAAGAGACATCTCTGTTCAGGAGATTCCATTGGAAAAGAAGGGATATTTAAAACTTGGTTCCAGTTGGTAATTATGTTATGAACATCAGTAAAATACAATAATAAATGTGTGTCGCCGTGCCCATTTTTGCAAAATATGGATGGTTATAGTGACTATATGACCTCGAGGTTTTCATTATGAGCCCTAGTAATCATAAAGGGCAACTATAATTTCTCAAAAAATCATTGCTTGCATTAAAACAATTGGAGCAGTTCAACAAAATAGACTTCGATCTTACATTATAAACTATTTTAGTTTAACAGGAATTAATATTACTGAAACAAATTATACCCAGCACTACCTAAATACCAAACTCGTTCCCAGAGTCCTCGTCCAGCGGTCGAACGGGAAACAAGGAAGCGATCCGCCATGACATGCGCAGTAAAAAAGGAAGTCCAAGAATCCTGTCATGGCGGATCGTCCCCCCCCCCCCCCCCCCCAGAGGTCCTTGTTGCCCGTTCGACCACTGGACAAGGAAAACGAGGACTCTGGGAAGGAGATTGCTAAAGACGTTATATTTACAGCATTCAAATAAAAAAATATCTCAATGCAGGATTTTTAACTTTTCTTTAAATCGCGATATATCGTATTCAACCATATGTCACAGAGCTCGTTTAAGAGAAAACGACGATTTATTTCGCTCGCCGAGCTTAATTGCCTGAAAGAAATCCCGCAATGTTCTGTATGTGCGTTACGCGACAACTAATCTGCCATAACATTTTAAATCCCTGCTATACGGTAATTATACAGTAATTTCTTCTAATTTCTGCCTGTATTTCAAATAAAAAGGAATGCACATTGTAGTTTGTGGAACCCCGCCTTACGAACGCCCCATCAATACGGCCACCCCGTTATAACGGTCACCTCTTTTTGGCCTGGTGAAATCTCTTTGTTGAGTATATTATAACCTATACTAATTTCACCCCGCATTACGGCCACTAAATCCGCGATGGATTATATATTGCAAATAGTGACCCCGCATGAGCAGGTTTTAATTGTTTTGACGAATTTGTGTCTGCATTCGGATCTTCCTGTAAATTGGTTCAAGCTGCCTTTAGTGCTCGTTCAGAAGCTTTTGGTGTATATTTATAATAACCCCACAATTACGCCGTACGTATCACGGCCAGTTTTCTGTAGCCAATAGGCGTTCGTATTAACGGGTTTCCACTGTAACAGTAATCTACAAGTGAGAAGTCTACACGCAACTTAAACAGTTAACCTTATTAGCAGCGCATTAGGTTGTCAGAAGTTGGCACTGGTGAGAGAACAGATGTCAATGGGCCATCTCATGTTCATGAGAGGCTAGAGGACAACAATAATGCGCAAGCTAAAGAAGGAGACAAGGGTTTTTTAGACATCCTGCCAGATAGTCACCCCATGACGGATACAGAGGCTACGCCCAGAGCCTCTTGCCATCCCTCCATCTACCTGCACGATGTAGCTTCTTAATCGGCCAGGCTCCCTTATGAATCGTAGCCGACCATGTTCGGCACCTTACACACCACAGCCCATGCTCAGCCTCTCCTCGGTTACAGATATTGGCTCAGTCACATAAGTAATGCATTCAACAGCCCCTGAGGTCATGAACACAGGAACTAATTAATCCCAATAAAGATGACAACTATTTGACAGTAATGAATTGATAATAATAGTAATAATAATAACGGTTTATTAACAGATCCACGAGGTGGCTCTTCCCTGTTAAAAGTTACATTTTTAAGTTAAACTAGGGATATTATATAATTTTTATGCAATTACAGTAATATGGAATAAAATAAAAAATTAATAAATAATCAATATTAATTAATTAACATCATTCTACTCTACATCTACTCTATTACATAAACATTTTCTCGAAAATCTTACAAAGCTTCTATAATCTTTACAGTTTTTAATGAATTCTGGTAGATTGTTGAACAATTTCGATGCATTGTCTTGAAAAGTTCCATTCTCAGTCGGAACTACTAATCTAATCGAGCTGCTGATAACCTGTGATAAAGTAATTGACTGGGCTTGAGATGGCAGAAAATAATTCACTGTTTAAATTTGTACTGTATGACACTTGAAATGCTTGTAAAAAGACCCCTGTGAGTAAAGCTCTCCACTCTCATGAATTGATAAATAATTTAAATATAGTTGAAAATGTAAGGAAATGCCTAGGGCCTAAATTTACCCTCAGTTGCCCTCAGTTACACTCAGTTACACTCAGTTACACTCAGTTACACTCAGTTACCCTCAGTTACCCTCATTATCCTCAATTACCCTTATTACCCTCAGTTCCCCTAATTATCCTCAATTACCCTTATTACCCTCAGTTTCTCTTATTACTCTCAGTTACCCTCATTACCCTCATTACCCCTAGTTATCCTAATTATCCCTGCAACACTTGAAATGCTTGTAAAAAGACCCCTGTGAGTAAAGCACTCTATACTCTCAAGAATGATAAATAATTTAAATATAGTTGAAAATGTAAGGAAATGCCTAGGGCCCAAATTTACCCTCAGTTACACTCAGTCACCCTCATTACCCTCATTACCCCGGTTACCCTCAGTCACCCTCATTACCCTCAGTTACCCTTATTACCCTCAGTTCCCTCAGTTACCCTCATTACCCCTGTGAGTAAAGCTCTCTATACTCTCAAGATGAGGACTGGTAATATAAAAAGGGCCTAAATTAATAAGACCCCTTTTGTGTTGTGAGGGCTCATATATATATATATATATATATATATAGAAGTTTGACGGTGCCACTCGAGCCAACAGAGATGTTACTTCGCCAGGAGGATCCTGTAAGGATTCGCAGTCCAAACCTCGGCATGTGAATGAAGTAAAAAGGTTTAAAAAAGGCTAAGGACGGACAACTTCTGACGATAAAAAGTAAAAATTTAATGAAAACGTTTCGGTCTTAGACCTTCATCAGTTCGTACAGACAGCGTGGACACGCTGTCTGTACGACACAGACACGCTGTCTGTACGAACTGATGAAGGTCTAAGACCGAAACGTTTTCATTAAATTTTTACTTTTTATCGTCAGAAGTTGTCCGTCCTTAGCCTTTTTTAAACCTTTTTATATATATATATATATATATATATATATATATATATATATATATATATATATATATATATATATATATATATATATATATATATATATATATATATATATATATATATATATATATATATATATATATATATCAATTTATTGCGACAAATTAAATAATAACTCGTGAAACGCTACGGCCCGGCAGGCTTCCACGAGAAATAAAACACTTGGCTGGTAATTTGTTTAGTTATCTCGGGCTGCCGCGCGGGCTCTCTATTCAAATTGCCTGAAAGTCCCACGGGAGCTGATTACCAATGAAAAAGTGCTATAACATGCAGGTCACACCTCAAATTAGTATGTAAAGGTATAAAAAGGACGAAAGTCGTTGTTTGTCGTGCATAAACGCTTGAAACTCTGTTCGTGTGTTTTGTTGGAGTTCCTTTATGGCTGAACAGCGACCCGTCTTGCCAGCTGCTCCTGTTGCAGCAGCGCCACCACCGCCAGCTCCACCAGCTCCGCCAGTTGTGCAGGCAGCGCAAGTAGCTCCTATTGCAGGACAAGCGGCCCAAGCTGATGTACAAGTTCCAAATTTAGAGGTAAACACACGATTATATTTTTTATTTGTTAGTCTTTTCCGTTCTTGTAGCCGGCGTGCTGGTTCTAGCCAGCGTAGGCTAGTTGGCTACCAGTTTCCGACTCTAGGTTACCAAAATTGCAATATATACCTTGGCCGCTTGTAACCGGCGTGCTGGTTTTTGGACCCAGCGTAGGCTTTTTTGGTTATCTTTTGACACTTGGTCACCGAATTTGTCATATCTATTTGGCCGGTTGTAGCCGGCGTGCTGGTTTTTAGCCAGCGTAGGCTAATTGGCTATCTTTTGACTCTAAGTCACCAAAACTGATATATATATATTGTGGCCGGTTGTAGCCGGTGTTGCTGGTTGAAGCCAGCGTAGGCTAATTGGCTATCTTTTGACTCCAAGTCACCAAAACTGTGATATATATTGTGGCCGGTTGTAGCCGGTGTTGCTGGTTGAAGCCAGCGTAGGCTAATTGGCTATCTTTTGACTCCAAGTCACCAAAACTGTGATATATATTGTGGCCGGTTGTAGCCGGTGTTGCTGGTTGAAGCCAGCGTAGGCTAATTGGCTATCTTTTGACTCTAAGTCACCAAAACTGTGATATATATTGGAGCCGGTTGTAGCCGGTGTTGCTGGTTGAAGCCAGCGTAGGCTAATTGGCTATCTTTTGACTCTAAGTCACCAAAACTGTGATATATATTGTGGCCGGTTGTAGCCGGTGTTGCTGGTTGAAGCCAGCGTAGGCTAATTGGCTATCTTTTGACTCCAAGTCACCAAAACTGTGATATATATTTGTGGCCGGTTGTAGCCGGTGTTGCTGGCTGAAGCCAGCGTAGGCTAATTGGCTATCTTTTGACTCCAAGCCACCAAAACTGTGATATATATTGTGGCCGGTTGTAGCCGGTGTTGCTGGTTGAAGCCAGCGTTAGGCTAATTGGCTATCCTTTTGACATTAGGTCACCAAAACTGTGATATATATATTTTGGCCGGTTGTAGCCGGCGTGCTGGTTGTAGCTAGCGTGGACTAATTGGTTATCTTATGATTTCTGGGTCAACATAATTGTATGTATTTTGGGCCGGTTGTTGCCGGCGTACTGGTTTTGTTGCCAGCGTTAACGTTCGCCAGTTGTTTATTTTAGGTCAACAAAATAGTATATATATATTCTGATCGGTTGTAGCCGGCACTCTAGTTGTAGTCAGCCTTGACTTAAGTTGTTCTATTCTTTTTCTTTCTTTCTTTGATATTAGGTCAACAAATTTGTTATATATTTGGCCGGTTGTAGCCGGCGTGTTGGTTGTAGCCAGCGTTGGTTACTTGGCTATTATTATTATTATTATTATTATTTTTTTTTATTTATTTATTTTTTTTGTCTCTACATGTAGGTCAGTGAATTATATATTTCTGACCGTTTTGTCGCTACCGGCATGCTAGTTATAGCCTCTGTAGGCTAATTGTTTATGTTTTGTCTCTTGGTCGACAAAATTGTGCGTTTTTATCCGGTTGCGGCTGGCACGCAGGCTATAATTAGTGCAGGCTAACTATTCCAGGTCATTAAAATTGGTGCAGTTTTTTTTTTTGGCCGGTTGCAGCCGGCACGCTGTTTGTAGCCAGTGTAGGTTATTTCTTGCTATTCTATTTTATTTTATTTTATCTTATTTGTTTTTTCGTTTGTTTGTTTTGTTTTGTTTTTTTTGTTCAACTCCAGTCAACAAAATTACACGTATATCTATTTCAGATCGTCGGCTGTAGCTACCGGCGCAGTTTATTGTAGCTAGCCAATGTAGGCTAATTTCTTCTTGTTCTGACTCTAGTCATCAAAACTATATATATTTATCGCCGGTTGTAGCTGGCGCAGTTTATTGTAGCCAATATAGGCTGCTTTTTTGTTGTTGTTGTTGTGCTTTGACTCTAGTCAACAACTTTTATCTGGTTGTATAGTTGGCGTAATTGATTGTAGCCAATGTGGGCTAATTGGCTTTGTTCTGACGCTAGTTAAAAAACAAAACAAACAAAAATTATCCATTTATCGCCGGTGCTGGCTAATTTTTTGGTCTTGTGATATTGTGATATTTTTCCTGGATCGTCCATACCCAGTGTGTTGCCGTCTGTTGCCTGTGTGCGCTTTTTTCTTTTTTTCTTTTTTCTTTGACTGCGGTATATTTTTTCTTGGTTATCGGATGACAGGTTTTTTGTGCGTTTCGGACTGATTAAAATTGGCGCATTGTTTTTAGCCTGTGCTGGATACTTGTTTTCTGCTTGTGCGTCTGTCGAACGATTGAATGCGTTTGTTTTCTCTGACCAGTCGTAATCCGTGTGCTGGTCCAGGTTATTTTACAGGTGTTATTTCCTGTTAGGTTACAAGTTTGCAGTGTGTACATGTAGGCTAAGAGTAGTCAGCCTCATTATTGTTTCTTGGAAGCCTTCTAAATCGGATCGATTGTATTTTGATTTTTAGGAACAAGTCAGAAGTCTGACAACGCAGTTGACTGAGGTTAAGAATTCCGTCGATACCTCGTCAGTGGAGCAAGCCCTCATAACTGTGCGCCAGGTGGCCTCCAGACCGTCGGCTATCTTCGACTCCTTTGCCCTAACTGGTGCTTTACTACATTTAGAGGAAGTGGCTCGCCGTGTTGGCCATCCTGAGGCTAAAAAATTTTCAGCCGTCCTTTCACAGTGTAAGAGGCTTCCTAATGGTCCTATCATGGGCGAAGTCGTCACGCGCTTACTGGGCGATGAGGTAGAGAAGGAGGTGGCAAATGTTGTGGCAAAGATGCTCAAGGCCAGACCCTCGTATGGTTCTCGTTTGGATCACACCTCTCCTGGAACGTACAATCAGCGCGGTTTCTCTCCTCGACGTGCATATAGGGGCTTCCAGTCCAGAGATGCCTCCTCGGGTAGATGCTTCAAGTGTAATAAACCGGGTCATTATGCTCGTAGATGCCCTCAATTTAAATAGGTCTTTGTGGAAAGCGATCTTTTTTTTTCTGCCTTCTGTACAATGTGCTTCCCGCATTAAAACTCGAGACTTTATCTGACCTGACTTTGTTCTTATTTGTTTATTCTTGTCCGTTGCCTACTTTACTTTCCTCACCGGTACCCCCCTTTACTCGTTGGTTTTTTGGTTATTTTTTATTTTACTTCTTTTGGGTGGGGGTGGGGGAAGTGATCGTTAACATCCCAGGGTAATCTTATACCCTTTGTGCGCGACTCCAGCAGTTGTGCCGGGATTGTTCGCCATCACCGATCCCGTTTTTTGTTGTTGTTGCTGTTCTTTTTGTTTTTTTTGTTTTTTGGTTTTTTTTTCCTCTCTTCCTTTACTTCGTTTTCGATAGGCGTTTATTTGTCCGTTCATTCTGGTTTTTTTTTAGCCCCCTATGAAAAGACAGAGGAAAACTGGGTTTTATGATATCCCGGAATGGGAACTGCAAGGAAACTTCAATCCTATAGCAGCATTAGGACGTTCTAAGGCTCGTCCCCTTCGATGGATTTCCATAAACGGGATCGATGGCGAGCACATCCCGGATGATCTGTTGCCATCATTGAATGAGATATTTGTGGGTAAAAGGAATGCATCACCCTCTCTTCTGAGTGTTCGTGATCCGGATACCTTCGTCGCGGGCGGAATTCATCCACATGCTGACAAATGGGAAAAACTCTGTGCCAATCTTGTCAACTCTGAGGAGATTATGTCCTGGGTTCGTTCAGGAGTTTCGATCGACAAGTACGTTACCCATTTCAAAGGTGACTTTGCTGGTAATTCATATGATTCAGAATATCCGGTTTCCAGAGTGTTCCTTAATCATGCTTCGTGTAAAAAATTTACAGATTTCGTTAATTGGTCTATCGAGGACCGCATTGAAACTGGTGCTGTGGGTGTCATCGGAAGAGTTTCTGATTGTGCTCCTCCCTTTTTGGTTATGCCCCTTACTGTAGAGCCAAACAAGCCTCGTCTTTGCCATGACGAAAGATACTTGAACTGTTGGATTAAGGATATGCCATTTTCCTTGGATTCCTTATTGGATCTCACGCGTTATGTTGAGGAAGGGCACTTTCAAACGAAACTCGACGAGAAATCCGGTTACGACCATGTTCTCTTGGATCCCCCTAGTCGTCAACTAGTAGGCTTTCAGTGGGCGGGCTGGTGGTTTGTCAATAATGTTCTTCCTTTTGGCTGGAAAACATCGCCGTATATTTACCAGTCGCTTGGATTAGTTGCAACTCAAACTCTCCGTTCGTTCGGAGTTCCTTGTGCACAATACATTGACGACCGGCATTTAGGCCAACTTAGGCGGGCCGGTGCAACACGTGTTGCCCCGCCATCCTCAGCTACCGTATGTCCTGATCAAGATGACCGAGTCCAGTTAGCTCTAAATGCTTGTTACATGGCTATTCGAATCTTGACCTCTTTGGGGTATTTTCTGAACCTCTCCAAGTCAATCCTTGTTCCAACACAGTCACTGATATTCCTTGGTCTTCGTTGCGATTCTCGGTTGAAAGCCTTCTCTATCCCACCCCCAAGCTACAGAATTTTGCGGCACTGAGAGATATGATCCTTCAGCAGCGAGAAGTCCCTCTAGTTACGTTGCAGAAGTTGATGGGCAAGTGTATTTCTTTCCTGCTGGTAGTTCCAGCAGCAAAATTGTTTACGGCGCAAATGTCAATTGCGATTTCAAACGCCTCCAAGAACAAACGACCTGTCAAAATTAATGGCCCTCTACGAGAAGAAATTATGTATTGGTGTTTCCTGGATAATTGGCACGGGCACATGAAATGGTTTGATGAGCGTCATCACACTGTTCATATTGCGTCGGATTCATCCGGTTTCCGTTGGGGAGGCGTTCTCCTTCGTGATCAATCATCTGCACCCATCGAAGTTGGAGATTTCTGGGAGCGGTGATGCTTCCGAAGTCTATTGAAATCAAAGAAATCGTGGCCCTTTCCCGTTCTCTTTTGGCTCTTCGGGAAAATGTCCGGGATGCCAGAGTTGATGCAGTCGTCGATAACAAGATTTTGTGCGACACTTGGGAGAGGCAACACTCTCGCTCTTCATCCGTTCTTTTGGTTCTAAAAGAACTCTTTTGGACGACGGTGGAACTTAATTTGTCTCTTCACCTTCACTATGTTCCCTCACACCAGAATCCAGCAGACCTGCCGTCTCGTCGCCTCAATTTGTCGGATAGCAAGCTTTCGCCTCGACTGTGGTCTGCTCTTCAAACCAAGTTTGGTGGATCTCGAGGTCACTCGATTGATTTGTTGTCTTTGAATTCTAATGTCCAACAAGATCTCAACGGTGCCCCACTACCTTTCTTTTCGCCAACGCCCTCTTCATATGCAGCTGGGGTAAATGTTTTCGCGCAGCATATCTCTTTTGCTGATAATTCTCCTTTCGAGAATTGTTACGCCTTTCCCCCGTTCGTTCTTATTGGTCCCCTTATCAATTTCCTCAGGCAGGAGAAAGCTCGCTGTACTCTAGTGGTCCCTGATATTTCTCCACGAAAATATTGGTGGCCAATTGTTCAGACTGAATGTTCCGAGCAATTCCTACTGGCCGCCCGTGGTCAATCTGGTGCACTTCTCCGACCAGGAAAATCTGGCTTTGTCGAGTTCGGTTCCCTCCCATGGAATCTCTATGCTTTTCAACTTCGCTATGATGGTTAATTATAGTCAAAATGGGCTTACATTTCGTTTTTTCCTATTCTTTTGTTAGCCTCTACCATCTGCTCTAAAAGTTTGGTGCCCAGCAGTTGCCTGCCCGAAGTGTTCATATGCGAATGATGCGTCCTTCCGTTTCTGTCAGCAGTGTGGTTATTCTAGAAGAGTCCAACTTCCTCTAACCCCTGAAGATCTCCTTCATATTGACTTGGACGCCATTAATGCCCGTTTTGTCTCTTTATTTGCCTCCGAGTCAAAGTACGATAAGCAAAAGAGTCAACTGGAGAAACTCTTTATTCAATTCTTGGCTTCGCTTCCCGCCTCTAAGGACTTGTTTTCCGCTACACCAAGTGATGTTGTCTCTTTTCTTATTTGGAAGGATTCTAAAGGGAAAACGCAGATTCATAATTTTGACTGTCCGAATGTCGGCATCAGAGAACATCCACCATGTGCATGCCCGGTACGCCTAGCCGCAGGTACAGTCGACTCCTTAATTGGGAAATTGAGGGCAATTTTTAGGGAAGCCGGCCGCACTCAGGATTGGGAAGAAAAACTGTGCCTAGGAAACCCAGCAGCGTCCTTATTGGTGAAACGTTACTTGAAACTGTTTAAGGAAGAACAAGCAATAGCGGGTGTGACTCCAAAGCAAGCCATTCCGATGTTTGCTGACAAACTTGTTAGACTAGCTGACCACATTGACTTGAAACTGCAAGCTATTAATAATGATGCGGCTACTATATATATTCTAGTTAGAGATCAGGCCTTCTTCCAGACGTTACTTTTTTCTGGTGATAGACCTGGTGATCTATCTCAGGTTAAAACGCAGGAAATCCTTCGTTTCCCGAATGATGATGGTCTTTTATTCAATCATACTTGGGGTAAAACTTTACGGGGGGGAAGTTCCAACTTGTTTGGTATTAAGCGTTGTCAGAACACCAAAATTTGCGCTGTCGCCGCGATAGAACGTTATATTTCAACTTCTAGAAGTTTACGCATTGATCTTTCAGAGGGTTTTCTGTTTCGACCCACGTCAAAATCAGGTGGAATAATCAATACCCCTGTTTCTTCTGAGTCAATGGGAAATCGTCTTAACTTGTATTTAAAACAGGCGGGAATTCATGAAGGGGAAACAGCTCATAGCTTTAGATCTGGTTCGGCTATTACTTTGGCACTGACTGGTGCAAATTTGGCGGATATTATGACCCACGTTGGCTGGGGGAGGGAGCACACTGCTCATTATTATATGCAGTTGGCAAAAGTTATTCAGTTTGATAGTGTAAGTTCTCGTTTGGCCGATGCCGTAGATAGTCACCACACAACCGCCGAATTGACTCAATTATACAAGGATTTGAATCGTCTGAAGAACTTTGCTACAGCCTTCCCTCCCGCGGAGTCTCGAAAACGTCCAAATGACGACTCGCTATAGTCTTGTCGAACTCTTAATTAGCATATAACTTTTTTTGTTCTTTCTCTTACGTGTAATCATACAAGTTTTGGTTGTGTGTTTTGGATATGAGAGTTTTTTCTAAGTGAGTATTGGGAGTGAGTATTGGGGAGAATTGAGGTTTTGTTGCATGAGTGTCAATAAAGAAAGTGTTTGTCTGGAAGTGTGTTGGGTCCTCTTTTATAATTGTTCTAAGTGACTGGAACAATAATCTTCAATTATTTCCCATTCTTAATCAGCGATCCGTGGAACAAAAGGCAATTTGGATAGTTTACTATTCAAATTGCCTGAAAGTCCCACGGGAGCTGATTACCAATGAAAAAGTGCTATAACATGCAGGTCACACCTCAAATTAGTATGTAAAGGTATAAAAAGGACGAAAGTCGTTGTTTGTCGTGCATAAACGCTTGAAACTCTGTTCGTGTGTTTTGTTGGAGTTCCGCCGGCTGTACGAACACCTAGGATGTAGTTGGGGAGTGGCGGAGGGACGGGGTGGGGTGGCTCTGTAATGTCTCTTTTTTTTTTCTCTTCTTTTCTTCACCCACCCCATCCCACCCAGTACCATCCTTATCGTCTTTAGTTCTATGGATCCATTTTTATAATTGTTCTAAGTGACTGGAACAATAATCTTCAATTATTTCCCATTCTTAATCAGCGATCCGTGGAACAAAAGGCAATTTGGATAGTTTACTATTTGTCGGACCCTGCTTAATAAGCTCCAGCAGTGTGGGCCAATTTGGCCCTTATTGCACAGTCGTCACACTGGTTCAATGCAGAACACTGAACAAGTTTTCCTTTTGTTTTAGACAAACCAGAGAATATCCAGTTGATAGTAATTATAAACGGCTCCAACGTCTGCCAGGGTGACGTCATCAGCATCACCTGCTCAGCTGATGGTAAACCTGTGGTACATACATATCAGCTGTTTGAGAATGATATACCAGTGAGTGATGGAAGCAGTTCAGGAGTATGGATCAGAACAATGTCAACTCAAGGTGTATTCACCTACAGATGTGTGGCTAACAACACTGTTGGCACAAGCGACAAGAATGTTACTGTTGCTGTAAATGGTAATTTTAATATTTTTTCATTCTTAATTCTAAGCAGGGCCCACCCTACAGGGCCCACAATGACAACAGTTGTATTTATAAATGAAGTGGCTATCCTGTATAAATGATTTGTTATTATTAATATTATATTATACAGTTTTAATAAGGAACAAACTTGAACTTGCAATGGCTTGCTTTACACAATGTATGTATATATAAATTAATTATGATGTGTTATTATATAATGAAACATAGCTATGTACAACAACCATTGTGATCAAAATTAACCTGTGAACAGGTTCTCAACCGGGGAAAAGGGTAGGGCATGATTTAAGGGCCTGATTTGTGATAATGGCAAATGTTGGCCATCTCAAAAATGGAGAAATGAAATAAAATAAATTAAGTTATTAATAACTAATGTTTTAACATCTATGCTGTGCATCTACATGAACTGGTACATGTAAACGGTTTTGGAACTTTCAGTACTTTTGTGGTTACATTACATGTAGATCTGTGTATTGTGCGACCTGGTTTTATTCAAGATTAGTTAAATTAACTATGAGTGTGGCATTCATTGTGGTCAGTGGTCCCTCTTCTAGGTGGTCAGCAGTATCACTTGAGTAAATGCCAGGCCCGGATGTAATTAATGTGGTATCTTCATATAGCATGCATGGCATTAATCTCGTACACAGATCACCCTCTGCCACGCGAAAGGGAGATCTGGTAAAGTTCAATTTCAAGGCCCGATATACGGGCCTTCCCGTTGTTCTTAGTTGTCCTTCGGTCTGTTGTGATCGAATAAACATGGATGAATTCCTGGAATTCGGCGGAGTTATTCTGAGAATTCTTCGAGACAGAGGTTTGGAAAACGTTTTTATAAAAGCCACAAAAGGAAGCTTTGCGGGAGATCGTTTTAAAGAAAAGGGACTGTTGACACTGTTTAGTTGTTCTTCCGACAGGCTACGGAAAATCTCTAGTGTTCCCGCGAATATGCGAAAATGTTTCAGTAGCGAGAGCCAAACACAGCACACATTAGAATAAGACGATATTTTAAGTAGTATCCAATATAGAATAGGCGTTATTTCGAACTTTACAAGATCTCACTTTTCAGTGTCAGACAGAGTGGGATCTGGGTACGAGATTAGCATGGCATGGCATTCCTGTCCTGGCTCAATGCATTGCAATAATTTCCAGCAAGTGTTTAGCAGGATTTGTTCTCCCCCGTTCCGTCACTTTATTCTCCACTCAGTGTTGACGGGTGCCTGGAGAGAGGCACATGGATGGGTTGTGGGGATATACCAGCCATTGAAGCAGTATCCCATCTATGGACTGGCTTAATCACAGTGGAAGCCCCAGGATGTCCCAGGCACCAATCCTTCACTTAGTGAGGCAGTTTGTTAATTGCAAATACAGTCAGTACAAGTATAGAAAGTACTGTATTCCCAGGGATAGATGCTTCAATAATAATTATATTAATGAACAGTTTGTTTGTTTGTTGCCATTGTCTAATTACAGAGCCTTCATCCATACCAGCAATACAAGACAAGCCAGTAACTGAAGGCAGAAATGTGACTCTGACATGTCAAGCATCTGGGATGCCTCATCCAATGGTGTCTTGGATCAAGCCTGATGGTCAGCGTAGTAAATGGAAGCGTGTTGGTGCTTACTAATATTAACAGGAGTGAAGCTGGGGAATACAGGTGTGAAGCCAGTAATCAGTGTGGCAATGCATCAGAGGCAGCAACGGTTGATGTGCAATGTAAGTTGAGTATTATTTGCAAACTACAGTATTTTTTTTACTGTAATGTGTAACATATACCAAAATAATAAAATCAAAGACTGTTTTTACATAGCTATATAATGTTTCTAGTAAACTCGTGATCTTATTTGATTTCTTTGATTTTTTTTTTTGTTCTTTGAAGAAATAATATCAGTTTTATTAATAAAGAAATTGTTGTAAAATAAATAAATTAAATTAGAAGTGTCAAAAAAGAAAACAAGAGAAGCCTAATTGATACAACACACAGTATTTTCAGACAGTCACAGGCTTAACTTTTGGGATCAAACAACAACTGGTTACGATGGACGGACATAGGATCTCCTCCTTTCCCACCTTTCATGTTTTTCACATTTTAAATAATTATTCTCATAGATGCATCAGTGTAAACAAAATAAAAAAGTAATGTTTCAATACTTACAACAGTTGATTCCTAGCCAAACATGATGCTACTCATAATGTGTTTACCTACCCTTGTGCGCGGTGCTCTACATGAGTTCCACCACAAGGAAGAGCACATTTGCTTTAGTGTAAAACACATATACATGTACATCTGTAAACAATGTAGAAGATATAACTACAGGTTTTGTGCACATTCCAGAAAGAAAGCTACCACAAGGAGAGCATGGACATGTGTCAAACAAATAAATATCTGTGTTTGACATATACCAATAAGCAGTGTAGAATTATGTTATGTGTAATACACGCACGTAACCTCTACCTGGCACCCCTCTCCCGCAAGGTTTTGCACCTCACCAGCATAGCTCCATAGCTTCATAGTGCCATAGCAGATGTTATCCGCTTAAAACCATCACGAACGTGTGAGTTTCTTCAAAAACTCTGCACTAAAATGCACGTGTGTAATTTGCTCTTTTTTAGACAAACCAGAGAATGTGCAATTGGTAACATCTGCAGCTGACAAAAAAGCATGCCGGGGTGATGTTATCAGCTTGAACTGCTCAGCTGGTGCTAATCCATCAGTGACGTCATTTCAGCTGTTAGAGAATGACACTGCTATCTTAGACACTTCAGGAAGTTGGAGCAGAAACTTCACAAGTGGAGGAGTGTTCATCTACAAATGTGTGGCTAATAACACTTTAGGAACAGGATACAGTCATGTGTTTCTGTTACCATTAATGGTAATTTTGTTTTCATTTGATTACGTTTTTAGTTTTTTAATTTACAAGTTTCTTGTGATGAAGTGAGATTACTGATTTTTGTCCACCAAAGAGCACAGGTCGGATCAAGTTTCATGAAGTATTTCTGTCAATATTTATTATTTTATTGAGATGTGTACTGGCCATGTGATGGCACACAGCACGCTGATGACTTAATGGTTTAAGGTTCTAACCTTTCAATCTGATCATCGTGACCAGTGACGATAATTCAAATCTGCCCAGGATTCTTGTTTTCCTTTTTTATTTCAATTACACTGACTTCAACATAATACTGCCATTAAATTGTAGACAGAAACAGGAATGCCGACTATTCACTCCAAGGTTAGCATGTGTCTACAGCAAAGTTTATATTAAATGTACACCTTGCACATGATCTAGACGAGGCCAACAACAGTTTGTCTGGATAGTGAAACTTTGCCCAGACTCATGTAAACTGATTAAATTAAAACAGATTCACCAGCAAGATAAATTTATTGGTGGACCATTAACTTTTGAGTGGGGGTTGGGTGATTTTGAAAACAAATATCCTGCAAGCACACTTGTCCAAAAAAAAAAAATTATGCACACGACCACTGCCGAAAACTTCAGTGAAAAATATCATGCACACAAATGCCCCGAGAAAGCCTGAAAAAAATCAGGCTTGAACGGGATTCGAACCCATGACCTCTGCGTTACCGGTGCAGTGCGTACATGTACATAACTGCGATGGTCTTTCACGCATTAAATCTTTCACCTGCAGTTCAAATATATGATATTTCATATATTATATTCATTCTCATAATTATATTAACTACGAGTTTATTACAAACTCACAATATGACCAGCTCCCAGTTGGCTTGATATCTCAGTTGGTGGAGCACTGAATTGGTATCGCAGAGGTCATGGGTCCAAGTCCTGCTTTTCAGGCTTTCTTTTTACAACTGCTTAAGTTGCATACATAAAGTGCAATCATGGTGTTTCACATATTAAATCTTTCACCCGCAGTTCAGATATATGATATTTCATATAATTATATTCATTCTCATAATAAAAACATTGTTGAACACTTTTTCGATGCATTTACTGTATCTTGAAAATCCCATGCTGACAGTTTGATTGCTTGAAGAAGAACTTCCCCTTTGTATGATTATTGTTTTCTGGATATTTTAGAGCCTTCAACCATTGATCCTATACATGATAAGACAGTAACTAAAGGTGGCAATGTTACTCTGACATGTCAAGCTTCTGGGATGCCTCATCCAATGGTGTCTTGGATCAAGTCTGATGGTCAGCGTAATGATGGAAGTGTGTTGGTGCTTACAAATATTAACAGGAGTGAAGCTGGAGAATACAGGTGTGAAGCCAGTAATCAGTGTGGCGATGCATCAGAGGCAGCGACAGTTGATGTGCAATGTGAGATGAGTATTATTTGCAAACTACAGTATTTTTTTTTACTGTAATGTGTAACATATACCAAAATAATAAAATCAAAGACTGTTTTTACATAGCTATATAATGTTTCTAGTAAACTCGTGATCTCATTTGATTTCTTTGATTTTTTTGTTGTTCTTTGAAGAAATAATATCAGTTTTAATAATAAAGAAATTGTTGTAAAATAAATAAATTAAATTAGAAGTGTCAAAAAAGAAAACAAGAGAAGCCTAATGATACAACACACAGTATTTTCAGACAGTCACAGGCTTAACTTTTGGGATCAAACAACAACTGGTTTATGATGGATGGACATAGGATCTCCTCCTTTCCCACCTTTCATGTTTTTCACATTTTAAATAATTATTCTCATAGATGCATCAGTGTAAACAAAATAAAAAAGTAATGTTTCAATACTTACAACAGTCGATTCCTAGCCAGACATGATGTTACGCATAATGTGTTTACCTACCCTTGTGCGCGGTGCTCTACATGAGTTCCACCACAAGGAAGAGCACATTTGCTTTAGTGTAAAACACATATACATGTACATCTGTAAACAATGTAGAAGATATAACTACAGGTCTTGTGCACATGCTTTGGAAACAACCACCTTGTTCCAGAAAGAAAGCTACCACAAGGAGAGCATGGACATGTGTCAAACCAGGGGGGGCTAGCAGCGAGGCCTGGGACCTAGTATATATGATTGTACATTTTAGAAATTTGGCCGAGCGAGACTAAGTACTGGTTTGTTTAAAATAAACATGGCGGACGATGGCTGACAGGACGTGCGTTTGTGTTCGTTCAGAAATATTTTGGCGATTCCACGTCCAAACATCTATGGGAACGATTCGGTCGCTGTTTAACTGAACTTTGGTCATTGTGGGACACCATGGATGAAAATTCCACAGCAAACTCCCGTAGAGGTACGTTTCTCGAATGATTGACATATTTCTTTACTTGTGCGATCATGTATTGCGGAAAAGCGGCAAGATCAAAGGGTGCTGCCTGCCCCTCCTGTGTCAAACAAATAAATATCTGTGTTTGACATATACCAATAAGCAGTGTAGAATTATGTTATGTGTAATACACGCACGTAACCTCTACCCGGCCCCCTCTCCCCGCAAGGTTTTACACCTCACCAGCATAGCTCCATAGCTTCATAGTGCCATAGCAGATGTTATCCGCTCAAAACCATCACGAACGTGTGATTTTCTTCAAAAACTCTGCACTAAAAAGCACGTGTTTAATTTGCTCTTTTTTAGACAAACCAGAGAATGTGCAATTGGTAACATCTGCAGCTGACAAAAAAAGCATGCCGGGGTGATGCTATCAGCTTGAAACTGCCTCAGCTGATGCTAATCCGTCAGTGACGTCATATCAGCTGTTAGAGAATGACACTGCTATCTTAGACACTTCAGGAAGTTGGAACAGAAACTTCACAAGTGGAGGAGTGTTCATCTACAAATGTGTGGCTAACAACACTTTAGGAACAGAACACAGTCAAAGTGTTACTGTTGCTGTTAATGGTAATCAATGACCTTATTTTTTTTTTTATGGATCAAGTTTTGAGTTGTATTGGCTTTCATGATGGTGTAGAAAACCACTCATCCTAATTATTTAACTACTCAAGCAGTCAACTAATCAATCATTATCAATTCATTGATTTCCTGCACTATAATTATAAAATCTTGAATTCGTAATTTCATGTTTCAGTGAAATCTTTCAAAAACATGTCCTCACGTAGTAATCTATTTATGAGATAACAAATGTCGTTAAAATCGTTTCGTTTCCATTTTGCAGACACAATTTTCAGTTTGACTGTAATTGTTTGAGACAGGGGCCAGAAAACGGCATCTGTGATGTGAAAATGCCGTTTTTTGGAAAAAGTTCAGCAGTCAATTAGTTAATCCTACGTAGTGTCAGTAATAGCATGTGTTGCAGTAAGTGATATTTTAAAATTGTCAGAAATATCACAAGCCACTTCGGTGAGTGATATTTTGGACCATTTTGAGATATTACAAGCTGTTTTTTTAGAGTCAATTTTTACACTTTCCGTACTGTAATGTTTGCATGCAGGTATTTCAGGATTTCAGATTAATACAGCTCGTTCTAACCAATCACCTTTCAGAAATTTCTCAGCCTGTATTATTACTGTAACTATACAATGTGTACAGCAGGTCATTTGCAGTGGAGGCACATGACTTACAGTACATAGATCCGTCTAAAATTATAAGCCGTGCGTTAACGTAGGAATGGAAAGAGTGTTTTACAAGGAGAAAGCGGCTGTGATTGGAAGCACCAGCAGCCTCAAAAGTGGCAGTCGAAATAACTTTCACACTTCCATTTCTAATGTCCTCCATTGAGGTTAAATCATGCACAGCTATATCCTATGGTGTTAGAAGGAAGGAAGGGTGGTCATCTGATCTCCAGCTGCAAAGGGTTTATTGATATCCTATTTATTTATTTATTCATGTCACTTTGTGTTTATTTACAGTGCCTTCAACCATACAACAAATACAAGACGAGACAGTAACTGAGGGTGGCAATGTGTATCTGATATGTTAAGCATCTGGGATGCCTCATCCAATGGTGTCTTGGATCAAGGTCGGTGGCGAGCGTGCTGATGTAAAAACGTTGGTGCTTACAAATATAAGCAGGAGCGAAGCTGGAGAATACAGGTGTGAAACCAGTAATCAGTGTGGCAATGCATCAAAGACAACAAGCATTGATGTACAGTGTAAGTTAACTACTACATATACTTTACGTACTATAGAAAGTATTTAATGACAATTGATCAATGGAAGCTTAACCCATGCATCTCTTTTCAATGAAATAATAGATTTATCCAATCTATGTTTTTGTTCACTAAATTTTCAGTGGCCTTTGTCCACCTTCATCAGAGTAAACTAAAGTTTGGTATTCATAGCTGAAGAAAAAAACTATAAATATTTAGGAAGTAGTCTCCAATTTAAAACAACTTGCAATTGAAAATGAAAGGAAAGTGATAGCGTAGAACTTTTGATGTTTCCTCACTGTGAGACATTCTAGTATGACTGTAATAAAATTCACTTCCACTTTTTATTAGATCCGGCCAAGATTGTTAAACTTACAAGTGAATATGAAATTGCTGCAGGACAAAGTGTATCTCTTCACTGTCAAGCAGAAGGAAACCCAAAGCCTACTTATACCTGGACTCCATGTGAAAGTGTGTGCCATGAGAGCACACTCAATATTCCAGGGGTCGTTAGTGATGGTATCTACACCTGCAAAGTCACAAATGGTTTGGGCAGTGATACAAAACATACTAGCGTTGGTACGTTGTTGTAAAGTTATAGGGTTTTCTCCATTACCCAGACAACTGAGAATTATTTGTGTTCCAATATACTTTAAGGGCGTAGTTTTAGGCGATTTTGTTTCCATTAATTGTCAGCTCAAATAAAAATACAAAATCCATCCGAGTATACTACCGCGGCTTATTGGGAATATCAGCGTTGTACTGTATTTTTTTTAATTGACAATTGCAGTGACTCCCAATGCATTCTAAGTCGGTATAGGGTTTAATTGACATTACAAACCGGGCACTGACGATGACTGTCTAAAGCATTATGACGTCATTACGTCATTTCCTCTAGATTTAAAATCATCATCAATATGTTGATTTAGTATAATGTTCAGAGGTGAATATGAACATATTCACCGCGCCAGGCGGTGAATATGGCATTTCAAGGCGTGGCTGCTTAAGCTAAGCCACATTTCTTCTACCGGCAAGTAAAGATGGCGACTCGCTTTTGAATGAAATTTTCGTTTATTCTAAAGACATCACTCCAAGTACGGGATATTCAAAGCATTGGGAACCTAGGTAAATGACTACCAAGACGTTTGGACGGAAAATATTTTCAAGAAATGATTTTAACGCATTTAAAACTCGTAATCTTGTCAAGGTTTTTATGTGGCCAACCAAGGCGGCCGTGTTTGTGTCGGATGGAGTGACAGAAATTTGCTTCTCTTCAGATCTAAGCTACTTATTTCAGAACGATAACTACAGCTGCTCATGAAATCAGCAACGATTAAACAAAGGTACCTGATAAATAGTGTTCTTTTGTGTATTTTACTGCTTAATTTGATGTGTAAACGATCTAACTACGGTAATATGGCGAGTACTTGCGTGTGTTGTTTTTCATGTTTTAGCTCGTAATATTGTAGTTCTTGATATTCACCTCTGAAAATTATACTAAAACAATTATTTGAATATTGTGAATATTTACCGGGACGAAGTCGAGGTAAATATTCGCAATATTCACTGAGCCTGAGGCGAATAATTTTTAAGTAATGGCGCGTTTGTATAGACGTTATAAACTATTAGTTAAGTGTTATTTTTATTTCTTGCAACAGTCATAGCAAGCACTCTGATTAACGTGACACTAACCATCACAAGTGAAAGATGCAATGATGGAAAATACAATCAGTCCTTGTTATGGAGGAAACTGAATGAAACGGTAACTACTGCAGCATTAGCCGGCTTGGTATAAGTATAGGTAATCGCATGGGGCCGGGTAAAATTAAGGATTAATATCACGCGTGTTTTCAGAAGTTGCAGAAATTGCCCGAGTCGCGCAGCGACAAGGGCAATTTCTGCAACTTCTGAAAACACGCGTAATATTAATCCTTAATTTTACTCGGCGCCATGCGATTACTTGTTTATGACATAGAGGGCAAAATTTTCGGAAAACATTCAAGGCGCGAAGCTAAAATTCAGCCGACGGAACGAAAATATTCCTTCCTAAAATCAGACAGAATCACACCGAGATCTTACGTTCAGAACAGGATAAGAGAAAAATGTAAGCTTAAGTCGTGAAAATAAAAAAAATAACAAGCTTACACTCAAGCCAAGTAAAAGGTAATTTTATTCACTCTGTTTGCATGTTTTGAAGCTTTCCGCTGCGAGCTGCTTGACATGTCAATCCTACATCAATAAAACGGCAAACGACGACTCCAAACAAACTTGTAGAGGTAATTTCTCCTGTTCAATTAGTCGGCCTTCTTCTTTCTTTGAACAAACTCTGTGCTCTTTACTCTGGGTTGCACATGATGAAGCCCGTATAACAGAAGTCATGCGAAGAAGTCATTTGGCCGCCATGAATGAATTTCGTTTCAAACTTGCCAAGTGTCTCGCTGATGTTTTCTAGTTTTTAACTGAAATAATCTTCTGTTGTTTCGAGTGAAACACTGAGATTCAGCTTTCGGAATTTTGTTTCAAGTTATCAAACGGTTTCCATTCCTTTTTCATCAAATAACTCGGGAAACAGAAGTCAAACTCCGAAGCGACGTACAAGCGAGCGCTGTTTTTGAAAATTCTGTTCAAAATCCCGCCGTCTAGAAGCCAACTAAGTGCAGCGCGCTCAGCCAATTAGGAGCGAGGAATTTTGCTGCTCGTCCAATTAGGATCAAGTAATTTTGCCCCGGGCAAACCAAAATTAATGTCTCAGCCAATCAGCATTCAGTAATTTTGCCCTCTATGTTATAATGCTATTACACGGGACATTGTTAACCATAGCTATAACAATTTGGAAATATGTGATTTTTACCATCTTCATCTCACAGTCGCCAAGGGCAACAAGCTGCTAGAACTTAATAAAATGTTATGTCCTTTTCTAGACCTCAACTTCATTGTACTGTGCACGTGGTTGTAAAACTGAGTGTTTTAAAATCTTCACGCTCGGGAAATTTCATGGTGATATGTAGCATCCAGAAGGCTGCCGTAACAGACGTGATGGCTTTTGAAAATATTAATACACGGAAACCTTATGTTTGATGCAAACTGCTGACCTAAATGCATAATTAATGATATGCAACTCACTACAACGTACTACTTAGAGTTCAGTAATATCCAAGATATACCATAGTTTCTAGCCTATTGCTGATTTAAACCAAATGCAACTTTTTTCACAATATCCTTACACAAACGTCTCCAGAACCTAACGTTTGTATTATACTTAGATAAAAGAAGTATTTGCTAGTGAAAGTGGCTACAACAGCGCAAGACTGGTCAATGTTAGGTATGTTAGTAATCCGTTTGAGATTGATTAGGTGCTACTATAGCATTTTGATCGTCATTTTCTGATGGGGAATGTTAAATGTCTACGTGTCTTGTCCAAGGTGTGGAAGTGTGGTCGTTGATCTGGCGCTAAAGTTCAGTTCCACTGTTACAGAAAGCAAGGTACTTTCTTTACTTCGAGATGCGGCCAAGAATGGAATGTTTGGAGATTTTCATGTGAGTGCTTCATCCGTAGTAAGGACACGACCTGTCACTGAACGAACAACAACGGCACCCACAGCAGCCACAGCATCCACAGTAACACCTACCAGCTCATCTGACAGTGAGTTTCCATTGTATGCGATGACTCTGTATTATAAGTTGACTAGACTTGCCACAAGTCGACTTCTTTTAAGCGAGGAAGTCGCGAGACGAGCGGCGAACGCCGCGAGAGAAGTCGACTTGTTCCGCCTGCATGAGTTCGAATTTAATTTGCATATTTCTTGGCGCGAAAGTGGTGCGACGTCATTGTTCACGGTCGCCCGCTCCCTAGCCTGAGCGCGGCCAAAATGCAGAAAAAGTTCTTCGATCGCGGAAAAAGCTCTTCGTTCGTACAGGAACGCTTGCTACGCAGGCTACCCGCTCCCTGTATTTTAATACAAAAACAAACAGCTCTCAAATGGCTGGATCGCGGATTGTATTGTCTCAACAGGGATTTTTATCGTACAGTTATTTTTTATTGATTATTTAAACATTTCGCTTCAACAAAACATAATACCTGTCTTCCAGTATGTTCACTGAAGCTGAAAATCGTGTTTTGGTTCCTGTAAAGGTATTTTGTTTATGATTTACTTCACACTATGGTACTTCTTAGGGTACGTTTTCAAAGTAAGCCGCAAATGAGCGCTAACTATTATTAATAGTTGTCAAGGAATGAAATTCACATTTAGCAATCTCTTTTGTCTGTGACGAGGCTCTTGGCCAGCCTGCATCAGTTATCACTTAACAATCAGTTTTGAAATTGTTAGCTGACGTCCCCAAAAATTGATTCCGGTACCTTTTTATGGGTATTTACTAACTCCAACAAAAACTGTACTCGTCTGTCTCCCAATTCAAAAGGATCAGCGTGTATCTTGTGTGTGGAAAGTGTTTCTGATCCAAATAATCGGCGAAAACTGTTCTCGAGCTCCAACAAATCTCAAGCGTGTGAATAATTTGGAGATTCTCGTTGATTAAAAATCGTGTGGTGCGAACATCACACAACGATCAAACAGAAACGTCGAACTATAAAAGCTCGCTCAAATCACAAATTGATGCAAGAAATGTGACCTTCGCGTCAAGCGTTACAGCATCTCTGCTAAACACATTTTGTAGTCTTGTAGAAGCTACAATAGTATCTGGAACAGGACACATATGATATTCGGTATTTCAAACGACATACCTTGCATAAAACAGCTTTTATAATAATCAAACAGCTGGGCCCGGCTTTACAGTACATGCAAGAAATCAACTTCATACACGGAATATTTCAGAGCCTAAAAATTTGCTAGAATTAACATAGTCAAAGGTTCAAATCTACTTGAAAATCCTCCTCATAATAAAACATATATCGCCCGTAAGAAACATGGTATCAATCAAATATAGATTGTACTCGTTAGAACAAAAATATAAAAGGTTTCAAATGTTTTCACACTGGTAGAGATTGTGCGGCCTGTCACCCGTTGCTATTTCCTACTACGACTCCTTTTTCACTTGATCCTTCATCAACGAAACTAAAGGTGAAATTACAAGGCAGACTGTTTCAACCATATGCGACACTTGCGCTTCGCCATGTTTACAGAAATCCAGAACGATGTGGAATGTAAGACTCTTTCCTGAACCAGTCGGCGCAACCATCAACACATCTCGGCCATTAATGTAAGCTTCCACTACTTTTCGTTGGTTGTCATTTATATCTTCAAACCCAAGCTTGCTAGCTTAACCCAAAACTAATCGCTTCTCGAACATCCATGTTTTTATTCACGACGAGCGAACAAAGGATCAGGTTTCCCAGAATATGACGTAACCCAATTTAGCTCTCTCTGATTGGATAGCAGTGTTTCCACACCTCCGACACACCCCCGACCAAAAGCTGGTCGGTAAAAATGGCGCGCAGCAGACTGGAAAAGTCCGTTTTCCGACTGACTGACAAAATTACCAAAACGCGAAAAACGGACTTTGAGAAAGTCTATAAGTTGACTTATGACTTTAAATATTTAACCAAACGAACGTTATCGCGGAAAGTAATTGACCCATGACAATTACATGCAACCAATTATTGGACAAGGTCGTGATTGTGTCATTGGTGAGCAATCGATTTCTGTATTTGTCAACGCCGAAGGCAAATGCAAATAATTCGTTGCCAGGTACAATTCACACGATTTTGTGCCAACCACTTTGTCATTCGATTATTGAGGTTGTTTTTCACAATGTTTTTCTGTACCTTTAAGATGCAATGAAAATCCTGTACTGCCTGCGTATGAGCAGAGTGTTATTTGTAGGAAGTTGTTTGCAGGTGATGTAGTGATCAGTAAAATAATAAAAAAATGATAATGGATTTTGTTAATTACGTTCCCTGTGGAAAAACCTTCGTTACTATTACCGTTATTGTTGTTGTTGTTGTTGTTGTTGTTGTTGTTGTTGTTGTTGTTGTTGTTGTTGTTGTTGTTGTTGTTTTAAATAAAGCTTTGCAGTAAAGTCTTAAATATATACTACGTTGGATGACTTTATTTTCCAACATGAAAATTCATTAGGTGCTTTGCCTCAATAAAAACAGGAAAAAATAAACATAAAGACAGACAGACAGACAGGAGAGAGACATAAATACGTATACGGTAAACAAAACTGAAGATACTTATCGAGTACGCCACCACATGTATGGAAAATGGGAATGTGCTATAAGCAACTCAATGTCTTTATATTATTACAGATGAGGGGCACGGAGGTTGTTCTTGCAACTGCACCATATTAGGAGTTGTGATCGGCATCCTTGTTATCATTATCATCGCTCTTGTTATCTACATAGTATGGCTTCACAAGAAAGGTAGACATTTTTCAGTTATTCTTCATGATAATTTTACACCCAAATTACAGGGGATATTGAGAATTTGAGTAAAAATTACATAAGTTAGCCAATCTTTTGAAACGCATAAAATCGCTTATTAAAGTGGAAATCAGAAATGTAGTTATCTATATTCCTCTCTGAGCTTATATAATTCATTTTGCTTACTGCTGTTACTGCAAGCTAGTTTCTATGCAATCTTCCTCATCATTTCGAATTCTCCTTGTGCTACCAGCTCCACTGCGTCTCCACCATTTGCTGCCATCTGAGCACGGGCCTTCCACTCTTTCCCAAGTGAATGTGACATAAGCTTTACATTCTGCATTTAAGGAATCTCTGTGTAAATGCTTGTTTACTTTCAGAAAATAAACTGGCACAATCATAGCACGCGTTTTTTGTATAGGCTAATTTCTAAATCCTTCTGAGCACACGACCAATCCACCTCTAGCACCTCTGTACATGTTCACCGAAGTCTTCCTTCTCTTCGTCTCTGGTCTCATTAGCAACTTTATGCATCTATTTATGGAAAAAAAGTTGTCATCGCTAGCCTTGTTATTTTGGCTCCGGTCCAATCAGGCACCTTTAAGCACAATCTTCGTGATTGTGGCAAATCTAGTCAGCCTGCTGAGCATATAGGATTGTCTTCCCAAATACGGTTCATAATCTTCCACGTCCTGTTAATCTCGCTTAATTTCTGCCAATAATATCTAGCATTTCCCTTTTTCGTCAGTGCTATTGTGAAACTCTACTAAAGAATAACTTTGGGACTGGTCAACATATATCTCGGACTGATGGTTTCCATCTGGCTTTCATTATCAGCTAAAATATTTACTTCATCAGGGATTCCGTAGGTGGTTCGTACCTTTACGTTCCCATAATATAAAGTTGCCATAATATTATGTTATATTTAACTTAAACAGGAAGAGGTGACGCCAAGCTCTCGCCAAGCTCTCCCTACTTTCCCCCTCCTAGATTAAGACTGGCAATGGTTGGACTGTATTTATAAAGCATTTACATTTTTCTTTTTAGGAACAGTAAGAAGAGAAAGGTAATATTTTAAACTACATGCTTGTTACAGCGGCACATTTTAATATTTTTTTATCGTCTCAACAAGGATTTGTTACCGTACACTTATTTTGTATTGATTATTTAAACATTTCGCTTAAACAAAACATAATACCTGTCTTCCAGTATGTTCACTGAAGCTGAAAATCGTGTTTTGGTGCCTGTAAAGGTATTTTTGTTTATGATTTACTTCATACTATGGTACTTCTCAGGGTACGTTTTCAAAGTAAGCCGCAAATGAGCGCTAACTATTATTAATAGTTGTCAAGGGATGAAATTCACATTTAGCAATCTCTTTTGTCTGTGACGAGGCTCTTGGCCAGCCTGCATCAGTTATCACTTAACAATCAGTTTTGAAATTGTTAGCTGACGTCCCCAAAAATTGATTCCGTACCTTTTATCCTTTTATGGGTTATTTTTGTTTTTTACTATTTCGACGAGAAATCCCGTCACTTTATTTGAGATCCCCTCTGAAACAGCGGATCGATTGCCAAGTATTTATTAAGGAATAGGAAAGGAAAAATAATCATACAGATACAATATGAAGTTAAAATTGATTATATTTTGTCGGCTCCTTAATTTCAACTGAACAAGTCCACTTAATACATCCAGCATGATTATTTGTTTTAAGACCTTAGCCAAGGTTTCTACACATTTATGAACATGTAGTTTCATATCCAGTGCTCTACAAACTAACCTAACCTGGCTGCGCTTTTATCACCGTCAGTTACCGTATTCCCTCGATTAACCCTATTCTGCCTGGGCTTCGTTTCGTTCGTGAACTTCGGGAGGGGGGGAGGGGGCAGAATGTGCTCACCCCCTCCCCCCATGTATCTCAAAACGTTTTCACGCTGTGAAAATAAAATTTATATGGTGTGTAAAGCATCACACCATATTGACATTTACGTTATAGATTTAAAAAATCCGTCATCTTGGATCCGCCATCTTGGATTTCTAAATTGTTCAGAAATTTTCAGAAAGTCTCCAAATTTGATTTGAAAAATGTAAGAATGAAAAAACTGTAAAGATTTTGGAAGGATTCCATCGTAAAAAGCAAAAATGCCATGAAAACTGAAAATTAAGCTGAAAAATGACCAAATTTGGGCTTTAAAACGACCTATATCTCGAAAAGTAATTCATGCGATGAAAATGAAACTTATGTGGTGTGTAAAGCATCCAAACATGTTTATTTTAGTACAATCGTGAATCAATTATGATAACATATCACGCCAAATGAGTCATACTTTTAAAACATCCGCCATCTTGGATTTATAAATTGTTAAAAAATGTCAGAAAATCACCAACTTTGATTTGAAAATATCGATAAAAAATATAAAAATGCAAGAACTGTAAATATGTTGGAATAAACCCTTCGTAAAGCTGAAAACACGAAAATATGGATAAAATGACCTGTCAAAACTTTGTTGCCATGGAAATTTCAGTCAGGTAATTTTTTGGAAAAGTCACAACGTTTGCCTATAATTGCTTGAATACTCTTTAAGTACGATAAATTTGAAATCATCGCAATTACTCCAGGTTTCTTGTCAAAAAGCAAAATTGTACAGACATAAAGCTGGTGTAATCATGAAGATTGAACATAGAAAATTTGAAATTAGTTCCTTAGGTGCTGGTAATCGAGGAAGTAGTGCTACAAAGACAGTTTTGATCTGCTTGGAATCGTTTGTTGTTGATATGTTTTTGATCGTTTTTCTTTTAGGGTATATCTACCAACAATTAATGAGAAAGGAGCCAATGTAAATGTAGGTCTATATAGAGCAATAGAAAAGTCAGTTTGCCAGTTTAATAATACAATATGAATTTCATACAACCTCTATCATAAGCATGTTTGAGAATTCGTTTTTACGTTTTCCATACTACTTCATGCATCATGTTTGTCGAAATGTGCATGGAATAGAAGAAATAAATTTAAAAAATACTGATAGGCTGGTAAAACAAATAAAAGACAAAATACGAGAGAAAACAAGTACTCTGCACACGCTCAATAAATTGGATCACAGCGTCTGGAGAAACGAATTTGCACTTGACGAATAAATAAACAATAGCCTCCCATTTGGCGAGGAAATATGCTCGGATATTTGTCCGCGGACATTATCTGTTCCGAGAAGCGAACAGTTTTCCGAGAGCGAAGCTCGAGGTAAACTGTGAGCTTCGAGGAACAGATAATGTCCAAGGACAAATATCCGAGCATATTTTTGAAGCCAAATGGAGGCTATTGTGGTTATTATCCTTCAAATATTTTTTCACAAGGCCGCTCTGTTTGCCGTGGAAGATCTCGGTCGGCCAAGCTGTTAAACATCAAAATAATTCTGTTGGCGTTCAAAAATATTTCTAGTCTGTTCAAAACTATCAGTTTTATTTAATTTAGCAATTTATTTGAGACGAAAACTGAACCTGCGAACGTGAAACGCAAATTTTCAAAACTGGGGAATATCACTTGGGGAATATCACCCGGATATTCCCCAGTTTTGGCTGCGTCACGTGACGTGTTTAGACCAATCGCGCGAGAGAAAATGTTTTGATGGATTATAACAAGTGTTACCCAGGTCGTAGATCAATACAGCTCCATAGCTCCATATACCCGGGCTTTTGGCGGTGCAAACATCTTTTCAATTATTTTGATATTTTTCAAATTCCCTATACATTTTTAAATCATTTTGATCACGGAATGCCTCCGTATTATGTATACGAAGGACTGGATCTTTCCTCGCTTCGTTTAATCCATGCTGTAAAACCTTGAAGTGATATTTTCACAGTGGAGAGCTAATAATTACCATGGTAAATTTTCGGGAGACAAACATTTCATTTTCAGTTGCAGCGACAAAAGTAAAGCCGCGCTTTCATTCGACTGTTGTTGCCTCAACTCAGCTTATATCCCCTGCATTATGTATTTAGCTATCTCCTTCTAGGTTGTTTATAAATAAGACATATATTGCTTGATATTGTTCGAAGAAAACAAATGGTTTGAAAGATTTGAAACTAATTTCCAAGAGAAGTAGTTTATAAACTATTACCATTGTCAACTCTTTGTGAAGTAATTTTCCTTCAATAGATTGCAGTTGAAATGGATGATTTTTCGGCCAAATCAGTTTCCCGCAAGGACACACAATTCTGAAGTTTCTCCTCAAAGGCAATACATGACGCTGGATGAGGCGACTCGATCACAAGACGAGACAGATGTTACACCGAAGAATGCGTCACAAAGTGCTGCACAAATCGGCCAATATGCGCCTCTTCATCCATCAACACGCTATTGGGAGGTTACTAGAGAACATGTGACTATAGAAAAGATCATTGGCAAAGGTGCTTTTTGTCAGGTTGCCAAGGGAACGGCAATGGGCCTTCGCGGAAGGCCCCAGAAGACGCTCGTGGCTATCAAAATGTTAAAAGGTATGACGTACTCGTATGAGTTATCGGGTTTTTTTTAATCGAGGGTTCGAGAAATCGGGATTCCACTGTAATTTGTTTCGTATCATCAATTTTACGGTGAGTTTGTGCGTCATTGAACATTGGTTCTTAAATTTGTTTTCTAACATAATAAGGGGAATCTTTTTTGTAAACTATGCGTTTAAATTTTAAAAAGAAAGTTAATTTACTTTAGACATTTCAACCAGAATAATCAAAGCAATGAGTAAATGATTGGTGTATAATTAGCGAGTTTTTAGGGAAACAGAAAAACTTCTGAGCCCCTGTTTCCTAAAACGCGCTCATTGTACACCATTCATTTACTCATTTTCATTTCCTTGAACACATTTTTCATTAATTTCAATGAAAGCCATTATTGTATGCTTTGTTTCCTGAAATTTTATCTGCTATGTTTTATGTCGTCTGCCTTATTTTTTTAATAGACCCCGCTGCATGGTGCGAGGAAAAGCAGTGGTTAGCTTACAAATATTGAGGATTCTTGTAATACTTATCCTCAAATTTATAAGCTAGCATTTTGGGACTGATCATATTGCAGATAATGCGCCCGAGTCAGACAAGAAAAGACTTGTTATCAGAACTTGAAGTGATGAAACAGCTCAAACCTCATCGTCATGTCATCAAACTACTGGGATGTGTCGCCGAATCTGGTACATTCTGAGATTTAAAAACTCTTTAATGAACGTTTTTTAAAATCTATCCTCGTACAATGTTTAAGTGTCCTTTCTTTTTTGTTTAAAGGACGATGCATAAAGTCATTTTTTGACGTGATGTACACATTTATGAACGGAAACCGCAAAATAATAGTTTACTAAGGTAGAGAAAACACCAAAGATGTAACAAGCAACCAAAAAAGAACAAAGATGGAGAAGATTAAGACGGATTGCAAATGGCAAACATAAAAAATTTAGGCTAAACTTTCCAAGATGTGCAAACAGTGACCATCATTACAATGGAATGGGTCCTTTTTCTCAACAGTGTGTATTTCTTTTCTTTAGAGCCTTTGTTAGTGCTGATAGAATATGTTCCATTTGGAGACCTGCTGGGTTACCTGAGAAAGAGCCGTGGATTGAATGACAATTATTACAAAGACCCGGATATCAAACCACAATCAAGTCTGACGTCACAACAGCTGATGAAGTTTGCTTGGCAGATCGCTGATGGAATGTCCTATTTGTCATCAAAATCAGTAAGTAAAGTAGTTAATTATTGGAAGCTTTTTCGCGCATTCATTGCTCATCGTGGAATGTACTTTGCTATCGCTTGAGATTCATCACTCTGTTTACGCCATGTCAGGCTATGGCGCCATCTCGTCGTCCGCAAGAATACATTCAATGGCGAGCTATCGTCAGAATTCAAAGCTTTAACACATTTCATGAAGATCGTTATGATATAATGGCATGCCTTTTTCTGTAGCCACACGGATGGTCTCGTGTAGGTTTTTTCTAGTGAGGAAAGAGTTCCACTTCATCGGGTATCGAACTGACACGAGATGATGATTCCGATATCTACCAATTATCTGACATTTTTAACCTTCTCGTGTAACGATAAAACATAAATAAGGCAAGAGAGGATGATTTAACCCTATTCTGCCTGGGGGGGGGGGGGGGGGGGGGAGGGTAGAAAGTGCCCGCGCTGACTTCAAATTTATCGTACTTAAAGAGTATTCAAGCAATCATAGCCAAACTTTAAATATGACTTTACCTAAAAATTATCTGGGAACATTTTGGTGTGTCAATATTTTGATCACGTGACTTGATGTTTCAATGGCAACCAAGTTTTGACAGGCCGTTTTAGCCAAATTTGGTATTTCAAGCTTAATTTTCATGAGATTTCCGCTTTCTACGAATAGTTTCCTCCAAAATCTTTGCAATTGTTGCATCCTTATATTGTTTTCGATGTTTTCAATCAAATTTGGTGATTTTCTGACATTTCTGAACAATTTAAAAATCCAAGATGGCGGATACAAGATGGCGGACATTTTTAAAGTATGACGTTATTTTGGCATGATATGATATCACAATTGATTCGTGATTGTCACTAAAATAAACATGTTTGAATGCTTTATACACCACAAAAGTTTCATTTTTATAGCACAAATAACTTTCGAGATACAGATCGTTTTACCCAAATTTGTTGTTTTTTTAGCTTAATTTTCAGTTTTCATAACATTTTTGCTTTTACGATGAAATCTTTCCAAAATCTTTGCCGTTTTAGCATCTTTATATTTTTCTTGATTATTTCAAATCAAATTTGGAGATTTTCTGACATTTCTGAACAATTTAGAAATCCAAGATTTAGGATCCAAGATGGCGGATTTTTTAACGTATGACGTCATTATGGCGTGTATGACGTCATAATTTCATAATTGACACGTGACGGCCACTAAAATAAAGATTTTCGGATGCTTTACACACCATGTAAGTTTCATTTTCATAGCGTCAATACTTTTCGAGATACATAGGGGGGGGGGGGGTCACAATCTGCCCCCCCCCCCCACATTACTCGAACTGACCAATCAGGTAGCACTCTTAAAATAGCTCAGCTATAGACTGAAAATGAAAAATAGATTTCAAAACATTATCATTGGAAAGATGCCCATCTATGGGGATGCTTCTCTTATTTCAACTTCTCTTGACAGACTACTTTTGCAGGTTTTTGAGTCTGACGATATCTATGTTGACGTCAGCGCTGTTGCTTAAAAGTTCGAGCTCATACAATACAATGCAATACAATACAGTGCAATACTTTATTTATTTACGTATCACCTAGGAGCTAAATAAGCTCGTTAAAACGTGAACGTGCGTGAAATTAAAAACAGTAAAATCATATACTTATTACATACATATAAAATATCAATATGAAGACGATAAAATGCTATTCTACTAATTGATACTAAATTAAATATTAAAACCTTTTCTATATCGTACCCTCCATGATAAAATATTATAAAATTACTAAAAATATCATTCAGACTAACGTTACTATATCTTCCCCTTCCCCCTCCCACTTCCCGCGCAAGATCGAACTAATATAATTAATTTCCTCACACTAAAAAGATCTAGAAGGTATGTGCTCGTAATGAACGTTTAAAAGTTGATAAAGTTCATAAAGTGTACTTAATTATAAGTCCAAATTTTAAATTTGACTTTGAATATGTTTCCCGTTCTTCGTTTAATGATAGTTAATAGAGGGAAATGGTTATGAAGCCCGGCAAACTTCAAAGGAGCAAACAAGGATGCCAAGATTTATGCTGAAAGGTCCATGACCGTGCACATCTTTTGCTTTGCGCTCATACTATGCATGAATTACATAATCGCAACGTTTCTATTGGTTAGTTGCTTGAACACACGTAACCACCTATTGTATTTTGTCAGGTTTTGTGCACGGTTAACCCCCAAAATAGCGAAAAAAAACATATAACAAAGAACTTTGCCGGGCTTCATAACCATTTCCCTCTATTAACTTTTATGGTTTAATGCAGTTATACTTATTTCTTCTTGTACTGACTTACTTATTATTGTGATTATTCTCTTTGTATCTTTTTCATATTTTAAGTTTGAAATTTATTTTATTATATCTCTTATATATTACGCGCGCTGTGATTGGTCAATTTTACGGGCCGTATTCTACGGTACGGCTTGCGAAATTTGAGAGTGCTACTGATCATGACGCCATCTTTCCAAGTTACGTTCGATTAATTTCAAATTCTGCATAATAATGTCTCAAGAAGACGATTTTGAAACCTGCAATCCGGATGAAAGAGTTTTAGAGCGAAGCCGAAAACGTCCAAGATGTGCGAGCCGGCCGGGCTCGATTCAGGAACTTGACAGTTTTATCTCTGCCGAAAAGTCCGCAAACTGACTGTGAAGAAGACGAATTCTGAATGGAAAAGGTTTTAAAAGGTCTGTTAAGAGCAGACGAATGGAACATTAACGTGGAAAACGTAAGTCTTACCTGTTGATGTTTTTGATAAGCTTCTCGGCAAATTTTTCACCAAGTTATTATGCGACTTCTGCAGCGAACACTTCTCAGGACTACACAACAAAGCGCCACAAAATGGACGGCAGTATCTGAGAAGACTTTTGTCCCGTAGTTTCGTTACAATTTTAGTGTTCTCTCGTCCAGTATTTGTAAGAAACACTCGTATTTTCACTCAGTTTGACGAACACGCTGTAAGTTGATTGCGGTGCTTTCTTCTCAATCGGTGAATCAAATTTATTGTCCTTCTCTGTTTAACGAACTTCAAGAAGTAGTTTAAAAGTAAACTCGAACTGTACCTAGTTTTCATGCTTTTACAGAAAATAACTAGGTAGAAATTGTTTGAAGACGTTTGAAGTTTTGGATTCAAATCGTGTTTACAACTCGTCGAACTCGAACAATCGACTCGTCCTTTGCCTGTGATGCGTGTCAGTCAAATGAAACCCCTTTCCTCGCGGTTGACTTGCGATGTTTTCCTTTTCCAAAGGAAGAGATATAATAAATATCTTACTAACCTCGTCTTCTCGTTCTGTACTGTAAGTTACGGATCCTCGTTTTTTTCCCCTTCGATTGATGGCCCGCGCGCTTCGCGCTTGGGCCATGAATCGAAGGGGAAAAAAACTCGGTCCGTAACTTACCGTACGGACCTCGAACTCGGTTAGTAAGAGGTATATTTTTTCAAGTAGAGCTTTTTTTAAATTATTCTATATGTAGTAACCCATCATGAACTTGCGGGTTACCAAGTGTAAAGTGTTTGTGTTATAAGACAGTTTACCGCAAAATGCTTTGTAAGAACATTTGTTACAGCATTGATAGAACCCTATAGGCAGTGACGAGTTTTTCGCTTTGGAATCCACGCCTCTAAATATCAATGATTCAAATACTTTCTGTTATAGATTATTCACCGAGATCTTGCAGCTCGCAATGTTTTGGTCGGCGAAAGAGAGACATGCAAAGTAACTGACTTTGGAATGGCCAGAGATGTTCAACAGGACAACATCTACGAACGAAAATCAAAGGTACCAAACAAGCTGATTAACATAGGCAGAATCTGTTTAAGATGATTTTGGTCCATGATATCTTTCCTTGCCATTATTTGCATGTACCTGTTTTTCTATTGAGATTTTTAAGAGAAATTAGATTATGAGCCTCTTAGGGCTGAAGTAATTGGGGTTTTTTCTTTTGTCGCTACTGGCTTACTACAAAAAACGTGAAGGCTGAATTGCTTAAAATTAACCGTTGTCATTAATAGATGACAACTTTATCTACTTACTAAATGTTTTGAAACCAGGAGTATCAGCAACTCGTCTACTGCGATCGTCAGGTTGAGGTCCTGAAAAGGACTGTTGTTGGTCTAAAGATGATTCCCGCTCATGTCAGTCAGTCAGTAAGTCAGTCAGTCAGTCAGTCACCAACAGCAGTCCTTTTCAGGACGTCTCTCGTCCGTACGATCACACAGACAAACAACTTTATTTACAGCAAAGCTGAAAAAATATATTGTGTTTTGAATAATCCAAGTTTTACGCCATATATCAAGCTAGCATATATACCTGTGATTTTGTCTGCTTTGTCACTACAGCTAAATAAGTTCAGTATATTTTACTTCTAGGGACGTCTCCCAGTAAAGTGACTGCAATTGAAGCGCTCTTATATCGCACATATTCTACACAAAGTGATGTGTGAGTACAAACACTAGAAACGCTAGAATAAGAAAACAAAGAAATTTATTTCCAAACAACAAACTATATCCATGATATCGCAAATACAATTTATATGTAGTTTTTTCTTACAGGTGGAGCTATGGAGTTCTCCTTTATGAGATTTTTACGATAGGTAAGTTCCTTTACGGCGATAGATCACGTCAAACTTTGTGTTTGGAATTTGGGAAAACAGAAATCGTTTGGCTCCTTTGTTTATTTTTTTGTTAAAGGATTTGGCTCTTTTTTGGCATAAACAA
Source organism: Desmophyllum pertusum (assembly GCA_029204205.1). NCBI lineage: Eukaryota > Metazoa > Cnidaria > Anthozoa > Scleractinia > Caryophylliidae > Desmophyllum > Desmophyllum pertusum. Next base: position 121,977 of record MU825431.1, on the reverse strand, counting down.
GCCATATATAGTAAACCAATTTTCCGAGAGCGAGATTCCAAATATTCCTCAGTGAGTAAACAAATATGTGTTAGTTGTTTCCGCGACAGTAAATAATGTACATTTACTCATCTGTGAAGTTTATGTTGATATAATGTCTGGACTACTCTAACTACTACTAAACGTTGCTATAGAAACAGTTGCATTGTGCATTCTTTGAAGGTAAAATTTAGTATTGCGCGCTGAACTTGATGCATTTGAGTGTTTTGATAATTACCGATGGTCGTCTTGATGTGTCACTAATGACTGCTCTCTTTCAGGTGGTTCACCATATCCACAGATGGATGGCAAGAAGATTGCAAACTTACTTCAGCAGGGATACAGAATGCCTAAACCACAACACGTGGATGAAATATTGTAACAACATTCTGTTTTCATTTCTTGTATATTCCTTTCTTGCTTTCAAAATCATTTATATCACTGCTCCTAGATAACTTGTTCAACATGAATTACGAAGATGGAAGAAGTTATACGAAAATATACGAAATGATTTTTTTAGGTTTAGATTTATCCGTACAAAACCTCATTTGCGATTAGTTATTGTCAAGAAAATTATCTTGTTTGAAAAACATAAACTTTGGGGTTTGAAGCGACTTGAATATTGATCTCAATATGTGGGAATTATATAATTAGTTATTTTTATTATTATTATTTCATCCAATTCAAGGATTCATAGAAGCGTTCGATTCTAACAGCGATCACATGGAAACCAGTCTTAAGCGATACAGTAAATGAAATAATATTCATTGATAACCTACTTGCATAATATATATTCAATCATCTTAAAGAGCATTAAAGCAATAATAGCCAAACTTTATGAATTTTCCTAAAAAGTATCTGGGAACATTTTGGTATGTCAATTTTTTTCAAATCAAATTTGGTGATTTACTGACATTTCTGAACAATTTAAAAATCCAAGATGACGGATATTTTTAAAGTGATATGATATGATAACATAATTGATTCGTGCTTGTCACTAAAATAAACATGTTTAGGTGCTTTATACACCACATAAGTTTCATTTTTATAGCATGAATACTTTCGCTTTTTACGATGAAATCCTTCTAAAATGTTTGCTGTTTTAGCATCTTTTATTTTTCTTGATGTTTCCAAATCACATTTTGGAGATTTTCTGACATTTCTGAACAATTTAGAAATCCAAGATTAAAGATCCAAGATGGCGGATTTTTAAATGCATGACGTCATGATTGACACGTGACTGTCACTACAATAAACATTTTTGGATGCTTTACACACCTTAAAAGTTTTTTCCATTGCGTCAATACTTTTCGAGATACATATGAGGGTGAGGGGGACTTTCTGCCCCCCCCCCCCCCCCCCCCCCAGGCTAACGACACGAAAAAAAGCCCAGGCAGAATAGGGTTAATCCTCTTTTGCATCCACTCTTCTGGTTTTAGGCATGGAATAATGACGAAGTGCTGGCAAGAATACCCGGATGTAAGACCAACATTTGATAATTTGACAAGTGAACTCAAAGATATGGAAAACCAACACAAGGTGAACTCTTGGAAGATAGATAAGAACGAAATTGTTTGATTTTCTTTCCGCATAGGTCGAACGTGCTTATGCTAGCAAACTATCAAAATTAATCCCTGTTTTCAAATAGTCGTAGAAACGTGGCTTATACTCATTGTAAGTCCAGATGTTTCCAGTTCTACAACCTAGACTGCCAAAACCAAGACCATAGTAATCGTATACATGTATATAGTAGAATACAACACTCTCAAAGGGCCAATGATTGAAATTTTCAATTGGATAAGTCACGAACCCGATTCACGGTAGCTTCTAGTGTTCTACCTGATTAGCAAAGGAAACAGAGTCTGTTGTTGTTGGTTACACAAAGTTGCACGAGGATTTTCGACTAATCACACAGGTCAGCAAATGCAAAAACTAAATCATTTTGACCTTCAATCCAAATCTGCTCTATTTGCGAATCAGTTAACGGTAGTTACATTGTAATAGGTCGTAAAACTATGTAAGATATCCAACCACTTTCCATTAATTCGTCTTCTCTACAGAGGCTGATCAACATGAAAATGTACGACGAGCAGCTGTACGCAAACGTTTGAAGATTTGGTTGTGTAGCCGAACAAAAGTCATCGGGTCTTTCCAAGCTTTAAACCATGGACTGAAGTGTAGAGAACAGCTTGACTGTATCAAAAAATATCCCATTGGATACTCCCCTGTCGTCCCAAAGTTTATTGTTTTAGAGTTGGTTTGGTTTAGTTTGACATAGTGTTTACGATATTAATTTTGCGTTTTTGGTCTGAAATAAATAGGAATGATTTTGCCTAATGGCCGAAAACTGGCTTTGCATGTTTTTTAAAGGGAACTACTTTATCTCTCTTGAAAATATATGGGGCATAGATTGTAAAACAGAATACAAGAAGATATAAGTAATTGAAAAAACTTGAACTATGTATATAATCATACATTTTTTTAGTTCGTCAGAATTTTTTTAGCGATAATATTATTTTAGTTATTTTAGTCTTTTTAGAGAAGGACTATTTCAATAGAAAGAGCCAATTTCTCTGTTGACTACTAATAAATATCATTTTATTTTGAACAATACATCAATTTCTGTGCTACATTTTAATAGTGACGTTTAAAAACGCGCACAGGTTATTTATCCCTAACTGAAAATAAATAAACGTTTCTTAAATAAGTCCTGGGACTGAGAGTTGTCATGAAGGGAACTGTTCTATGATCAAGCAGACAAAAAATCCCCCAAAAAGTTTAATATGGTTACTACAATTCGAAGGCCCTTACATAATAAAGTTTACGAAAATAGTACCTCTGTAAATGACCTGTTCACCAGGAATTCGATAAGAACACACCCGGGCGGACAAAAAATCCACTAGCGAGCCCCTTGAAAATGGGCGATAAAAAACACTCCAGCACTTGAACCATACAAGGTCGACCAACACAACATTCTAAATCTAGAAAACGGCCATCCTAAATTACAGTACATTCTTTGAGATAGGGCTGCTGTTCTTTTCACATTCGGATTCAGGTTCTGCAGTAGTCGCTTCAACAGTCAAGGAAGTCGCTTCGGACGACACAAACAGCGATTCCTCATACTTCTTAACAATATTGGTATTTCTTTTAGCTGAACACCTTGAGGTGATTCAATAACAACACTGTTTCCACTTTTGGTAACAACATCATGTGGCTGTGTTGCAAATGGTGTTGATAATTGTTTTGCCGCTCTTGTTTCAGTAGAACTTTGTCACCTGGATTTAAAGTCAAATTTTTGTAATAAGCCCCCCACCCCCCCTCTCTATTAACCCCCCCCCCCCCTCCTTCTGTCAGGCTGATGTAAATGACTTTTCAGCAATATTTTCTGGCGTTTCAGTCACTTTATATTGAAACGTGGTCTTTAATTTCCAGAACTATCGTCGAGTTAGTGTATTAATGACGTTTCCTTTGTAAGACGGTCATGCATAACCCATTTCTTGTTCTGTTTTAGTTAGTGGTGTAATAGTAAAGTTTGAAAAAATAATGTGAATTTTCTTGAAAATTTATGATTTGAAATAAGCCCCCCTCTCTAATAGCCCCCCCCCCCCCCCCACCTTCTTGAGGCCTGAAATTAATAAGCCCCCAGGGTGCTTAATAGAGATTTTACGGTTTGCCTGAATATTCAGCATGCCTCTTCTTGTCTGCATACAGCTTAGCTTTCATACAGCTGCATACAGCTTAGCTCTCATTTCCCCGTCTCTGTCTCGCACTTCGCTTGCTTCACTCTCCTTTTTTAACTCGGGCGATATGCTACGCATCTTTCTCCCGAAGAGAAGTTCAGCTGGACTCACGCCAGTGGTGGTATGAGGGGTTGCCGGATCTGTATGCCACCAAACACTTGCGCAATTTTTTTCTTCGATTCTTTTTCTCCAGCTTGAGCCATTGTCATTATTTTCAATAGAGACCTGTTCTGTCCCTCCACTTTCCCATTTGTTTGGGGCCACAAGGGCGTAATCTGTTCCGGGGGAAGGGGGGGGGGGGGGGTGGGGGGGGGGGGGGTACTCCATATAGTGGACTATACGGGGAGGCACCGCCTGAAAGGGGTAGCTTTTCAGGCTGGAGGTATATAAAAGGGTAGATATTTCACGAGTATAGAAAAGGGAAAACTCTCATTTAGGTGTTTAAAAGGGCCTTTCAGAATATCTCCAACAGACGCACCTAACGGCTGATTCATCCAAGTATTTTAAGGGGCTACTCAAGCTAAAAGTTTAGTCAAAAGTCGTAAAAGAGATGCAGTGTTTCAACTGTATGTATGTGAAAGGGAATCTGTCAGTGCTGTATACTACAATATTTGCTCAAAAACTCCCGAAATGAATTGTGGTCCATTGTCGCTAGTTATTGACAATGGTAAACCATGAGTCGTGACGATTTTCTCCAATTTTCGATGATATTGTCGGATGTCGTGGATTGCATGATTTCAATTTCGTATTTTGAAGTAATCCGCTACGACCAACACAGAGGGAGCACCTGATGGTAAGGGCCAGATTTTGTCACGCTAACAAGCTAGACTGTTCACAGCCTCTCTGTTTTCTCGACGCTAACAGCGAGTGGAAGCGCGCGCGGAGCGCGCGGGTGTGCTCAGTTCCAGTTCGCTCGCGGCTACAACGATCTTAGAAAATAGATAGGCTGTCAACAGTCTACTAACAAGCACAATCATCTTGTCACTTCTCTGTCATTCTAGGCCGCCATACATTTGACCGCAATCTATGTTTTATGCTGACAATTCCGGAATATCCTTCATGGGCGAGTATAAGGACTCGAGGCCTCAACTTGTTAAGTACAACAATCCTATTACCACAGAGGATCATTCTTCTTTTCGCTCTTCTTTTGGCGTATAAAACTCGGGTTTTAGCGTAGTTGCAGTTAAGAGCCAGGAGTCCACATAATCGATTTTTGTAGCCTCTCCGAACTGAAATTGCAGTGAAATATGCAAATTATCTGGAAAATAATTATATTGCGTTACCCAGACTCCGTGACTAAAGAAGTCGACTGCGCAGACTCAATCTACAGACATTTGCATATTTGGATGTCACGTTAATCACGAAATATATCAAAGCGAGAGTTATGCGTTTCGAAGAAGCTACAAAAATCGATTCTGTAGACTCCTGGCTATCAGTTTTTTTGGCGAGAAAAAGACTATTATAAAAGACAATCACCAAGAAAGGAGAAATAAGAGAATATTTGGCTTTAAATAGCTGCTTCGCTTTGTTTCGGAACGAAAGCATGTGGACCCGTCAATACGTTAATTTGGTGGTATATCGAAATATTGGCTGACTTATATACTGTCTCCAAGAGAATGCCTTAAAGAACCAAGCCAATTGTCAGGTATGTTTTAGATTAATGTTTAAATGTGCGATTAAGCCCGGGGTATCCAATCGATGAAATCGATGATCGATGACAATCGATATCAATCGATACCAATCGATATCAATTAATCGATTGATATTTTATTCGATGACCAATCGATGATGAAGATTTGTGTGGTTATCGATTGGTATCGATTTCCAATAACAATCGATAATATCGATTGGTATCGATTGGTTGCAAATTTTGTCACGTTTCACAGCACATCTAATGATCTTAATTGTTAACACATTTTATTGTAATGCTTTGAACGTTAACAGGAGAACAAGACTTATTTCCTTCTCTCTCTACTTTCTCTTACGATTTAACAATTGGACGGCAAGCTCGAGGTTTCTATCAGCTGATAGTTAGTCAGAGAGGATCCACAAGCTCGGACTGCGGTGGGTGGCCGAGATGTCCACGATGGTTAATGCAGGAGTCAATGTTAACCCCCACCCCCCCCCCCCCCCCCACCCCGGGACAGGGTGGGGATTGCAGGGGGAATATGGGGGTTTTAAACAAAAACCGTGCCCGAGGGTGTAGGGGATTAGCAATTTTTAGTATTTATCTGTCCCCTGGGTACGGGGAATAGGTGGGGATTTGTACAGCGCCTGCTGATGTGGTGTCAGCGGTTGTTCATATCGAGACAGAGCCCATGTTCGTTTGAGACAGCTCAGGTGAGTGGTTTTTGTTGCAATGATAATTTAGGCCATCCACCATCTAAAAGCGAAACAATACACAGAATGAACATTCATGTGCAAGCTAGGATGTTTTTTTTTTGCATATTTCCTTTACGCCCGATCATATTTTTGCGATGAAGTTTGATTTAAACATGGCTCGAGTTCTGCTTGTTTGATTCATTATATAAAACTCGAAGGCTAAAGGTAAAAGTCGAAATTTGTTTACCTTTCTCCACAGATCATGGACTGGAAAGCGTTCTTTAAGGGTCAGGCCCGTAGGGAGGGGGGTGCGATGGGTGCAATCCGCACCCCCCCGCGGGATGTGGGGGTCCACCTATAGTGGACCGACGGTTCAAAAGAAAGTGAAATAGTGGACAGGTGTAGTTTGAAAATTTCTGAATCAAACAATCGGCAGCTTTGAACGTGTTTCCATATCGTCTTCATCAACAAGACAACATAAAGCGAGTCATTTTCTTCATCCAAATATTCACTCCTTTGGCTTAAAAATGTCTTTAATCGAAGGTCCGCATTATGTATTTTTAGTATTCTTTCATCGGTATTTTCTTTAACTGAACAGTTCCAGAAATATTCATGTTTTTACGTTCGCTTTTGGCTGCCTGGTTTCATATCATACTGCCTTCAAAACGCACGAAATGCAGTCTCAGACAACCTAATCTTTCAAATTTCCCGGGGGAGCATGCCCCGGACCCCCCTAGGAGCTCGCGCCTTCGGCGATCGTACGACCACAACTTTCCCACTCTAACGCACCCCAGGGTGGGGGAATTTTAAGACTTTAGTAAGTGGACAGCATCCCCAGGGCTGGGGGAATTTGACAACATTTGATTGAAGGGTTTTTCAAATCCCCACCCTGTCCCGGGGTGGGGGGGGGGGGGGGTGGGGGTTAACATTGACTCCTGCATAACAACTTTAAAACGCATTTCAACGTTCTCCCCTCTTCCGTACTAGCAGTAAAGAGCTCGCCGACGTTTACCTCAAAACGATACACCTTATTATACATGTAGATAGTTGAACTTCTTCCCGGACTTCTTGCGTCGACATAATGACACGGGAATGACAGTGACGGCCAAGTGGCAATTTGAGTGCACCTGCAGCAAGGGTATATTATTTGCGTTGATAAGACTGGGCCCAACTTGTTTTGCCAACCTCGTCCCCAGGGCCTTCTCAAACTGATCGGACAAACCTCGTTCGAGCTTGCTGATCAGAGTGTTTTGCCAATCGATAGCAATCGATGAGCGGTTTTTGTGTGATTATCGATTGATCATCGATTGACCGATACCAATCGATACCAATTAACTAATTTTTATCGATTGATATCGATTGATCGATTGGTTTCCGATCATCGATTTCCATCGATTGGATACCCCGGGGATTAAGCGAAGATTGAGAAAATTTGGAGTTATACCACATGATGAATTATGTCCATAGAAAATGTCTCCCTAATAAGAGTTTCTGGTTATCGTAAATACCTCTCCCTTATTTTTGAATTGTTTCATTATGGTAGATTTTGCTACAGCCATAAAAATTGTCATCCAGTGGATGAAAAATAGTTTTTCTGTCGTTAGAAAGTGTCCAAAGCTCTCTGTATGGTTTGGTTTGCGAACGCGAGGATAGTTTTATAGTAGCGAATTTCAGGGTTCAACTTTGAGCATTTTGAGTGTCGGAAAACGAAAACCGATTTTCTTATTTTTTCTTAAAAGGTAACGCTTCTGGCAGGAAACAAAACTACATCATACTGGGACATATATTTGTACTGGGATAAATAAATTTGTATTGGAATATATATTTGTACTGGGACATACATTTGTACTGGAATAGATAAATATGTACTAGAATATAAATATTTGTACTGGAATAGATAAATTTGTACTAGAATATATATATTTGTACTAGAATATATATATTTGTACTAGAATATATATATTTGTACTAGAATATATATATTTGTACTAGAATATATATATTTGTATTGCCCCTGTGGGCCACCGTACTATTGTGAATAAATTAGTATCATGTTCACTGATGAATGCTGAGCAGACTAGTGCCAATGGCGGCAGTTCTATCACATGTGTGGTTCGTGGTAGCAGCACTCATCTTTATTCCCTTTGCAGGTAAGAGCGGCATAGTTACCTTGGTTAGTCAGTTAGTTGTAGACCCTTTGATATAATAGAGTAAGCGGTTGCTCGGCAGTTGTATTCATCGCGTTGAGATGAAAACATATCCTCGAGGGAAAGGCTTACATGGCAATGGGCTCCAAATTTTAACCAGAATCAACTGCTTTGGGCTCACGGCGTCGAACAAGGACAATTAGCTATTTTAAACTGAAATATCACGACGTACGTCTCTTCACGTGTGCCTTCTTGGTAGCCGAGCATCAACTGAAATGCCTTCGAATGTTTTCACACGTTTTCAAGAAAAGTTATCCGCAATCCTGCATCACTCTGCAGTGTGGAATCAAGTACTGATTTGTGCATTTAGGTATTTGAAATCTCGGGGTTTTAAGGTAATGGAAAGTTGTGTAATATACTTTTACCGTAATCTCGCTTCAATAAATAAAGTCTATATTCATAGTCAACTCAAAAACTATATATGTGACCCTCCACGGGAAAACAGGTAAAAAGGTGATGACACGGGCACGATAATTTAACACGCTAAACAAAAGACAAATATTTTAACACGCTAGAGCCGTGTCACGTTGCACGGCTTATTAGAATTTTCTTTTGTTTCAAATCCCACGGTAAAAGCAAAAGAGCGTGTTCAGTCTAACAAAGAAGTGTGTCAAGATTGGAAAACAAAAGCACCGAGCAAAATGACACGCTAGCGAGCAAAATGGCACATTAGCCGTGTCGAAATGCACACTACCCGGGTATCAAAATACATGTAACGGAATGTTTGGTTATCGAAATAAAACAAACGGTTTAATTTGATTCCGTTCGATTTGATTCCGAAATCGAACTCACAAAAAGTTCTGTTTTTCCTACGGCTACAGTATCAGTTATACTTTAGCTGTGAAACTGAGTGTTTCGCCTGCTTTTACGTAAATAAAATTCATCGTCTGCGACGGTGTTGAACAAACTTAATGCGCAAGTTAAGTAGATATTTACACATCATGGGCTTCCGAAATAAACTTGTTGTTAAAGTATAATTATTTCAAATGGCAAAATAATCGTTGCGTATCAAGCATTACCCATCGGACAAGCTTGAAAATCAAAATTGATAAAATTTACGCGTTCATCGGTGGACTGAAATTCAATACGCGTAAACTATGCAAATGTGTCATGTTGACACACGGCCGAGACATTCTGGCGAGTGTAACGCAACAACGAAAATGTTCTTTTACTTCTTTATAAGTGTTGAAATAATTATAAGTTTTATCCACAAAAAAAACTTACTAGTAAATTTTGTATACGACATGAAAGCGAAATGTGTTACGACTTGAAGTCCCGCCGTGAAAAGACGTGCGACTCCACATTTCTATGTATATTTACATCTTCGCGGAGGGTAGTATCGAAAGCGAAGCACTCGAAAACGAAGACCGTAGCACGAAGCATCTTATGTTAACCTTGGTGTAAAGCAACACAGCATTACCGAGATAATAAACTGAAAGATGAAAGACTGAAAGAAGTCGAAAACGAAGCACCCTGAAGTCGAAAACGAAGCACCCGAACTCGAAAACGAAGCACCCGAAGTCGAAAGCGAAGCACCTTGATGTCGAAAACGAAGCACCCTGAACTCGAAAATGAAGCACCCTGAGGTCGAAAACGAAGCACCCTGAACTCGAAAACGAAGCACCCTTAACCCAGTGGGATTTAAAGTCGAAGTCCTACCTCTGGGGTCGAGAACAGAATGTGTAAAGCAAAAAAGCAACCTCGCTCCCAGGGTCTACTCCGCTTTCAAGATGGCGGCTGCGCGCGGGACATCCGCCACAAATCGTGGAGTATTTTGTCACGTGACACAAGATCGATTGTCTTCGCTACACTTGACCACCTAAGTACTAAATGAAGTGTAAGTACTACTAGCCACTGTGTACACTGTGTATTTTTTGCTTCTTCAAACCTATTAAACTGGTTTATCACGACAGACTCGCTTTATTTTCTGAATCTTGTAATCTACGTTGCAATAGACGTAAAACCATTAAAATGTGATTTAAAATAAACTAATGATACCATCTACAGCAATATGGTAATCTTAGGATTCAAAGTCAGTGACTTCTTAGCCAGAATAGCAGGCGCTGGAGTAATAAAGGGCGCGAGTTGTAACGGCGCGCGAGGAAAGAGGCTCGTTTCCTCCCTCGCGCGCGCTGCTCCAACTCGCGCCCTTTATTGCTCCAGCGCCTGCTACTCAGGCTACTGACTTCTTTATAAAATTACTTCCCATTTCATAAACATTCAGTTGTATTGTCCTCGTCATTTCTGACCCTTGCACTGTGATCGACGTCATATGTATACAATAATTTCAAAAACGTTATTAGTAAATTTGATCCATCAACAACCGTGACTGATACTATTCACAATTACAATAACTAAAGATAATTGTAAAACTGAAACACAAGTTAACAATTAGTTTGACAAGTCGGCGACTATTTATAAACGCACTGATGGGTCCTTTAACAAACGTAACTGCAACAATAACGAAATATAATTTTAAAATCGAAAAGTCAGTGAAATAACGCTGATATTCGTTATAATGTAGTTGCAGAGGTCGACAACAAATCTGCAGCTGAAGCACTCCTGCAAATAACTGAAGCGAAACTATCGGTGAAGCTTAGCCACCTTCGGAGATAAAGCGTATAAAGACCTTTCTCAAAAATGGCCACCGTCATACAAACGTCTCTAAATTTTCTACTTTTCAACTTCTGTTTTCTCGACTCAGATAGAACCTAACCTAATGAAACTTCGTACGATTACCAAACAAGAGGTGGTCTTTCAGGTGCTGGTGTTGTTTTTCCGCTCAGTTTAATATTAATTTTCAGCGGCCATTTTGGAGAAAGGACTATTTCCTATTATCAACAGGAATCGCCGCGATTTCATTCACAAAATCGCGCTTTTTCACACAAACATTCCCCAACTTGTTTTCGTCTGAAAATCTACAATTACTCATGCAAGGAAAGCAAAGCGGCGTGTTTGTCTCGAATACATATAAAAGTACTGAAAAAGGCGGCAAATTGCGCTTGAAATTTTATGAGGATAACCATCTACTCCTCTTGTAGTTGCAAATTATATATAAATCAATTATGTCCCAAGTGACAACAACTACACAACTTTGAACTAAATTTTGGGTAAGGAAACAAAATATGATTTGTGCTTTGACTTATTCTTCCAACGAGAAGTTTTTTGGCCAAACAATTGTAATAACCTATTTCCTCAGGGTGCTTCGTTTTCGACCTTAGGTGCTTCGTTTTCGAGTTCGGGTGCTTCGTTTTCGATCTAAGGGTGCTTCGTTTTCGACCTCAGGGTGCTTCGTTTTCGACCTTAGGGTGCTTCGTTTTCGAGTTCGGGTGCTTCGTTTTCGACTTCAGGGTGCTTCGTGCTTCGGTCGTCGTTTTCGAGTGCTTCGTTTTCGATACTACGCGGAGTTGCAATCCGATGGATGGTCAAAAGAAGCAGTGTTCACATGCAATATATGAATCGAGCATTTAAATCGACAGAAACAACTTCTTAACATTTCTTTGTGAAAAGGTATTTCATAAACAAGAAAATCGATGAGAAATAACTGAATAGTGGAGCTACCAACATAATTATCTGATGGACAAGCTTGGTAGTATCGAAAACGAAGCACTCGAAAACGAAGACCGAAGCACGAAGCACCTGAAGTCGAAACGAAGCACCCTAAACTCAAAAACGAAGCACCCGAACTCGAAAACGAAGCACCCTAAACTCAAAAACGAAGCACCCGAACTCGAAAACGAAGCACCCTGAACTCGAAAACGAAGCACCCTTACCCGGTTACTCCAGTGGTGTATTTAAAATCGGTCACCAAAACACAAACACTGAATAATTTGTAATTATACTGTATCTTAAAAAGAACGACCTGCAACCCACAGTAACAAAAAATTTCAGACCGCTTACTTGTATAAATGGCGAAACGTATAGTACTTGCAGCTATATATTCTTTGGGTAGTCACGCAACGCTTTTATCCGGTATCGAGAAGATGCGTGCGACATGACAAGAGCCTCTCTATGGGTATTTCCGAAGAAATCGAAGATGCGACGATCACCGCAAAAAACAACGATGATCTCAAGAGTGTAGCGAAGATTTAAAAATTCGCGTGGTCAGAAAGATTATCTGTCATCTCTGCTCGATCGTCCTATCTGAGTATCTCTAAATTTTTGGAATTGCATGGCGAGATCAACAATAACTTGCCACAAAGACATTTCAAGACTGAAAATGACAAAAATGTATCCATGATGCAATCATCAAGCGGGCGGAAAAACGAAGATTTGCTTAAAAAAATATCGAAGATTTGCAAAAAAAATTGCGAGGAAATGGTAGTCTGAAGTTACCCATAGAGTCTCTGGTCTCTGGGACGAGGTAGGCTTTACCGACTTCGAATTTAAATCCCACTGGAGTAACCGGGTAAGGGTGCTTCGTTTTCGAGTTCGGGTGCTTCGTTTTCGAGTTCAGGGTGCTTCGTTTTCGAGTTTAGGGTGCTTCGTTTTCGAGTTCGGGTGCTTCGTTTTCGAGTTTAGGGTGCTTCGTTTTCGAGTTCAGGTGCTTCGTTTTCGACTTCAGGGTGCTTCGTGCCTCGGTCTTCGTTTTCGAGTGCTTCGTTTTCGATACTACCGGACAAGGGACAAGGGTAGTATCGAAAACGAAGCACTCGAAAACGAAGACCGAAGCACGAAGCACCCTGAAGTCGAAAACGAAGCACCCTAAACTCGAAAACGAAGCACCCGAACTCGAAAACGAAGCACCCTAAACTCAAAAACGAAGCACCCGAACTCGAAAACGAAGCACCCTGAACTAGAAAACGAAGCACCCTTACCCGGTTACTCCAGTGGTGTATTTAAAATCGGTCACCAAAACACGAACACTGAATAATTTGTAATTATACTGTATCTTAAAAAGAACGACCTGCAAACCCACAGTTGGCGAGGAGATGATCGATGCTTATAATATTCAAGCCCGAAGCGTACATTCTCGTATGTGAGCTTGTGAAGTTTCTATGTGCCAATTGGCAACAAATTCAAATTATCGCTAAAAGCGCAAGTAATATATCAATCAGCGACCAAAAATGTTCAAAACAAGCGCTCGGGTTCGTGACAGCTCTGGCGAAACCCGAGCGCTTGTTTTGAACATTTTAGTCGCTGATTGATATATTACTTGCGCTTTTAGCGATAATTTGAATAATTGATATATTCGTGATAAAAAATTATCCCGGGATAAAAAAATATCACGAGATAAATAATTATCTCGGGATAAAAAAATTAGGTATGGCACCTATGGGCCACCATACGAAACTGATTGAATGCAGAAATATTGTAAACCCGACGCGTGTTGATGTCAAACTTCCCCGGCGCGTTCCTAGATCCTGTTCGCTTTTAGAGTCATGGCAGTTTTATACATGTATTTGGAAGCAGTAGCTACACACTGAGTCTACATCTTATATCGGTGTCTGTATAAATTTCAATAGGTATTTCTATTTTCACGTGCAGAGCCTCGCGATTTATTTACTACAGTATTCTTGGTTTGCAACTGACGTCATCGCCGCCATGTTGGATGACCATTAACAAAATAATTATAATTAGCTTTATTAAGCGGCCGATGCATCATGGGCATCGAGCCGCTTCAAGAAATGGACTTTTTTTTTCATGTCGCTAGCCTTAGTCCTCTTCACGGTTGACATGATGTTATCGCATCTCGGTCTAAAATTAGCCAGTAGAGAATTTCTCTTCCACATTCTTTCTGTAGTGTCGTGTAAGTGCGTAGATGTATTTAGTTTATTACAGTAATCGCATTGGAAAAAGCAAAGACAAATGTCCCACAGCAGTGAACAGCAGTGTTGTTGCAAAATGTGCTAAATTTTGTTGTGTGACCTTTTCTCGTTATTCGATCCCACGGTTGACATGACGCAATCTCTGGTCATGTAAAGATGATGCAATAGAGGTATTGTGCTATGAGCATGAAGCAATTCGCATTGGGATTTCTCTTCCTGATCGCAGTTACGATACCCCGTGGTATATGTTTTTGTAAACGTGATTAGTGTCCTTGGATTAGTGGTATTAAGATAAATTAAGGTATGTTTTCAAATGACTATTTGTCATTAGTTGATGGCATTTAGATATATATTTCAGTTTCTACACAGTAATCTTAAAGTTAACCTATGAAGTCTGGAATAAGCTTATTAATCGTTTGTCGTGAAAGGTTTTAACATTCACACTTTTCCTACAAGAGATGAATAATTCAAATACTTTCTGTCTAGAAATCAAAAATGTGTGCATAAGAAAAGTGATTATTTTTAATACTAATCTGTGAAGCTGAGCATCTTAAAGTTAACCTATGAAGTCAGGAATAAGCTTATTAATCGTCTTTTCCTACAAGAGATGAATAATTCAAATACTTGCGGTGGAGAAATAAAAAATGTGTGCATAAGAACAGTGATTCTTTTTAATACTAATCTGTGAAGCTGATCATGTATGTGCTGATGCAGAGTTTCAGAATGTAGTTGGATAACAAACAAAAAGTCGTCTTTCTTACTTCAGCAGAAATTAAACTTGATGACTTGAAATGACACAGGGAGCAGAGGAGTCGAATTGCGTTACTGCGTTATTCGATCTTGTTATTGTTTTCTCTTTGTCGTCCCAGCGGGTACTTAATGATCGAATAATGTAGTAACGCAATACACCGCGTATAAAGCCGAATAGATCGACTCACAAAAGGTCATCGTATAAAGCATATAAATCGAAACTCGAAAAAGTCCAATTTTGATCCTCTACTGCCTGTGGAAAATATTGAAAATGTTTACATACGGTAGCTTCCTGATCTCTAGACTGTTCACAGTCCCTCTATTTTTTGCGCTGAAATCGTCGCGCTGTCATGATCGATCGTGGAGCCGCCATCTTGGATTATTTGGCGAGCGAAATCTGGGGAGAGGACAAAACTCCCCTGGGTACGGGGGGTGGGGCGCGGGGTGGCGTCAAGAAATAGAGGGACTGTCCGCACTTCTCATGTTTTACCGTTCAGGGCTGCCGTTGCTCCAGCAACGGCAGCATCTGATTGGTCAATAGACAAAGCGCGTTAAAACATTATTGACAACTTGTTGACAAGTGTTGTCATAAAAGCCGCTCTTGACAAGCAGTTCTTTATTCGAGAAAATGGCGGCCAGCGAAGGTCACGCTTTCGAGGAATCTGACGTTTTTGAAGCGTTATCTCGTCGACTTGGTGGATTAGTATTGAAAGATGAACAGAAAGAAGCGGTGAGGCTTTTGTTGAATGGCAAGGATGTTTTGGCTGTCCTTCCTACTGGCTTTGGGAAGAGCCTGATTTATCAAAGTTTCGTACTCGCCAAGTTAAGCTTAAATGGAGGATGAAATGATCGGCCCTCGTGCTTGGTTATTGTACCGTTGCGAAGCATAATAGAGGAACAGATCAGTTCTAACGATTTTGATCTGAGAGTTAAGGGTTTTGATAAAACTGTGGATGCCTTGAACGAGATGAAAAAACAACAAATTTCAAGTCATCTACGCTTCTGCTGAACAAGCTTTGTCGAGCGAGTTCCTGAGTTTGTTGCGAGATGAATCGACGGCGCTTAAGAGATGTTTGTCACTTATTGTTGTCGACGAAAGTCACACCGTTGAAACTTGGTAAGTGTCATGTCAGTTCTATTTCTGTGGTTCTCCATTCAGTCTACCCGAATACGTGAGTATAAGCTTATGTAATAATTGTTATTGTTTATAATATTTAAGCTTAATATAAGCTTATAAGCTTATGTTTTCTACGTAAAAAACATGCTTGATGCTCTCTTACCAATCGGTTGACAAATCGTTTTATATGTATTTTTTTAAATATGTTTAAGAATGGGTATGTAAAGCTTGTAGACAATTTACCGTGTGACGCTAGTTTGTGGGAATTTTATAATAATTTTGCGGATTGGCGTTTTTTTTTTTTGGGGGGGGGGGGGGGGGGGGTGATAGGGACTAGTTTTTCATGCAGATAATTATTTTTTGCGACTCCAACAAGTTGCGTACAATAATTAATCTTATATCGGACAACATGTTCATATAACAACGTAATACCGTCGTGGACACTGTATAAGCAGTCACCCTTTATTAAGTGGACAGTAGCAAAAGTCCAAAAAATTCTCAGTTCCCTTATTTATTGTAAATAATACCTCAATCAAAGCAGACACCCTGTATTAAGCGCGACACCTAGAGCATTTCAAAGAGTGTGTCCGCTTAATACAGGTTTGACTGTAATGTATAAAATTGATGTTGGTGTATGTAGAATTCAGCACACTCCTTAATTGTAGATGTACTTTTTACTTAAAATATATTTCATTGCTTTTTTATTAAAATTAATATTCTAGGGGGAAAGCGAACGAAGAAGGGGAAAGAAAGTCATGGAAACCTTTCGCAAGGATTTTGGAGCATTATCATCTCTGCGATCTCTTTTGTCCAGGTAAGTGGTTAATTATAAGCAATATGCGTCTGTGCAAGTACAACTATTAAAACTTTGAAGTTTCACCCTCTAACCATAGTTGATATAACTCGTGAATGTTATTGTTTCAAAATTGAAACATAATGTATCCAGCCTACAGTACAGCTAAAAATATTTTGATATGGTAACGGCAGGCTATTCTTGTTCACTGCATTTAACTTAGACGTAAATTTTTCATAGCAGCCACATCTAAAGTCAGGCGAAATTCTATTCAGAATGTTTTTTTATTTTATTTCCCTTTGTGATTAGTGTAGGACCCTGAATTTGTTAACACTATCTAAGCCAATAAACATGTGTATATTAATATAAACTAAAAAAATGTTTAATTCTGTAATGCAGTGTGTACCTCTGTTGGCAATAACCAGGAACAGCAACAAGGAGAATGAGATCAGGTATTGTGCAACAACTGCAAATGGGAAAACAAATGCAGTTCCACAATAAACCACACCAGCCACAACAGAGCCAATATACGTTTTACAGTGGTCAAGGACATCAAAGAGGATAACCAGTTGGCGTCACCTTGGTTGGATTGTGGATCCTAATTAAGGAGCACAACTTGGCCACTCCAAAAAGACGCATAATTTTCTGTGGTAACAATGCATGATGTTGCCACAAGGTTATTGCGTTTCCTGTTGTCGCAGAGTCTAGGAAATGCCGCATATGTGTCGGGCAATCCACCTACTCCTGAAAACAGGCTGCTGGAATTTTTCATTCAATGACTTGCCGCCCACAATATTTAAACGCGAGAGATGTCACAGTCATTTAAAGAAAATGTGGGGGGCACACGTACCTCGTGCCGCGTGCGGGTAAGTGCTACCTCGGCTTTAAGCATGCGGGAGTGGGAAAATTTCCCAGATGTCCAATATGTAGTACACATGGGTCCCGGCAAGATCTGTTGTTAACCCACATACAAGAAGCTGGACGTGGCCGGAAGGAATGGGGCCAGTGCACACAATGTGGTATTATTTTCATGGCAATCAGCTAGCTCATTGTGAAAAACCCATTAAGGAATTTGCAAGGTCGGATCAGCTGCATCAGAAAGGCACTTTTTAAGGATTTTGAAGAGTTCCCTGTACTTCCCCCCTACACGATTGCTGCAGCAACTGCAACAAGGCATGCCTATGTTCTGGTACTGAATGCAATAGAGGGTTATTTTCCATTCGATGAAACCAAAGGGAAAAGAAACTGTGCCAACTGTGACATGTGAAAGAGTTGTGTCTGACGATGACAAACATGTTCTTCATGAGGCCCTATGTGAAATAAGGAACGGATGGACAGCAGTACATCTTTTATGTTCAATTCTTCATCTGCACATGGCTTCACAAGTAACTTGTGGATGATTTGGTCCAAAATGCATCGTCAGTTTTTTTCATTATCAGACCTGCTGAAAGGTTCCCAATATTTAACATTGGACATGCAAAACTTGTTTTAGAAATTTTTTCAAGGAATGTTTGAGGATATTCAGGGCTTTGATGAAATGATGCAACGATTGAGCCTGAGGAACTTGATAGACTATTGCCAGAAGATGACATCCACGAGGAACTCCTTTCATCAGGATCAGATACTGATCCAGACAGGATCAATTCAGAAGAACTAGAGAACTTGTAAGCATGAACCATTTTATTATTGCTTCATTAATCGAGGAGTGGTCGACGTGAAATGGCCTTTAACTACAGTGTATGGATATGTTGGTAATGCTGACTCCTGAAATTGCAGTAGAGTTGTGTACAGCATACACTATCCTCAGTATGTAGATGAAGCTGACTCCTGAATTGTACTTTAGAGTAATTTCAGTTGAGTATGGCAGCTTAATAATTACTACTGACATTACTACATGTACATGTATTTCGAAATGAAGAATTACTATTGGAAACTTGAGAGATCAATTTCAACCAAAAGGTATGTTTCTGTTTGTATATGCAAAAATTAGACAATCTAACCATATGAAATTTACTTAAATTTTTTTTTTGTCCAGCTTTCATTGATAATTTCTAAACTGCTATTATTCACTATCAGTTAAAACCCCCTCATCTCAAACTCTGAAGGGAAACAATAAACATAATCAGAGATTATCATGGGAGTTCGAAGATAAGCTGATACACATATAGTAAATTGACTGAAAAAAACAAGGGGAATGGGTTTAAGGTCAGAGAAAGTGAAGTGTTTGAGCTTTAGAGTTCTGAGATAACAGGGTTTGAGGATAGAGAGGATCAACTATACATGTATAATCATACTGTTTATCAGAACAGCAATACAAACTATTATTATTGTTGCTCTTGATAGTTAAAAATTTCTGAAAGTGTAACACTTTCATGAGCACTAAAATACATGATAAAATGTATATACAACTGTCATGTAGGTGTAACTAGGACTACTGTACTTGATACAAAAAGCTACAGTGTAGATATATTTATACACTGTCATTGCTTTGTGAAACAAAACAATGTTCAACTTTGATATTTCCAGCCTGTAAATTTTTCCCCAAGTCTTGAGATGATCTTTGATCCAGTGGAAAAGCATCTCGATAATCCAACTTTTTAGTCAGATTGACCGCTAAATTTGGAAAACCCCTTGTAACCTTCACGCTGTGGGCCATTCGGTTGAAAACATTCCTTTCATAAGATCAATCAGTGATCTGTATGACTGTTTCGGCACGCAGGCGTTCCTTTCCCTCCACGCCACAGGTACCAGTTCATGCTGTGGCTCTTGCAGTCCTTGTCGACTAGTCTGCAGAACCCTGACACCCTTTGAGCATTTAATCTCATTTACAATTAGACCCAAGAGCCTTTAAAAAGAGCCTTCACAAAGGTGTGTATCATGCTCTAATTGAAGATCTAATGGGATGTTTCTAGGCTAATGACCCTATAGCAATTTACAGAATCGATTCCATTTCAGCCTGAATGCCTGAGATTCACTTAACCAAAGCAGTTACTTTAACCTAAACGTAGCAATGTTGTATAGGCATATTTATGACCAACATTGCTCTTGTAAATTAGAAAGGATGTATTCGATCACAAGATAAATAAACACTCCTTTCTCCATCACCTATCCTCTAATTGCATCATTAAAATCTAGTAAAACAAGCGCCATAGCTAAAGCTTAGCACTTGTGATAGTTATATAATGTTGTCATCTGGCGATTTCAGGTTCTAGAGTTAGTCATCTTCTTGAGGCCCATCCTCAATAATCAAGCTAGGGTTGCTTCTTCGTCCTCATGGCTTACTTGAACACTGTAAAAAAAAAACTGTTATTGTATGCTATCACTGTTTCAAAGTGAACTTATATTTAATATAGTGTAACCCTAGTTAATACGGACACCAAAGGGACATGAAAAAGTGTCCGGAATTATCCAGGTGTTCATATTAGCGAGATGATATGACGAAGAAAAATATGTTGTCGTCGGGACAAACAAAAATGTCCGTTTAATAAGTAGGTAGTCCGTATTATAAGCTTGTCCATGAGAGAGCGGGGTTCCACTTGTAATTTTAAACAAATGTGTGGAAATCTTTTGATGCAATAATGTGAGCTAATCGAAAACTGATTCCATTTTTTTTTTTTTTAAGTCTCGGCAAAAGTGTATCTTGAAATTTGCTACTTCAAATATTACACCACCATAACCTAGGGCAAGTAATCATATATGCCTACCAAAGTAAGAAATTATTTCGTGGATGCGTTTAGCAGTAGGCACGGGGTTGGGGGGGGGGGGGGGGGGGGACTTCCTTATATCAGCTATGTACATGTAGTATGTCGCCAAAGGTTATGGTGTACCTTGCGGGTAGAGGTAATACGCTATATTAGACCCCCATGTACAAATTTTAGAGGTCAGAAACTAGGGTATTAAAAATCACATATTTTAGTCTGAAATAGGGTATGGGTAGGTGCTAGGGGGATCTTGTAGGTAGGGGCTTTGAGAGTGCGGGTCGCATACCCCCTCCAAAAAATTTTAGGAATACATAAAAACCCCTCCTCTGTGGTACATTTATTATACAACTAAAAAACCGCTTTAATAGTGGTGACAAAACAAGCTACACATGAACATACATTGTTTCGTGTTGCTTTAGTCTATGTACACAAAGGACCACATCTTGATCTGCACCTGAAAATAGCCTCTCACTATTCCATAGTGTCAATTTGGTCCAGTATCCTGCACCAACAAGCTCTGGGTTTGTACTGCAGTCTCGTGCCTGCAGAAAAAAAAGGAAGAGTAATTATCATGTACTAAAATGCAATTACCTAAATTACAAACAATAAAATTATTGTAAATGCGTAATTGCATTATTTCATCCATTAGTGTTTTTTTCTGTTTTGTTTTTTTTCTATGTACAAAAATTTGAACCTTACCTTACTCTCCCAGAGTGGAAAAGGAGTAGGTCCTGTCTCACACCCATGTGCTCTGCATGAGAACTTGGCGTTGCCATTCTGGTCAAGTCTTTCAACTGCTCAACCATGGATGACACTTCAGAGGAGCCAAAGAGGAAAATGGTCCCAGATATTGCGGACAACAATGTCAGCAAGCCAAGCTTTCTTATCCAGTTTGGTTGGCCAGTCGTCAGGAATGGGTGAACTTGCTGGGATTTTTCTATTGTTAAACAGTGAAAAAATGGACAATCAAGATACCAACCAAATCAAGCAAGTAAAAATTAGCATTTGGTAAAAATATTTTAAGGTGTGTGAGAATTACATTTGCATTTGGATGACTTTGGGAACCAATGCTTTATTCCTGTTTTTTTTTACTGTAAATTTATGCTTGTGATTTTGAACTAAGCATCACTCTAACAGATTAGAGTCTACTTAATGTAAATAAAAATCAATAACACAAAACCAACCATGATTAATAGCTTTTCATATATATATATATATAATATATTATATATATATAATATATATTTGTGTGAAGATTGGCTTCCAACAATGATGCCACTTGGAAGAAGGATCCAAGGCGATACTACACGCTTTGCACTTCAAATATATTTTAGTATGTGTGGAGTCGGAGCAAAAAAGCGAACTTCTTACCAGGCCACCAACTTTAATGCAAAACGTTTTCGCCCGTTCGGGGGCTTCTTCAAGTTACAATATAAAGAGGAATTAAAACTACTTGGAATTAAAAATGTTTTTAAAAATTGGGTACTTATACTAAGCGAGAATACCATTCAAACAAATATGTAAAAATTACAAACAATAAATATTATTAATTATTGGTGAATAAAAAAAAATTTTTTTTGGAAATGGCCTAGAGAAAGTGCTAATTAAAAGGTACCGGGACCACTAGAGTATTGACGTAATTACAAGGAAAATTACAATGGAAATAAATAAACAATATAGTTCGTAACAAATTCTTAACTCAAAAGGCCTTTGAATTAAAGTGTTTTCTAGTGGACAATATTCACTCCAGGGTAACAGGATTCCGAATAAAAAAGCCTTGACATGATTGATAACAAAATCCTAAACTTACGCCCCTGAACTCCGGTATTGCTATTGCTCGGCCTATACTCTCCCAGCCTTGTAAACAAATTCCTTGGATAAAGCCCATTGAACGATTATTACAATTATATTCTTTGAATTTAACCCATGATTACGTAAGAAGAACACCTGTGGGTCAGTAGAAACAAAAGTATCGAAAAAACTAAACGGCAATTTGGTTGGTAATTAATTATATCTTATTCTATTCTTGAGTTGAAACTCAGATTCTTTTATTCAAACCGTAAGGGTTGAAGACGTGCAAAGTTGTGCACTCCAATAAGCCTTCTCTTGTTATACAAGCGATGATCGCAAGGCCGATTATTGTCACTGAAAATTGAAAACTTGTTCAATGATAGCGAAATCAAAATCAGACAAAACATGAGTTTTCATTTGTTAAAATGTATCGCGACCTCACAAGTGTTTTTTCTTTGCCTACTCATAGCCGATCTTTGGTGGTTTGCGAAATCTGACTTTAAATTCGTTGCTTGTGGCATCCTATTATATTTAAGCATTACATTTATTACAAGTGACTAGGTAAATCACGTTCTTAGATTTGCAATGGAGATGTTGTGTGATGGGATAGATTCTGTTGGTGCTAGCGCTAGTGAAGTGATTCGGATTCTACTAAAAAATTAGAAAGTATTTTGGTCTCCTGGGATGTTAGTCGCCACTGTTTCCCAATATTGACAAACAATTTGGGAATCAATGCCATCAATCGGACAGCCCTTAATTCTCCGAGCAAATAATTTTCCTTCCACCGATTGTAATTGTTGAAGCTGTCAAAATTTGTGCTCCAACACAACAATTCCTTCACTTCAAGGACGAAAACTTCCTCCAAATCCATGGGACGCGCCATGGGCCCTAAAAATGCATGTAGCGCTGATGGCGACTTGGCTATGGGTGTTAATCCCCCCGACCCAAGAAAGCCATGTCAGGGACTATAAAAACCTAACTTGTGGTGGAGATATAGGGACGATATTTTCGACCCTGTTCGGACAACAGCGGACATTCTAACAACTGATTGATTTTACGAGGACAATTTATCAACTCCCTGTATCCAACTATTAATTCAACCCTTTGTCCATTCTCCTACATCGCTCAATGTTTTGGTATCTCACGCTCAATTTGTTTGAAGGATTACATCCAAACGGATATCTATTCTAAGCACCACAGATAATCACATTTATTTGTTTACGTAAAATCGGTGCCCATCCCGCTCATTGTTTCAAAAGCCTATCCCCCTATGGAGTGTCCTACATAGAGTCAGAAGAAATTGCTCCAACCCCCGAATCTTTTGAAAAACGTTAGTGGTAGAATATCAAAGGTTACTTGTAATTAATAGAAGGCTACAACCACTCCAAAGTTAAGCAACAATTTGACAGAGTCAAAATAAAACAATTCTTAGGGGAAAAATTTGCTTTCCCCCACCACCACGGAGTCTAAGAAGTGTTTCCGCTCTGTTTAAGACTACAATCCAAGTTTACCTAGCATCGGAAAATTTTTTAATTCGTAATAAAAATCTCATTCACAATTCACCCTCTCTGGCCAAAATATTCCCCAAGGGATCCATCAATTCCATCATTCAGAAGAACCAAAAACATTAAAGATATTCTAGCACGCCCTCGGTCGCACTAAAATTTTGGTTTTTTTTTACAATAACACAGATGTACAATGGTGTTTGTTTTAAATGCAAGAGGGAAATGTGATCTCTGTCGTTAATTTTTTAGTAGAATTCCGATCACTTCACTAGCGCTAGCACCAACAGAATCTAATCCCCATCACACAACATCTCCATTCGCAAATCTAAGAACGTGATTTGACCTAGTCACTTGTAATAAATGATAATGTTCAATATACTAGGATCCACGAAGCAACGAATTTAAAGTCAGATTTCGCAACCACAAATCGGCTATGAGTTACAAAGGAAAAAACACTTGTGACGGTCTGCGATACATTTTAACAAAGAAACTCATGTTTTGTCTGATTTTTGATTTCGCTATCATTGGAAAAGTTTTTTCAATTTCAGTGACAATAATTAAGGCCCTCGATCATCGCTTGGTTAACAACGAGAAGCTTATTGGAGTGACACAACTTTGCACCCTTCAACCCTTACGGGTTTGAATAAAAGATCTGGAGTTCCAACACTCAAGAATAGAATAAGATATAATTTAATTACCACAAATATGCCGTTTAGTTTTTTTCGAATACTTTTGTTCTTCTACTGACCCACGGGTGTTCTTCTTACCGGAATCAATGAGTTTAATTCAAAGAATATAATTGCTATAATCGTTCAAGGGCTTTATCAAGGAATTTGTGACAGAGGACTGAAGAGTATAGCCCGCATACAATACCGCGAAGTTCAGGGGCTTAATTTTAGGATTTGTTATCCAATCCATTCAAAGGCTTTTTATTCGGATCCTAGTTACCCTGGAGTAATATTGCCTACACTAGAAAACGCTTTAGTTTCAAGGACTTTGAGGTAAGAATTGTTACGAAACTAGTAGTGTTTATTTATTTCCATTTGTAATTTTCCTTGTAATTACGTACATACTCTAGTGGTCCCGGTACCTTTTAATTAGCACTGTTCTCTAGGCCATTCATTTTTATTCACCAATAATTAATGAATTTTTTATTGTTTGTAATTTTTAATATTTGTTTGAAATTGTATTCTCGGCTTATATAAGACCCAATTTTTTAAGAAAACATTTTTATTCCAAGTATTTTTAATCCGTTATTATGTACTGAAGAAGCCCGAACGGCGAAAAACGTTTTGCATTAAAGTTTTTGACATGGTAAGAAGTTCAGCTGTTTTGCTTTTTCCGACTCTCACACATTATCTATAATATATATATATATATATATATACTATATATATATATATATATATATATATATATATATATATATACTATATATATATATACTATATATATATACCATCGATTTAATGCTTTTCATATATATATAATATATATATATATAATATATATATATATATATATATAGATAGTATGAATGAGAAAGAGTCACCAACGAACTTCTCAACATGTCCTTGATTTAATACAGGACGGTTTTCGACCGTTACGCGGCCTTCTTCAGTGTATACAGCTATACGAAAATACTTGGGTAAGCTGTATACACTGTGAAGAAGCCCCGGAAACGGGCGAAACCGTCTGGTATTAAATCAAGACATGTGAGAAGTTCGTTGGTGACTCCTTTCTTCATTCATACTATATCATTATTCCAAGTTTCCAAAACGTCCTTTTTTAATCCGCCCTGGATCCGTTCTCACCAAGGGGACATAATCGTTGGTTACTCAACCTTCCTCATTCTACATATATTGAATATATATATATATATATTAAGTAATATATGTACGCTTTCCATGTTTTTCATTCCAGCAAATGTCATGAAAGAATCCAAGATATGGAGCCTCCAACTCTCTATCATGAAAGGTCTTTAATAGGCATTGTAAGTCAGCCATTGGGCCTTGTTTAGCATTGTGTGTTTTGCCCGATCTGTTCATTGATGCTACATGTACTTCCAAACATGACCTCCTGAATGAATCCTGTGTTGAAAAAATGTTTTGTAGTCCAGCTGAAGACAAATAATTGACATATTGTAATCACGTGAATAATTCCCATATTCTAAATAGCAGCTAATAACACATGAAAACGACCTAGGAAAAAACACCTGCTATTTATATTTTTGAAATCCAATTGTTTCCATGTTAACACTGACATTCCAAAACGATAAATCTGATTAATGGCATTTCCGCACCAACAAAGAGTGATATTTATTACCTCTAGATTCAAGCAGACAAGTATAATTTATATATTTATAAGCCTTGGATTTTGTCTTAGTGACCACTACATCCTGAAATTTTCAATAAACTACATAATATAAGGCCGTTAATAGGTTATCATCACATGTTACTACTACATTGAAATAAAAGTTGTAATAGACCAATTCCGATATATCTTATATTCTAACTTGGCTCAAAGAGGCTTAGGGGAATAAAACAAAATAAATCGACAAAACATGCACATATCGGAGGTTGAGGGGATGAATAAAGTTTTATTTTTTTGCAAATAATTGTGTAGTTTGTTGATAAAACTTTAGAATTAAGGTACTCTTATAACACTGAAGTTTCTACTTGCATCATACAGCTTGACCGTTTTTGCCGATGCCAGTCCTGTATGAAGTGGGTCCAACCCCTCTAGACGATCAAGCTTATTGTCACCATCTTTGAATGTCTCTCCACTGTACATTCCTTGATCTCTCTTCTGTTTAATGCACTCTCCATCAAAGAAAATTGGCTCAA
The DNA here is from genome assembly GCA_029204205.1 of Desmophyllum pertusum. Classification (NCBI taxonomy): domain Eukaryota; kingdom Metazoa; phylum Cnidaria; class Anthozoa; order Scleractinia; family Caryophylliidae; genus Desmophyllum; species Desmophyllum pertusum. The sequence continues at coordinate 95,419 of MU825431.1, read as the reverse complement.
CATGAGACTCGCATACATTTGGCAACTTGACTGTGGGGACATACTTCTCCTGATTCTTCACTCATCAAGTTAGGGCCATTTCCGCACTGAGATGTTTTGAGTTTAGAGGAGTCAATCCAAGGCAGCACTAAAACAAAGAGGTCACTGGTGCAATTTAATTTGCTTTGCCATGATTTTGATTATTGGGGCCTGATTTTGCTGAATATCAGTTCAGTGATGGATCCCAGATATGTCAGCGTCTTCAACGGGGGCGGGCCTGAAATGCGGGTGGAGTGGTGTTTTTTTTTCTTAATCGGACCTTTCAGGTCTTATTACGTGTATTTTGTCGTTCAAAACGTCGGGGTGGTTGGCGAGCTACTGTCATTGATTACACTTACAGTGCAAAACCTCCCTAAGGACGGTGCCGGTCCTTTTTGGTTACTGCCGCATATCATTCTGCGCATAATTGCTGTGCGTCATTAGCGGCGCCGCCTCGAGCGCGCGCCACATACAGAACATTGCCGGAAAAGCTCAGCTAGTGAAATATATGGGTCGTTTTTCTTCATATAAAACTTACACAACGCGTGGGTGACCCCTACTTTTTATGAATATAAAATCGGCCAGCAGGTAAGCCTATTTAAACATATGATAAATTTTTTGTTGTGTGCAAAAGTTTATTTACTCCAATAGACTGTATTTTTGCGGTATATTACCAGAAGGAGAGCTGTTCAGGGTTTTTAATGGCTACGTTGCGATGATTTTTTAATTAAAAAACACATAAACAGTAGTTGTTATATTACCATTTGTTAAGTATTTTAAAGCTTTTTTTATATTTATTGTTGCTTTTGTGTATGTCAAGGCAAGTCATAAACCGCGCAAAAATACTTTGGTATTAGGAGGCACCGTCCTTAAATGGACACTCATGAGACAAGAAACTGAAGTGTTTGCTTACGAGAGGTGTTCACTTACGTGTATGCTTACAGGAGGTGTGTTTGTTTATGTTGCTGAGGTTAAAACGTACTTCCTTTTTAACAGACTGACGGGATAAAAGTAGTATTGCAATTTTGTAAAAATAAGCATTAGCACTATAGGTACTGTCACATTCTTACCCTTTCAGACTTCTTTGCCCATCTCTTCCGAGAAGATATGTGGTATGTGTTTTCACAACAACCCCCTTGAACTGACTGAATGGGGCCAAGAACCGTGTGATTAATCCTGGAAACCAGCACTATGGAATCTGACTTGAATAAGTCCTGCATAGCCTTTGTTGGAAGTAGTTGATGAGTACGTAGGTCGTCAATAGGCATCTGGGGGCCTTCGTCATTAATCAAAGGATCGCAGCACACCCGATCTTTGATGGCATACTGGTGTGTCCAATGCACTGACTGGTTTGTGTTGGTTCTTGGTCTGGATTCTTGACTTAATGGACAGGTCAAAATTATCTGCAACAATTCTAAACAGATAATTGAAGTTAATAATTGTTTGAATATGATGTTTGTACACAAAATTTATAAATGTAAATTTGTGTATCTTTGGGATTTTCAAATACACTCGGACACCCTTAAATAATAAATCCACTGAAATGTCCACTAGCAATTAGTTCAGGGAAAATTATTTACTAAAGCTTACTCCGAACAGAGTCCATATTACCAAAGACAATCATCTTCAGCTGTACCTAATTATATTAAAACACTTTATTAGACTGTTACAAATCGCCGGTATACAATTTTACATATGTTAAATTCGAAAACCAACCTGTATCGTGGGAAGCGACTTTAACTTGTCTGATACTGAGGGAAATTGCCATTTCAAGGGCAGCAGGTGTGACAGCAGTACTGAAGGACTCGAGCTCTTTGCTACACATATGGTAAGTTTCTTCAGAGTAATTGTCGTAACTAGTCATAAACATCGATTTCCATGTCGTTTTCTTCACATTGCTCACTCGGTTTCGGTTCCTGCTTTGTATGAATTTCTTCGAGAAGAAGTTCGCATTTCTTGGTTGTTTCAAGCTTGGCCTTCCACGTTAGTACATGGGAATCGTGTTCTTTGGCCATGGCCTTCTGTTTCGAGGACAGTTCTATCGTGCGACATACACAGGCCTAGTCGATTGAGGCGCATGAAATCGTGACTTTTGGCACCACTATGTAGAAGGATGACAGAAATTCTGTAGGCAAGAGCAGACATTCTTTCATTTCTAAATTTTGCCAAGACAGCTGAACACAGTGCTAAGACATTTACTGCCTTGTCAGACTTTGCTTCAGACGATTGCAGCCTGCTGCTGCTCTCATGGCTGAATCCCAAAGTGGGCACATGACAGAAACTTCATGGCAGACCAACTTGTTGGAGAATGATGCCAACTCTGCAGGGGATGTATGTTTCAGGAGTGAATTATCAGAGTGGCAATACTCTTTAAATTCACTTGTCACTGCTGTCGACTCCGCTTCGCGGACAAATGGCTTCAAATCTGCACTCTTGAACATTAAGTGCACAGCTGCCTTAAAATTGCCCAATGCAAAGTTTTTCACGATGCTTTTTACATCGTTGTCAGAAATAGGTTTTGTTCCGGGGGCCTGAAGGGAATTCAGTTCAACGTTCACTTCTAATTGCTTCGGGAGAATTTCTTCTTGCGGAGCATCATCTGCTAAGATATTCAGTGGGAAATCCAAATCCACTTCTTTTGAAGATCCGGCGCTTGTTTCCAAATCCGTTTCTGTTGATGTTTGTCATCTCCAAATCTGATACGGCGCTATCCTCCAACTGATCCCGGCCATCCGTTTCGAACACAAGAGGACGTTTGGCGGCTCGCTTTCCCTTTCCTGTCCAGGAGCACGGGAAAAGTTTACGCTTACTTCTTGAAATTCTTCTTGTGCGGATTTTAGATTCGGCGAGCTGTACGGACGACTCTTCTTTTGCGGTCGATCTGGGGAAATGATGTTTTACTCTTTTGAAGCGCTCGTCTTCTGGCTTGTTCGACCGCAATGCGCCTCTAATGAACTGACATAACGTGCTTGCGTTCCGGATCTTGAGGGCACACTTGGCACATACACGCGAAGATTCGTTGTCATCTTTACTGACACATAAATCAAGATGTTTCTCCAGTAGATCTGCGAGGCTAGTTTTTAAAACGCCGGCCTTTTGAGAGATCTTGAAAAGATTCTCTGTGGAAATGTAACGATTCTTTCCAAAATCACCGACAGATATCTTGAAATCTATGTGACACAAACGACACGCATCCGATGCATCCGATTTTACCAATTTTTTCGGTGTAGAGGGTTTTTTCTCCATAGCAGTAAGCAATATTACATCGTGTGTGGTTTTTTTTTTCGCTTGCGGAACTCTCTCGATATCTGATATCAATGTTTTGGTTTTTCCTGGCCACCATGTTTACATAGAGGCGGAGCGTTATAATTGAGTTACGGGTATAGGTGCCAATATTTACTCACGAGCCCTGAACGGTAAAACATGAGAAGTGCGGACAGTCCCTCTATTTCTTGACGTCACCCCGCGCCCCACCCCCCGTACCCAGGGGAGTTTTGTCCTCTCCCCAGATTTCGCTCGACAAATAATCCAAGATGGCGGCTCCACGATCGATCATGACAGCGCGACGATTTCAGCGCAAAAAATAGAGGGACTGTGAACAGTCTACCTGATCTCAGTCTTTACATATAGATGGAAACGAATTCAAAAAAGCACCACACACGACATAAACTTTGTTGAATCATAGAAATCAAGATTACTCTTTAATCAGTAGTAGTGGACCAAATCATCTTGAAACATGGACTGCTTAAACACAGGATTATCTGTCTGTGATCTTTCTTGAGCTTGTCACAAAGTTCCCTTTTGTTGTTTGAATCGGAAGTGAGCTATGAAAATAATCATTGATAAAAACAACTGTTTTATCAACTGCCACGTATTTGAGTTGTATTTTAACTAATCAATCATTTTTTGTTTAATTTATTAAGCGGCCGATGGCCATATATGGCCATCGAGCCGCTTCAAGAAATGGACGGTTTTTTTTTCATGTCGCTAGCCCTAGCCCTCTACACGGTTGACATGATGTTATCGCATCTCGGTCTTAAATTAGCCAGTGGAGAATTTCTCTTCCACAGGCTTTCTGTAGTGTCGTGTAAGTGCGTACATGTATTGAGTTTATTACAGGAATCGCATTGAAAAAAGTAAAGACAAATGTCCCACAGCAGTGAACAGCAGTGTTGTTGAAAATGTGCTAAATTTGGCGGTGTGACCTTTGCGCGTTATTCGATCCCAGCGGAAATCGGCTTCCGGTTTCACGCAAACTGCGGACTTTAGCGAGACTGGCGTGACTACTTGTTTTTTCACTGCACTTTCCCCAGTTGACATTGCATTGCATTGTGAGGGGTTTTCCCATTACATTGTAAACGTAGCCAGGAGACATGCAAATAAATAGCCACTAGATAATTTCTGTTCTGTTTAATACATGCACCTCATTAAACGAACGATAAAACTCGGTCCCAAAAACATAACAGTTTTTCTTACACAATTCCACAGCATATATGTCATTCACAATTTATTTTCACGTTGAGCGAAAACACATCTGTGCCCTTGTTGATTATGATGCAATTGACATTCGCTAAAATTTTCTACACAGTAAACTTGACCTAAGCTCAAACTTACGCTAGCCAAAATATTGCATCACCCAGTCACGTTTTTCGTCACGCAGGTTCGAAGTTGACTCTTAGATTTTGGCGGAGAACCTCAGAGTAAACTGACCGAGGGGGTGGAGGGGTGCATTGTTCTTTCTCCCCTCAAGGTGAAATTGGCCCGGGGGGGTTCTCCCAAAAAATTTGGTGTGCCGCTGGGCTATAACAACCCTAATTTGAGAACCTGTTCCAGACTAAGGGCCTGTTTACATGGAGGGAGGGTGACCCGGGTTCCCGGGTCACCCTCCTTCCATGTAAACATGGGAAACTGATACCCTGATACCCAAAAATGCCTTTTGGTATACCCTGTTCCAGACCAAAATGCTCAAAAACCATACCCTGTCCAGCTGCACGTTCCTATATAGCGAAAATAAGGGAGTGCCCCCCCCCCCCCCCCCCCCCCCCCCCCCGCCCCCGGGAAATCGGCCGCTTGAAATCCCTTCAGGGGTTCTTGTTGTTCCTGTCATCCAACATTGCCGCCAGGGTCTTTGTCATTTAAATCTCTCATCTCCGGTATACAAAATAACTACAGTGGAACCACACGCTGAAGTGTCCGTATTAACCGGGTGTCCGTATTAAGCGGGCTCTCAGAATAAACGTCACGGACACATGTAGCAGGCAAAAGACGTCAAAGAGGAAGAAGGCTACAAGCAATGACTGCAGTAAAAGGCCAAGGAAGTGAAACTTTTGTGTGAACAGAGAACTTTAAAGATCTTTAAGGTCTACAACGGTCAAACAAACATCGAAAGAAAGACAGTTGTCAAACACGTCACGCTATTGGGCTACTGTTTTAGTAATAAAATCGCAATAACCTGTAGTCAAGCTTTCATTTTCTAACAGGATTTAATCGTGAAAAATGAAAATATTCAGTGCACAGATAACCAGTGTCCGTAAAGCGAGGTTAACTTTGTATGAGAGCGTGTCACTCGGGTCGCAGAAAAGTGTCCGTTGTCCGCATTAAGCGGGTTAATATAAGAGAAAATATATGAGCTTTCGTTGGGACAAACAAAACTGTCCGTAATAAGCGGGTGTCCGTATTAAGCGGGTGTCCGTAAAGTGGGGTTCCACTGTATCAGGTAAAATTCAGATTATAGTTGCAACGATATGCCACCGAACTCAGAATTGTGGTAGCGTTTTTAAAAATAAAATATTGAAGTACCCTGCAGTATAAACACATTTGAAACAAATAAATGGTTGCCTGCGTCGCGGAAGGAATCACCGCTAAATATAAATCAGGGCGTAACATGTCGATCAAAATCGATCATCGAAAACGTAGTCGATAAGTCGATAGTACTCGATATTTGTCGATAATTGTCAATCGACAAGTTTAATTTGTCGATAAAAGTTGATAATCACAAGATTGTCAACTGATTATCGATTTTTATCGACAAAAATGGAGACAATTTTCAATCGGCTACGAAATTAACCAAACCAATAATAGCTCGAACGACTTTTTATGAAAGTGTAAACAGCTCTAAAGTAAATCTGTATGGCAATAAAGTTGAATAAAAAACTGAGCAACCAAGTGGTTTGTTATTCAATGTAGAATCGAATGTTTACCTTGAGAAATGATAAACGGTGGTTCGTTCAGCTGAGCTAAATCGTGCCCTGCAACATAACCCGAACTGACGTTCCTGAGCCGCGTTTCTTTTGGTCAGCACCGATAGGAGGTGTTTTTTTTCTGCCAGGGGACGGGGGACGGAACGGGCCAAAGATTAGACCAGTAACGGAAAAGCGTGGACACATAAAAAGCGGGCCAGACAATATAAATTGACAGTTTATTTTCATCAGTGTTTTAATCAGTTTTAATCAGTTCAACAGTTTTAAGATACACGCTGCTACAACTGCACGTTGTCTTCGCCAGCTTGGCTAAATTCGCCGGGTTTATAAGCTCCTTGTTTCTCCTTGCGCCTGTGGTTGTTGTACCAGTCCGCAGCCTACGTACATGACAACAGTAGCCGAACAGCGTTCTTGTAAACCAAATATTAAAACACTAAGAGATTCGATCTGAAAATGATTTATTTGAGCTTCCAATATTCAGTGTAAAATCGGTAAAATAAAGTCTTGGCATAGCCGATCCTGCTTCATTGATCCGCGTTCGACAATAGTCTTGTCCATACATCGTTTTTTATATTTCGATACTTGTCGATTGAAATCGATCAAAATCGAACTGTTACATTAAAAATCGATCAAAATCGATAATCACAAGAAATCGTGTGATCGACTTTTATCGATTTCCGATATTTGTCGATTGATTAGTATCGAATTCAATCGACAACGATCGATTTTTATCGACTATCGAAATTATCGACATGTTACGCCCTGTATAAATGGTGGAAGCAATTTTATTGCCTCGACTGCCGTCTTGCAAATATACAACTGTACCAAACCAGCTTATTAATGTATGTGCTTATAATCCTATGTGCTTTCCCGCATATATGTGCATGGAAAAATACTAAATTATCCGCAAACCAGATAAATCCTACCTCAACAAATTCACTGTGGCCGGAAATGGGAAGGAGAGAAAAATTATAGCTTCAATCAATTCCATATCCCACAGCTGCAGGTATCCTTAAAGGCACGTTTGAAGCAAAATAGATTTAAAACCAACCATATAAAGCACAACAAGAAATACACGGCAAAGGATATCCTGACACGTACGGCATGTGACACCAATTTTATTCAGTCCCGTTTATAATATTCTCTGAAGACCGTTACGTCAAAGCAGGCAAATTTTTTTATTTGCGCTTGCGTCCATATCAAAAATGTGTACTTCCTTTGCCATACAACGTCCTTTCCACATAACCAGGGTACACAAATTGCAATAAATAACTGTGTCACTCCCATGCGCGCCGGTACCTTCGCGTCCTGTCGTCAACATGTGGTCATGTTTACGGGCAGCAAACAAACGTTCTTGAAAGAAATTTAAGAGACTTGTAGCAGACTTGTAGACGATAAAATAAGGTGGAATTCATAAATGCATCTTACACAATAGAAAAACGAGGATAGGAGGCAGATTTACACGTCCGATTAACAAATGGAAAGCACTTTCCTTCACAACTCCAATATGGCGCGTCGCGTAAATTTCGCGAGGTCAACACACTTTTGTCTCTAACTTTTGATTGGCGCATAGAACAATGCCCAACCTTGGCCGAGAGCTAAAGAATAGGGGCATGGGGTAGACAATGCCAAACAAGTTTTTTTTAAGCGGCCGATGCCCATATATGGGCATCGAACCGCTTCAAGAAATGGACGTTTTTTTTCCGTAGTCACTAACCCAGACCTCTACACGGTTGACATGATCGCATCACGGTCTAAAATTAGCCACTAGAGAATTTCTCTTCCACAGGCTTTCTGTAGTGTCGTGTAAGTGCGTACATGTATTGAGTTTATTACAGGAATCGCATTGAAAAAAGCAAAGACAAATGTCCCACAGCAGTGAACAGCAGTGTTGTTGCAAAATGTACTAAATTTGGCGGTGTGACCTTTGCGCGTTATTCGATCCCAGCGAGGAATCGGCTTCCGGTCTCACGCTAGCTTGAGATCAGGCTCCTGAAGAAAATTTGCGAGCGAAGCGAGCCGAGTTGCTGCCTGGGGCGAGAACGAAAGCGACGGAGCCTGAAGACATTCCTTTGAAGCCGCCGATCCATGATACCAGATTCTGGTATCATGATCTGATTGGTCATGTTGCTTAATATTGACAGATTCGCGGTGAATGATGACAGATGTTGGCAACACAACGTCACGCGTTGAAGTTGAATACAGGAGAATTGAGCAAGCGTTACGGAATTTATTATTTGCCATCAGATCTGTGGCAAAAGAGCGCGATGTATTTGGGACTCTCCCGACTGGTTTTTGCAAGTGTTTAACCTCGGGTGGAGATTTAGAACGATCTACTGTTCTAATTGTGTCGCCGTTGCAGTTTCGATAATGAAAGACCAAGTCGAAGAGTTGTCCCGTTTAGACTAGCCTCCTACGCAGACGCTCTTTGGGCTCGTCACGCAATCTTTCCGGAGCCGGTTAGCTGGCGATCTTTTGCTTTTGGAGTCCTTTAATTTGCGAAGAGAAAATTACGGCTGAAAATTGAACATTCAACAGACGTAGCGTTGGCTAAAATTACATGTTTGCATACGCGTATTACGGTAAATTTCGTGGACGAAGCCGTCTTCACCGCTTTATACGCTTACTTTAGCAATTTTTACTTTCAAGCTTGTTTTATGGGTAATACTTGAATGCAACGATCATTTTGCCGTGGGAAATAATTTATTTAACCATTCTAGTTTAACAAGAAGTTAATTTGGGAAACACGCCAAATACTACAGGTGACTTGTTGACATTTTATAACAGTACTAAATTACTGGAGGGCGGATCAGCGGCAGCAAAGGAATGTCTTCAGGCTCCGTCGCTTTCGTTCTGCAGCGACTCGGCTCGTTTCACTCGCAAATTTTCTTCAGGAGCCTGATCTCAGGCTAGTCTCACGCAAACTGCGGACTTTAGCGAGACTGGCGTGACTACTTGTTTTTTAAGCGGCCGACGCATAGCGGCCGCTTCTAGAAATGCACTTTTTTTTTTTCATGTCGCTAGCCTTAGTCCTCTACACGGTTGACATGATGTTATCGCATCTCGGTCTAAAATTAGCCAGTAGAGAATTTATCTTCCACTGGCTTTCTGTAGTGTTGTGTAAGTGCGTATATGTATTTAGTTTATTATAGGAATCGCATTGAAAAAGCAAAGACAAATGTCCCACAGCAGTGAACAGCAGTGTTGTTGCAAAATGTGCTAAATTTGGCGGTGTGACCTTTGCGTGTGAGGGTTTTCCCTTTACATTGTAAACTTAGCCAGGAGACATGCAAATAAATAGCCACAAGAGAATTTCTGTTCTGTTTATACATGCACCTCAACCAGTAAACGAACGATAACACCCGGTACCAGAAACATAAACAGTTTTTCTTAACACAATTCCACAGCATATATGTCATTCGCAATTTATTTTGACGTTGAACGAAAACATATCTTTGCCCACGTTGAATATGATGCAATCTACATTAGCTAAAATTAACCACAAGAGAATTTCTCCGGCTTCCGGAGCATGATACAATATATTACATCAGGCAGTCACGTTTTTCGTCACGCAGGTTTCGTGTGTTGACTCTTAGGATTTGGAGGGTGCACCTCAGAGTCCAGTGACCGCGGATAGTTTTCGTGTCGTGTAAGAGCTCTTTTCATGTAAAGAAACAAGCGAAATATTTAATTAGACAAGGGAAAATAACCTCAACTACTCGAGAAGAGCCACTACAGAGCAGGAAATGGAGGGGTCCGTGTCACGAAGTAACGAAAGTTAATTTTACATTTCTTATATTTATATTTCTCGTCACGCATGTTCGTATGCTGACTCTCGCTCATTTTAGGGTGCACCTCAGAGTACAGTGACCGAGGGGAAGTCGGGGGAGGAGAGATCGATTGTTGTTTCCCCCATTATTAAGGTAATCGGCCGCTTGTAAACTACTTTAGGAGTTCTTGTTTCGTAGTCACTGCACTTTCCCAAGTTGACATTGCATTTAGGTACTAGAGAATTTCTCTTCCACAAGCTTTCTGGATAATTTCTTCCTACTTTTAGAGAAAATTTAGATTTTTATATCGTGTAAGTGCTCTTTTCATGTTCTTTACAAAGAAACATGCGAAATATTTAACGACACAGGGGAACATAACATGTAATAGTCATCTGCTATCACTGAGTTTCAATTCTAGGGGGTTTTCCCATTACATGGTAAACTTGACTTCCCAGTATACGTACGATATAATAGCTTGTAATAGAGAGACACCATTAATTTGCTCTTCGTATCTAGCGTTCATAGCGCGGGCAGAGTTGTAAAGTGCGTATTATCCTGTATAGGTTTTGAAATAAGACTTTATTAGTGGGTGTTAAGACATTTATTCTTGGTAAAGCTAAGTTAGGTGTTCAAATGTTTATTGGCTCAGTTTAGTTGACGACATTTGGTTCAGTAGATATTACAGTTCTACGCAGTGAGTTTGGTATTAATATTGCATCACGCAGTCACGTTTTTCTTCACGCAGGTTCGTATGTTGACTCTTATTTGGGGGGTGCACCTCAGAGTCCAGTGACCGATGGGAGGAGAGGTGGATTGTTGTCCTCCCCCCCCCTCCCCTCAAGGTGATATCGGCCGCTTGTTAACTCCTTTAGGAGTTCTTGTTTTTCTCTTTTTAAGCGGCCGATGCATCATGGGCATCGAGCCGCTTCAAGAAATGCACTTTTTTTTTCATGTCGCTAGCCTTAGTCCTCTTCACGGTTGACATGATGTTATTGCATCTCGATCTAAAATTAGCCAGTAGAGAATTTCTCTTCCACATTCTTTCTGTAGTGTCGTGTAAGTGCGTAGATGTATTTAGTTTATTACAGTAATCGCATTGGAAAAAGCAAAGACAAATGTCCCACAGCAGTGAACAGTAGTGTTGTTGCAAAATGTGCTAAATTTTGTTGTGTGACCTTTTCTCGTTATTCGATCCCACGGTTGACATGACGCAATCTCTGGTCATGTAAAGATGATGCAATAGAGGTATTGTGCTATGAGCATGAAGCAATCCGCATTGGGATTTCTCTTCCTGATCGCAGTTACGTATACGATACCCCGTGGTATATGTTTTTGTAAACGTGATTAGTGTCCTTGGATTAGTGGTATTAAGATAAATTAAGGTATGTTTTCAAATGACTGTTTGTCATTAGTTGATGGCATTTTGATATATATTTCAGTTTCTACACAGTAATCTTAAAGTTAACCTATGAAGTCTGGAATAAGCTTATTAATCGTTTCGTCGTGAAAGGTTTTAACATTCACACTTTTCCTACAAGAGATGAATAATTCAAATACTTTCTGTCTAGAAATCAAAAATGTGTGCATAAGAAAAGTGATTATTTTTGATACTAATCTTTGAAGCTGAGCATCTTAAAGTTAACCTATGAAGTCAGGAATAAGCTTATTAATCATCTTTTCCTACAAGAGATGAATTTCAAATACTTGCGGTGGAGAAATCAAAAATGTGTGCATAAGAACAGTGATTCTTTTTAATACTAATCTGTGAAGCTGATCATGTATGTGATGATGCAGAGTTTCAGAATGTAGTTGGATAACAAACAAAAAGTCGTCTTTCTTACTTCAGCAGAAATGAAACTTGATGACTTGAAATGACACAGGGAGCAGAGGAGTCGAATTGCGTTTACTGCGTTATTCGATCTTGTTTTCATGTCGCTAGCCCTAGCCCTCTACACTGTTCACATGATGTTATCGCATCTCGGTCTAAAATTAGCCAGTGGAGAATTTCTCTTCCACAGACGTTCTGTAGTGTCGTGTAAGTGCGTACACGTATTGAGTTTATTACAGGAATCGCATTGAAAAAAGTAAAGACAAATGTCCCACAGCAGTGAACAGCAGTGTTGTTGCAAAATGTGCTAAATTTGGCGGTGTGACCTTTGCGCGTTATTCGATCCCAGCGGGGAATCGGCTTCCGGTTTCACGCAAACTGCGGACTTTAGCGAGACTGGCGTGCCTACTTGTTTTTTTCACTGCACTTTCCCCAGTTGACATTGCATTGCATTGTGAGGGGTTTTCCCATTACATTGTAAACGTAGCCAGGAGACATGCAAATAAATAGCCACTAGATAATTTCTGTTCTGTTTAATACATGCACCTCATTAAACGAACGATAAAAACTCGGTCCCAAAAACATAACAGTTTTTCTTACACAATTCCACAGCATATATGTCATTCACAATTTATTTTCACGTTGAGCGAAAACACATCTGTGCCCTTGTTGATTATGATGCAATTGACATTCGCTAAAATTTTCTACACAGTAAACTTGACCTAAGCTCAAACTTACGCTAGCCAAAATATTGCATCACCCAGTCACGTTTTTCGTCACGCAGGTTCGAAGTTGACTCTTAGATTTGGCGGGAGAACCTCAGAGTAAACTGACCGAGGGGGTGGAGGGGTGCATTGTTCTTTCTCCCCTCAAGGTGAAATTGGCCCGGGGAGGTTCTCCCAAAAAATTTGGGTGGGGGTGTGCCGCTGGGCTATAACAACCCTAATTTTGCGAACCTGTTCCAGACTAAGGGCCTGTTTACATAGCCTGCGAGCGCAGACGTATTTCCGGCGAGGAAACTCGAGCCGGAAATACGTCTGCGCTCGCAGGCTACTGTGTACCCGGGTCACCCTCCCTCCATGTAAACTAAATGTTGAAAAAAGATACCCTATTCCGGACGATTCTTAACGATTTTCTTTCTAACCCAAAAGGCTAAACTACTAAGCAGCACTGCGAGTTGTAGTTGTAAAGCTTTTTTAACACTCCTACGCGTTTCCTTTCGTCTGACTACTTCATCTACCCCATGCCAGAGTATCAATTACCGATCTTCGTGCCAACTCCTGGGAAACTGATACCCTGATACCCAAAAATGCCTTTTGGTATACCCTGTTCCAGACCAAAATGCTCAAAAACCATACCCTGTACATGTCCAGCTGCACGTTCCTATATAGCGAAAATAAGGGAGTCCCCCCCCCCCGGAAATCGGCCGCTTGTAATCCCTTCCGAGGGGTTCTTGTTTCGTCGTTTTTTTCGCAATTTTTCGATCTTGACCAATCAAATTCGTCCATTTAATTGAAATTAATAATTAAGACTTTACACCTTTTAATCGATTTTGCATTTGGCCTGCCTAGTTCTTACACGGATCATTACTTAAACGCTCCTAAGTCAATAAGAGCCGCTATAATTAATTTGATTAAAGCAATTAGCACGAAAAAAATAACTGCCGCTATTACAGAGGCCTATTGTTCTTTTGCCTAGTTCTTAGCCGGACCATTACTTAACTGATATGAAAGTTCTACTTGTACGTCCATGATGTTCGTTTTAATGCAAGGCCAAGCGTGATATTGCTAGCTTTGCTTGATTGAGTATCTGGAAATACAGGAGTGTATGATTTTTAATTTAAGGTATAAATATAGCATGTTTCGTTTTTAGACCAAGCGAATTTTTGAATTGTACATCTGCAATCGAATCAAGTATTTACTTTTATATGATTGATTTTGTTTGTATTTTACTTGAGGGTTTCCCTTGTTTCTCAGTGGCAGTATTATACTGCCTGGATAGGGAAACAGATACGTTGTAAATTTTTATCCATGAAACTAAATTTAAATTAGTCTGAATACGTGTTCTGCTTAGTTTTAAAATGTTGTTACAAATGCTGTAAACTACAATATTTATCCAGTTCTATCACCGATTTTCTGGCAAAAATATGTTGCATTTTCAACACTTCCATGGCCAGAAGCAAACCAGAGGCAAACCAAGTTTAAATGTGGTACTGTAAAAGACATTTAAAGTGGCACTGTATTTCGCTTCGATTAAATCTTTAGAAGTCATAATTTAATATTTGTAGTATACACTGTAGGTCCTTCATTCTCATGACCTGCCTTCCAACCTCTTGTAGACTCAGGCTCAAAATCATTATTTATATATTCTCATTCCTAATTGCGACATTTTGTCCCTATACAGACACTTTTAATGATCTATCGATCCTTGATTGTACCCTACCTAAGGGCCCGGCCGCACTAGGCGAATTTTTGTTTGCTTTGCAAAAAATATCTGTCATCAGTTCCGTTTCACAAGTGCGAACGGCGATTTTTTTCCTACCAAAATTTTGTCAAGCCTTACCAAACTTGAAAGGCGCCGTCGTCCTGCCCCAGAGCAGGACAAAATTTTGTCAAGCGTCAAAACTGACAGATTCGTCAATACACACACATTAATCTCAAGGTTACAGCGATGATTTATATTCGCTTGCCTCGGTCCGTACAACTAGTACCGATCCCAAATTTTACCTGCTAACAGCATCTAGTGATGTTTGAGTAGCACAATTTGCTTCATAAACAGTGAACAGTGCACGGTCCGATCGGGTACAAGTATTGCGCTAAAAAGTGACAGTGACAGTCGGGAAAGCGGCAAGAAACATGCAAGTCGTTTAAAATTTCAGTCCGAGAAGAAGAAATATCTAGTTAATCAGTTTGTGTATCATAGAACGAAGGCAGGAGAGTAAAAACTTTAGAAAGTACTGGTTTTAAAAGATTGTCGAGGAGTTGAATGCAAAATTTCACAGCAACAACAGATGTTTTCGGTTTCTACGTGATTGATATGTTGTGGTTCGCGAATAATTTGTCATGATTTTTGGTTTTCAAGTGCGTACGCGTTGACCAAAATGAAAATTTGGCGGAGACAAAATTTGTCAGGATTTTTGGTAGCGCCAAACAAATTTTGTCAGCCTAGTGCGGCCGGGCCCTAACCTATGTGATATGTGTATGGGGTCACGCTGCTAAATGTCTTATCAACAAGCTTATAATCCTCCAAAAACGTGCTCTTCGGCTTATATACTTCACTGCTAGAAATGAGCATGCTATTCCATTTTTCGTTAAATCATCGATTCTACCCGTAACAATGATTTATTACGAAGCTGTCGCGAACCTAATGCGCGACATATCCCATGGATCTGCACCGTCACCTCTTCGAGCTTTCTTCATAAAATCTAATGAAGTCCACCGATACAATACTAGATCCGCAGCAAAAGGTACTGACTATTTTCAGAAAGATGCTAAGCTGGAAATTCAAAAACGTTCATTTTCCCGTTTTGGAACTTTAGTCTGGAACAATATCGCACCTACCCTGAGAGACAAACCTAAGTCAATTTTCCGAAAAACAATTCGCAACCATATGTTTGATATACTCTCAGCTCAGGACGATTATGTTGAAGTCAATTCCCTCATAGATAGCCTTAAATCTCTCTCTTAATTTTGTTTGATTAGTTTTGTTGTGTTAGTTCAGTTTGTTTGTTAGTTTTCCTTTCTTTTCTCTACTTTATACAGAAACAAAATTACTACTTTAATTTCTTTGTTCTACGCCATTTATATATAAATTTGATAATTTTCTTCTTGTTATTTATTACTAAAACCCTGTTAGCTACCCTTATTATAATTTGTTTTTCGTCACCTCCCGCCTCGAATAGCCCTGCTAATTTGCGGGAGGTGAAAATCTATGCATTTCAACCAAAGAGTTAATAAAGCTTGTTGTTGTTGTTATACAGTGCATTTTATTGATTCTGTTTTTTGATGACAATATACAGTACAGCGGAACCCGGTTAATACGGACACCAAAGGGACATGAAAAGTGTCTGTATTATCCGGGTGTCTGTATTAAGCGGGCTGATATAAGAGAAAATATGTGTCGTCGGGACAAACAAAACTGTCCGTAATAAGCGGGTGTCCGTATTAACGAGTGTCCGGGTTCCACTGTACTACAATGGTCACTCTGCCAGTCTGGGGCAGAATTTACTGGCTGTTGTAGAGGTGACCATTGTAGGGAGGTTTGTGTTAATGCGGCATGTACCTAAACATGACGATGTTCGATCGATCGTATGTTGCTTTTTCTTTGATGTATTTGTGATTAGAACCTAAAGGCTGTTCAAAATAAACAATGAAACATCAATGATAGGAAAACAATAAGCAGGCACGTTTTCGATGCGCGTTTTGAAAACGCCAACGCGTTTGTTGCTAAACGCGTTTTTCGCGTTGATTTTTGGTCGCTTAGTTTCTTTTCTAATGGTGAGACATCCAGACGAGAGTGAGCTGGCGGTGTGAAGTATTTGCGGTATAAATGACGAATATCTTTCTGTTCCGAGCGCGATGCTTTTAAAGGAAGCTAAAGGAATTTTCTGTTTCCCGACGATCAGGGTTTTCCCAAAAATTTGATGTAGAGGAAGGATTTTTGGAAGTAGACGGCGAAAGTGTTTGGGGGAAGGCATGGGAAGGTGGTTGCCCCCTGTCATTGGGAGGGGGGTTTGAGGGGGGCTCCCCCAGAACAAACAATTGAGATTTCAGGCTCTGAAAAGTGCATTTTGGTGGTTTTATTGTGGATAATGGTGAAAGCACTTTAATTCATTATTCCTTTTTCGTTTTTACATTCACTGATTAACTTAACTCAATTACACTTTACGGTAACCAAATGAAACTCACAAAAGAAAAGTTCATATTTTTTGGTGATAAATACTGCTCAATGGCATGTCAAAACAAAGTACACACAAGCTCACTGGTTCAAATTAAACTTACAGGTCTTGTACAGTTGTTTATTTTTCAACTGATGTAAACACGTCTTGCGTATCGAAAGTGAAATAATCCAAGTTCTTACACGCTGAGTTTATAGATCGCCGACCAAGACTGCTTTGCGAGCAGAGCTGACCATTAGCGGGTAGTAAAAAAAAATACAAATTCGATCACACTTAGTATTAAGTTGAGTGGCCAAGTACAACGCAAGTTTCCTTTTTAAACAATTAATAGTCGTGTGCGATCCTTCAGTTTAAAATCCATTTAATTAGATCTGACAGGGGGATCCCGACCCCCCGACCCTCCCCCTTTATCCGCCACTGTCATCAATTATCATGAGCTATCATGCGCCACGTGGTCAAACGGGAAAAACTACCATCAACTATCATTCACTTTGAACATGTTCAAAGTGAATGATAGTCGATGATAGTGGATGATAGTTGGTGGTCAAACGCAGGAGAGTGAGCTTCACTATCATGGACATCCGACTACCATGTGCCGTTTGACCACTCTGTGCTTCCCTTTTGGACTCTGAGTTCTGTGAAATACGTGTGTTTGCACAACTGAATGTATGGTAACGAGACAGCATGATAACGAGGTAAACACGGCACAAACGCAATGTACAAACAAACCCGAAGAAACGAAAGTTATTGCGCTTTTGTGAGACCACTCAAGTTTACGATTGCATTCTCAATCGTTGAATGCAATAATGCGGGTTTTTTAGGGGGCAGTTTGATAATCCATGCTTTTAATTATTTGTTTACAGATGGATACCTTATATTTACACAAGAACCAGTGCCTAAACTTTGTTTACAAGAAGGCAGCAATGCAGTCTTGACATGGAATTATAAAGTAGACAATAGGACAGCTGAGTTACGGTTTATCGTTTGGAAGGTATACAACAAAACTGAAATGAAACAAGTTACCTTGATAGTGGAATACAAGAATGGTTTTGTCCAGTATTCTTCCCAAGCATTATTAGCATATGGGACTGAGAGGTTGAAGAAAGAAGGAAGAGCTACTTTGGTTATAAACGACATAACCTTTGAAGACTCGACCAACTATTACTGCATCCTCAGAGGATAAACTGGAGCAGACTTACAGAGCGTTGTTGAACTTATTGTAACAGGTAATGCTTAAAGGGACACTGTCCTGATTTTAGCATGATTTGGGGAAGCTCAGAAACATATCTAGATCATAGGAAATTGAACAATAATGGTTTGATTCTATAGAATAGCACTCGACAAATGACAGGAGCCCATTAGGAAGTGAGGATGACAAACGACAGCGAGGATGGAAATGGATTGCAAAATGGATTTTTGAAAAGCGTCACTGCGTGAAATGAGTAATTTCGTTGAATTTACGGGGCCCTGATATTTTATGACACTCGACGAATCCTAGATCCGAACGCGACGTGTCAGGATACGCGGCGTGTCGTAGAGTGTCATGTTAACGACACGTCAGACGCGGCGTGTCAGGACAAATCATGGCCCTGGTACGCGGATTGCGGCGTGTCAAGGGATTTCAGATCTCTGGTACTCAACGGCACGGCCACTAATTATATATGAATCAGCCAAAGTACTAAAATTGTCAATGAGCGAAAGTTGAATCGAAGGACGTATTATTAGTAACACCAATTTTAAAATCATAGACGGTGAACATGGCGCTTGAGCGAATATTTCTTTCACGTTCACTATTTACGTATCAAATCAGAATGCACTGTACCTTCTTTATGTTGCAGTTATGTATCGCGTAAAGAGTACCTATAACTATATTTACACTTTTTTAAGTATCGTATAAAGATATTTGATTCTAGATGTATATTTACGCTCGTTTACGTACCACGTAAAAGTATTCTATACGCATCTTTACGTTCGTTTACGTATCGCGTAAAGGTATTCTATACGCATCTTTACGCTCTTTTACGTACCACGTAAAGGTATTCTATACGCATCGTTACGTTCGTTTACGTATCGCGTAAAGATAGTCTATGCGCATCTTTACGCTCGTTTACGTATCGCGTAAAGGTAGTCATATACGTCTCTTTACGCTCGTTTACTTATCGCGTAATGTATGTCCGTAAAGAAAAAAAATTGAATCCGTACAAGTAATGTCCGGCGGGGAGCTATATTGGATTGACGTATCAATAAATTATGTATAAGGGTATAAGGTCTATAAAGAAAATCATTTATTTTTTTTCTCAGAGCGCGAGCGGGCGGAACTCTCGAATCCTGCAATCTGATTGGTTCCGAGAGCGGGCAAGATTTTCCCATCTTGCCCACGGTCAAAAATATCAAATGGTTTGCCGCGGCTTTTGGATTTAGCGTGACGAGCAAAGTTTCAGTTATTAGCCGGCGTAACTTCGCTAATTAATTTTTTATAGTAAACCGTTCATGCTGCGTCCATAATTGTCCTTAAAAATGGACTCCAACGAGAGCAATCACTCTGAAAGTGAGTTTTATTATCCGGACGAAATACAGGATGAAACAACAAAGAGAACAACAGCGTTTCAGTACAAGAAAACCAGCAGAATTTCACGATGGCGGACGTAAAAGATTTTATCTTGGAACAACGTACAGAAAACACCGTCAAGAAAACCCAGTACGACATGAACATTTGGCGACGATATTTCTCCAGCATTGGCGAAGGGAGGGAAATTGAAAAAATTCCTGCCAGCGAGCTGAATGTTCTTATGTGTCGTTTCTTCATGGAGATAACGAAGAAAGATGGCGGAGCTTATGAGCCGTGCAGTCTTGCATCGTTTCATAGAAGTCTTCAGCGATTTCTGAATGATAAGAACTCCAAAATGAACATAATCAAAGATCACGAGTTTTCCAAATCTCGAGAAGTTCTCTCGTCCAAGAAAAAGCAGCTTTGTGAAGTCCATGCCAAAGGAAAACCGTCCCCAAGCGGCAAGACAGATTACCGAAGAAGAGGAAGATTTGCTGTTTCGCTCGGGTGAGTTTGGCGAAGACAATCCCGAAGCCCTTCAGAGAACCGTTTGGTGGCTTCTTTCCCTTCATTTTGGTTTTCGTGCAAGAGATGAGAGCATGAAATTAAAGTGGGGTGACATTGTTCTTGAAACCGACAGTGAAACGGGAAACGAACTGCTAGTCTGGGCGGCCAAAAGAGGATCCAAGACTCGCCACGGTGATGGTCACCACACTCGTGCATTCAATCCCATTGCACATGCATCAAACAAACGAACGATGTCCAGTTCGCTATTACAAGAAGTTCAAATCCCACCGTCCGGAAGATACCAATAAGCCAGACTCGCCATTTTATTTGGCCATAAATCATCGAAGGAAACCCGAAGTTAGTACGTGGTACACGAGAGCTCCGCTCGGGAAGAATGGAATAGGGAAGATGTTGAAGACCGCTGCAGCAAGAGCAGGATTACAAGGAAACGTAACCAACCACTCGGTGCGGAAGACGTCCATTTCTCGCCTAATGGATGCCGACATCCCGGTAAATTATGTAGCTCAGCTCAGCGGACACAAGAATCTGAAAAGCCTTGATTCTTACAAGTCTGCATCAGTTTCGCATCAGCGAAAAATGTCGCTAGTTTTAAGTCGAACGAGTCAACAACAAAGCACGCGGTCCTCTACGATGCCAACTTCTACCGCTACAGTCAGTACCACAGAGTCCGCAAACACAGCTGCACTTCAGTCGACGAATTCAGCACCGCCTGTTGTCCCATCTGCTTCAGATCCATTACCTTCAGGAATCTTTCCAGGAGCTTCAATTGGCAAGATTGAGGGATGTTCATTCACCTTCAACATCAGTGGCGATCAGAAAGTCGACAGTCCGAAGCCCCGGAAACGAAGAGTCATCATCAGTGATGATTCTGATTCAGACTAGTCGGAACTGAACTTTTTCCGCTGAACATTTTCTTCTATCCTTGAACGATTTTATGTCTTTTATCTTTGATATTGTGACGATTTCTTTCAGTCTTCAGTGTTATAGACTTGTGCGCCGTGTGCTACACTTCCAACTGCCAAGTGCAGTGATTTTACAGTTGTGAATGAATTTAGAGAACTTTGTAATTGACAGGTTTCACAGGTGTCGGTCAGTTACAGAAATGAAGCCTTTTAAATGCTTTTGAAAACTTTCAGATGTTTTAAATATATAAAATTCTAGTTTTCTTCAAAAGTTAGCACGTACAAAGTCAGTCATTTTTAAGACTTAAATTTTAATCAAATTGTCTCTTTTAATTCCAATACGAGCGCATGAAAACTTGTGAAAATAAAGATTTGTTATTATATTTCTTGTTGTTTAAATTTCTGTAACTAACGTCATTAAAGTTAAGAACTGAGTATTTTTCTATCGTGCTCGCAAATTTATTTTTAAGTTTTTTCTCGCTTAAGTTTTATCTTGCGCGCGCTTATAAAAAAACTAAGACATTTTCAAAACAGTTTTGCACGTTTTATTTGGCTTTTTAAAAGAATCGAGGGGAAAAAAATAAAACGTTATTTGCCGGCCTTGGTCGGTCCGTATTGAGAAAAACTGTGCCCTCGGTCTCGAGTACGGCCCTCGGCCTACGGCCTCGGGCCGTACTCGAGACCTCTGGCACAGTTTTTCTCAATACGGACCTCCCGGTCGGCAAATAACATATATATATTCGACGTTTGCTCTCGCGGCCTACACTAGAGTGAAAAGGAGACACTGTTCGCAATCTATAATCTGTTCCTAAGAAAGCAGCTTCATAAATTATATATATAATTTACAGCACAATTCAATAGCACTGAAAAAGGCGGTGTAACCTGTAGCATGCCGAATTATCGCGCGACGCGCCTCTCAGAGACTGGGCCCTATCAGTCGCCGTTGTTGACGGTCAGCTGTTAAACGCATGAGAAGACGCTTTCCCCGCGTCCATTTTGACCCGGGATTTATTCGACATCATTCAGTCACGTTTCAAGACATACGAGACGATCCTACTCCACAGGCATCACTCCTTTTGTTCTGGTTTCCTTTCAATTTTCGAACAGTTCTTGACATTGGAAACGGATTATGACACCTTAGCTGGTGCGGCTTAAATTAATTTTAGGTATACAATTTACTAGAACTAAGTTCTAGTAAATTGTATGGGGTACTTACAGTTGAAAGTCTGTGTCCCCTGATATGTGAGTGCTTCATTCGTAGCAAGGACACGGCCTGTCACTGAACGAACAACAACAGCAACCACACCAGCCACACCAGCCACACCAGCCACACCAGCCACACCAGCCACACCAGCCACAGCAGCCACAGCATCCACAGTAACACCTCCCACTTCATCTGACAGTAAGTTCCATTGTTCATGTATGTGATGACTTTGCATTATAGGTTGACTTATGACTTTAAATATTTAACGAAACGAACGTTTATCGCGGAAAGTAATTGACCCATGACAGTTACATGCAACCTATTATTGGACAAGGTCGTGATTTTGTCACTGGCGACCAATCGATTTCTGTATTTGTCAACGCCGAAGGCAGATGCAAATAAGGCCCGGGTCGCACTTGCGGACAAGTTTTGAAATGTCCCAACATTTTCAAAAAAAATTGTCAGGACATGTTGTCAGAAACATCTTGTAGAGTAACAAAAGGTTTAGTTACTAGCACAATAGCTTTGTACGTGCTATAAACCTCTTGGGACATTCCTCAGCTGTCCTCTGCAAAACAACGACGTGAAATGACCAAATTCTGGGTTTTGGGGAGAACAGCTTTGTCCTTCACAACAAAATTAAAATCATGAAGTTGGTTCGACCTATGACGATTACCACAGAAAATTAATAGAAACAAACGAAAAAAACAATGCATTGTTATTCACATATTGTAAATCCAGTTTTGGTGGCGTAAACCATATTATACTGGCACACAGTCCTGGAGGCCGCGGTAAATTTGAATCAGATATATGGAAACACGTGCTGCAAAATGCAAATTTGTTATTCTCAGAGAAAAACACAATGGTTAGTAGTAAGGTAAGGCCTGGGTAAATCATTAATATGTATAAGTGGATAGGTATAGGCGGCCTAGGTAAATCATTGATATGCAATTAGTGTCTTCCTGCATACGTAATAAAGTGACTAGGTAAAAGGAGGCTTCAAAACACGCTCCCTTCTCAAGTAAAGTTTGATATTTTTGAGCTTCTGAAGTTAAATTTCACATCTTAGAGGGTGTTTCAAAACACGCCCCCTTCTCAAGATAATTTTGCTTGGTCAGTCAATAATCCATTCTTCTATCTCAATAAAAGCGCCCTTTCTTCTTGTGATCGCATTCATTTTAAGAAACGTATTAGAAACTTCTAGTTTTTATCAAGATGGCTTTTAACAACGTATCCGCTATCGAAGCTGCTCTGATTACTTGCTTATGGAACTGCCTCGAAAAAGCGTGGAACGATTTACAAAGTGATTCTAAAAAACTTTCCGACCTGTTCCAGGAACCTGAACGAAAGGTAAAAGCTATCACCGCGAAAATAATTTATAGCAAAAACGGCAAATGGCAAATAAAGTTTGAAAGTTCGCGTGGGAACATTGAAATCAACATGCACAAATTGACCGCAAACGATGGCAGCTCGACATATTTGTCTAGCCCGTGCGACAAACTTCGCTCTAGAACGGTAAGCTTCAGTAAAAATAAGAACCCTACCATATTTGTACATACCGCAAGGTAGAACAAGAATATAAAGCTGCAATGAAGCAGGGTCCACGTTAAACCAGAGCAAGCTGAAAACATGGTGGTACACACGCAGTTGTGAAAACTCGGTATCGCGAGTCGCATTATGGCCACAGCACAAAACGTAACTTAACCACTCGATACCTCAAATCGCTCGAACTGTTACACTGATCCATTGCGAAGTCCGGCGTGATTTCGTAGGGTTTCAGGAAATTTTTACCGAAGCTTTTCGTTGAGAGCAAAGTCTAGCGAACGGGCACAACAAATATGGCGAGCAAACTGCTCTCCGTGTTAGAGGCACGAAAAGTACTCGAAGTTTCTCGGTCGCTGATTGAGCGGTAAAATACAAAGGATTTTTTCCGCGCCCAATCAGGAGCCAGTATGCAAATTACCTCTCGGAACTCGTGTGGTAAGACATCCTCCCCAGGGTTTTTTTTTTCGTCATCAAGACTTCTAACCCCTGGGTCTCCGAGGATGAGATGGTTCTTGAAGTTACTACTTAATAAATGGTATGCATTACATCAATTGTTTATTATAAGTTTTAGTTATGTGGTTTAATTGACGAAACAACTCAGTTTTATATTTTTTTTGGCCGGAAACTTGAGTCTTATTATTTGCATAAATTAACAGTTTCACCAGTGGATGTGCTATTCAAAACATTTTGTTTTTCTGAAGTTGCTTAAGGTGATTCCTCAGAAATAAAAGTTGTCGAACGATTTTTTTTAAAACTTTCCCTGAATGTTCCCTGCCAAGCACTGTTTTGAAAAATACAATAAAAAAGATAGGTCACCGTGCTCGCAAAAGAGATATGATGGACCAATGTCACCCCATTTATGCCTGTACTGGTACTAATCACGCGCGTAGTTCTTTCATCGGTTCGCGTAACATTTCGCGTTAGCTAGAAGCAAAGTTTAAAGTAATAAAGAAAAAAACATGATAAGTTTCAAAGTCTCGACCATATGGAACAATTTAATATATAATTTGTGGAAAAAATCACACAAATTCAAACGACATCGACTCAAAACGTTCCTCGCATCGATGTTTTCAAGGTCATAACTTGCACCCACGAGTAACGGTTTTGTGCACGCTTTTAGCGATATCTTTTTTTTTCTTCCGAAAATGTTTTTATTTTATTTTTTCAACTTAAAGAGGATAATTTGAACATCAAAATTATGCAATAAAAAATATAGGTCACCGTGCTCGTTTACGAGAAAACGTTTATTTACCTCCCTCGCGAGCATAGCCACAAAGAAAAAGCCGCCATGTTTTTAATGTGCGCGCTAATCACGCGCGAAATTATGCGCAATAAGGATGCGCAGTGCAATACTGAGGAATCACCTTAACAAGTTTAAGTTGTACTTTCACGTAGTACCGTGAACGTCCTCAAATCATCAGTTCATGCTTAAATAATTTCATAAAATGAAATGAAAGAAGCTGGAAATATCCCGCGAAATTGAACAAATTATCGGGGGGGCCCGGGCCCCCCGGCCCCTCCCCATGCTACGGCCCTGTTCTGCAAAGCGATGGCACCGAGTCCCACCCACGTAGTTCAAATATCACGTGTTACTGTCTTTTCGTTTACAAATCGCATCGTTAGTTACCAGGGCTCGAATTTAACAAGGACATCCGTGGAGCACTGAAAAGGGTCCCTCTCAACCAAGGTGCTTTGCGCGCCAATATTCTTACGGCGGCCATTTTCGGGTGCCGCGAAAATGGCGGCTTGAAGTTAAAAACTACTTTTTGCAGGATCCTGACCTTGTTCTCGCCACAAAAAGCAGTTAGACGACCCAAGTTAGCACAATTTCGAAAGTATGGCATACATTAGCGGTCATTATAGCCTACAAAATGTGCGTATTTTGGGCGAGCGAGCGCTGAATATTCCATCGAGTGTTTATAAGTCGCCATCTTGAATTAGGAAAACATTGAAAGGAGCGACGAAGGGAGAGGGAGTCAGGCAGAAAGGCGCCCCCTTCCTCGCCCTCTTTCCCTCGCCCAGGAACTCTCCACGTTTAGCGAATCCAAGATGGCGGCTTAACACTCGAAGCTCGAAGGAGATGAACAATCGCAAGCCCACAAACGGCCTGCATTGCAGGCTACGGTCATTAGCCCCACGAGAGATCGAGTTCCCTGGATGAAAACAATAACACGCAACCGCAAAGCACACTGGTTGAGAGCGACCCTTTAATTTTCGCGTTTTTTCGGATCCACCAAAAAATGTTACTGCAATTTTTTTTGTGTGCAAAAATTACAACAAGAAGTCCAAAGTGTGACCACTTAATTAAGGTGATTCCTCAGAAATAAAAGTTGTCGAACGATTTGTTTTTAATTTTCCCTGAATGTTCCCTAAGAAGCACTGTTTCGAAAAATACAATAAAAAATATAGGTCACCGTGCTCGCAAAAGAGATACGATGGACCAATGTTACCTCATTTATGCCTGTACTGGTATTAATCACGCGCGTAGTTATTTCATCGGTTCATGTAACATTTCACGGTAGCTAGAAGCAAAGTTTATAGTAATACTTGAAAAAAACTTTATAGGTTGAAAGTCTCGACAATATTGAACAATTTAATACCTTATTTGTGGAAAAAATCAAACAAATTCAAACGACATCGACTCAAAAACGTTCCTCGCGCCGACGTTTTCATGGTCATAAATTGCACCCACGAGTAACGGTTTTGTGCACACTTTTAGCGATATCTTTTTTTTCCTTCCGAAAATGTTTTATTTTTTTAACTTAAAGAGGATAATATGAACATCACAATTATGCAACAAAAAATATAGGTTACCGTGCTCGTTTACGAGAAAATGATCATTTACCTCTCTGGTGAGCATAGCCACAATGAAAAAGCCGCCATTTTTTATCGTGCGCGCGCTAATTACGCGCGAAATTATGCGCAGAACAGGATGCGCAGTGCAATACTGAGGAATCACCTTAAATGTAAGTTGTAAAAGTGAAATATTTTCAAATTATCGATGATAGAGAAACAGTGTAGTGGTAAGTTGCTACAAATAGCATTATTTAAGCCCCAGAAAGTGGGCATTGAAAATGACGGAAAATTAACATTTTGCCGTGGGTATGTAATTGTAAATTATTTTGTTCTGCAAAAAATAGTTGAGTGCCCGCGGACTTTTCAGTACCAAAAGATTCACAAAGGACGAAATATTCATTTGTAACTTCAAATTTGATCAAAATATGAATACCAGTTTGATTTTATTTTAGCCAAAGATGTCTCATTTTCAGTATTTTAAAAAGGTGGTTCCCCCCCTTACAAAGGACAGGGGGCCAGGGGGCCCCCAGGGGGAAAACTGAAAATCTGGTGCCAGTTTTGTGGAGTGGAAGAATGATATTATACCAGGATGTCAGCAGAATTTTAACCGGTATTTTGTATTTTGAGAGAATTAGTTAACAAAATCTCAGTTTTCAGGGTTAAAAATACCTCAAAAAAATACATTTTTGGGCATAAACTCCCCCCCCCCCCCCCCCCCTGATCCCAAGTCTAGGTTAGTGCAGGAAGTGAAACAAATATCATCATGAATGTTTCCACCCCAAGGACTAGCTACACACAAAGTATGAAGGAAAGTTTATTTTGACCATTTCCAATTTGGCTCCATCCTTAGCGACATTCGTTCTTAATAATTATAAACGGCTTTATCAGTATTCATTTTTTTCTACGCACTGTAACGTTTGCGTAGAAAATATCATTTTTTAAGCATTGCAATTTTTACACAGAAAGTGGCACTTTTTCAAAAATACACGAGTTTCTCCACTCCTAATGAACACAGTTATTCGAAGAACGAAGTCTCTGAAGAACCAAGTCTCTGAGAATGGCGATAGAGAAAGAAAACCACAGTTAACCAGAGGAAACAGATTAATTGGACGCCCCAGATGCTGACATGCACGTTTACGGAAGAACTCGAACTTTGTTCTCATCTAATGAGAACGGTCATTTAAAAAAACAGAATCTCTGAGAAAGGCGATCTAAAAAAGAAACTATAGCTGACCAGTGGAAACGGAAAATTAATACTAATTTCTAGCCAGTTTTTCGAGGGAAACAACCAGCGAAATTATATTGTTTATATTCACTTCTAAGCATTGCACTTTTTTCATGGAAAGTAGCACTTTTCCGAATGCTCGAACTTTGTCCAACTCTAATGAACACGGTTATTTGAAGAACGAAGTCTCTGAAGAACGACGCCTCTGAGAAAGGCGATCGAGAAAGAAAAACTACAGTTTAGCCGGTGGAAACGGATTAATTAAACGCCCCAGATGCCGTATCCTGGAGATCCTGCGCTATCGATTTAGATATTAAAACAACTTTGTGTTTTGATATCAGGAAAACAATAATGTTGGGTATTAAAACAGGGAAAGAACTATACTTTCTTAAATGTTGTAATATAAAAGGTTGCAATGCAGGTGTAAAGGCTTATCCTTTGCGAGGAACCAACTAAACATGGAATGTTCTATAAGCAACTCAGTTAAATGTCTTTATATTATTACAGATGAGGGGCATGGAGGTTGTTCTTGCAATTGCACCATATTAGGAGTTGTGATCGGCATCCTTGTTATCATTATCAGCGCTCTTGTTATCTACATAGTATGGCCTCACAAGAAAGGTAAACATTTTTCAGTTATTCCGAAATACATTTTCATGATAATTTTACACTTTTGAAAATGACATACCGAAGAGAGGATTTGAGTAACAGTTACATAAGTTAGCCAATCCTTTGAAACACTTACGTGTTTCAAACGATTGGCTAACTTTAACAAAAAATCACTTATTAAAGTGGAAATCAGAAATGTAGTTGTCAATATTCCTCTCTGATTAGCTTATATATTTAATTTGCTATTACTCCAAGTTAGTTTCTATGCAATCCTCCTCATCATTTCGAATTCTCCATGTGCTATCAGCTCCACTGCATCTCCACCATTTGCTGCCATCTGAGCACGGGGCCTTCCACTCTTTCCCAAGTGAATGTGACATAAGCTTTACACTCTGCATTTAAGGAATCTCTGTGTAAATGTTGTTTACTTTCAGAAAATAACTGGCACAATCATAGCACGCGTTTTTGTATATAGGATATTTTCTAAATCCTTCTGAGCACACGACCAATCCACCTCCAGCTCCTCAATACATGTTCACCGAAGTCTTCCTTCTCTTCGTCTCTGGTCTCATTAGATAGCAACTTTATGCATCTATTTGGGAAAAAAGTTGTCATCGCTAGCCTTGGTTATTTGGCTCCTGTTCAATCAGGCACCTTTAAGCACAATCTCCGTGATTGCGGCAAATATAGTCAGCTGCTGAGTATAGGATTGTCTTCCGCCCAAATGCGGTTCATAATCTTCCAAGTCATGTTAATCTCGCTTCATTTCTGCCAATAATATCTAGCTTTTCCCTTTTTCGTCAGTTCTAAAGAATAAGTTTGGGACTGGCCAACATATATCTCGGACTGATGGTTTCCATCTGGCTTTCATTATCAGCTAAAATATATATTTACTTCATCTGGGATTCCGTAGGTGGTTCGCACTTTTAAGTTCCCATAATATAAAGTTCCCATAATATAATGTTCTATTTAACTTTAACAGGAAGAGGTGACGGCCTCTCGCCAAGCTCTCCCTACTTTCCCCTCCTAGATTAAGACTGGCAATTGTTGGACTGTATTTATAAGACATTTACATTTTTCTTTTTAGGAACAGCAAGAAGAGAAAGGTATTATTTTACATGTAACTACATGCTTGTTACAGCGGCGCATTTTAATATTTTTTATCATTTCAAGAAGGATTTTTACCGTATACGTACATTTATTTTGTATTGATTATTTTTATAAAACATCCCGCTTAAACAAAAAGTCCCCCCCTCCACCTCTCCAAGTATCTCGAAACGTTTTCACGCTGTGAAAATGAAATTGATATGGTGTGTAAAGCATCACAAAATGTTTATTTTAGTGAAAGCCACGTTTCAATTATGGTGTCATATCACGCAATATTAACGTCATACATTTAACAAATCCGCCATTTTGGATCGGCCATATTGGATTTGTAAATTGTTCAGAAATTTCAGAAAATCTCCAAATTTGATTTGAAAAACGATTTTGGAAGGATTTCATCGTAAAAACCGAAAATCTCACGAAAACTGAAAAATAAGTTGAAAAAACGCCAAATTTGGGTAAAACGACCTATATCTCGAAAAGTAATGAAACATATGTGGTTTGTAAAGCGTCCAAACATGTTTATTTCAGTAACAATTGTGAATCAATTATGATAACATATCACGTCAAATTAAAGTCATACTTTTAAAAAATCCGCCATCTTGTATATCTAAATTGTTAAAAAATGTCAGAAAATCACCAAATTTGATTTGAAAATATCGAAAAAAATATAAGAATGCAAAAATACTGAAAATTTAGCTGAAAACACGAAATATGGATCAACGACATGTCAAAACTTGGTTGCCATGGAAACGCCAAGTCACGTTATCAAACAATTGACACGCCAAATATTCCCAGATAATTTTTCGGAAAAGTCACAACGTTTTCCTATAATTACTTGAATGCTCTTTATAATAAGTACGATAAATTTGAAATCAGCGTTGACACTTTCTACCCCCTCCCCGAAGAAGAATAGGGTTAAAAGCTCCTCCTCTGCCAAAGCAAAATTTTACAAACATAAAGCTGGTTTAATCATGAAGATTGAAAATTGTGCTTAATCACAATTGATTGAAAGGTGCTTAATCGAGGAAGTACTACAAAGACACTTTTTTATCTGCTTGGAATCGTTTGTTATTGATATGTTTTTGTCGTTTTTTTCTTTTAGAGTATATCAAGCAACGATTAATGAGAAAGCAGCCGATGTAAATGTAGGTCTATATAGAGAAATATAAATTAAGTCCGTTTAAGTCGGTGTAAAGTTTAATAATACAATATGAATTTCATACAACCTCTATCATCAGCATGTTTGAGAATTCGTTTTTAAGTTTTCCATACTACTTCATGCATCATCATGTTTGTCGAAATGTGCATGGAATAGAAGGAATGAATTTAAAAAAAACTGATAGGCTGGTAAAACAAATAAAAGACAAAATACGAAAGAAAACAAATACTTTGCACACACTCAAGAAATTGGATCACGGCTTCTAGAGACGCGAATTTGCACTTGACGAATGACAAGTGTTAACCAGGTCATAGATCAATACAGCTCCATATACGCGGGTGTTTGGCGATGCAAAAATACTTTAAACTATTTTGATATTTTTCAAATTCCATATAAGCTTTTAAATCATTTTAAACTTTATTGAACACGGAATGCCTTCGTATTGTGTATACGAAGGACTGGATCTTTCCTCGCTTCGTTTGATCCATGCTGTAAAACATTGAAGTGAGATTTCCCAGTAAAGAGCTAACAATCACCATGGTAAATTTTCGGTAGACAAACATTTCATTTTCAGTTGCAGAGACAAAAGGAAAGCCACGCTTTCATTCGACTGTTGTTGCCTCAACCCAGCTTATATAATTATATCCCCTGCATTTTATATTAGTTACCTACTTTAGGTTGTTTATAAATAAGATATATTTAAAGGTATTGTTCGAAGAAAACAAATGGTTTGAAAGATTTTAAACTAATTTCCAATAGCAGTAGTTAGTAATCTATTAACATTGTCAACTCTTTGTGAAATAATTTTCCTTCAATAGATTGCGGTTGAAATGGATGATCTTCGGCCAAATCAGTTTCTCGCAAGGACACAAAATTCTGAAGTTTCTCCTCAAAGACAATACATGACACTGGATGAGGTGACTCGATCACAAGATGTGACAGATGTTACACTGAATAATACGTCACAAAGTGCTGCACAAATCAGCCAATATGCGCCTCTTCATCCATCAACACGCTCTTGGGAGGTTACTAGAGAACACGTGACTATAGAAAAGATCATTGGCAAAGGTGCTTTTGGTAAGGTTGCCAAGGGAACGGCAACTGGCCTTCGCGGAAGGCCACAGAAGACACTAGTGGCTATCAAAATGTTAAAAGGTATGAAATAATCCTAAGATATTACACGTAAATTCACCGTAAAGTGGAACTTAAAACTAATACAATACTTGTTTTATTTGTGTTTTTGCGCGTGGAAATAACTTCGTCTAATATAGTGGAATCCCGATTTCTCGAACCTCCAAGGGAAACCATGGCAAAAAATTGGTTCGAGAAATCTTGATTCCACTATATTAGACAAAGTTAAACAAATCCAAGGGAAACGACTTTTGGTACGAGTTATTGGGATTTTTAAGAAATCGAGGACTCAAGAGATCGGTATTCCACTATAATTTGTTCCATTAATTTTACGGTGATGTTTTTGTGACATTGGTTCTTACATTTGTTTTCTAACATAATTTTAAAAATAAAGTTGGCGTTAGACAATTCAACCAGAATAATGAAATCCATGAGTACATGAATGATGTACAATGAGCGAGTTTTTAGGGAAACAGAAAAGCTTCTGAGCCTCTGTTTACCTAAAAACTCGCTCATTGTACACGATTCATTTACTCATTTCATTTCCTTGAACACATTTCATTCATTAATTTCAATGAAAGCCATTATTGTATGCTTTGTTTCCTGAAATTTGATCTGCTATGTTTTATGTCGTCTGCCTTATTTTTTTTTAATAGACCTGGTGCATTGTGCGAGGAAAAGCAGTGTTTAGCTTACAAATATTGAGGATTCTTGTAAACTTATCCTCAAATGTATAAGCTAGCATTTTTAGGACTGATCATATTGCAGATAATGCGCCCGAGTCAGACAAGAAAGACTTGTTATCAGAACTTGAAGTGATGAAACAGCTCAAACCTCATCGTCATGTCATGAAACTACTGGGATGTGTCTCTGAATCTGGTAAATTCTGAGATTTTAATACCCTTCAATGAAAAAGTTTTTAAAGGGAGTGTTTCACGGTTCGGCGCATGTGCCGGCTTATCAACTTTATCCATTTAAAAAACCGTCCCACTCACATGTACTTCTCGATACTTCAGTATTCGCATACTAAAATTAGCCAAGAAAAACGACGAATGCCCACAATTCACAAACAATTTCAACGGATTACACAGAGAATGTCGACATTTGAATACAAGAATAAATTACCAGAATAAATCCTTCGGGCCAACACTTTATTATGGTAATTTATTCTGGTATTCAATATTGACAATTCTCGGTGTAATCCGTTGAAAGTTTTTGTGAATTTTGGTCATTCGTCGTTTTGCTTGGACTAATTATAGTATGTGATTCAGGCTGAAGTATCAAGAAGAACATGTGAGTGGGTTTTTTTAAACGGATAAATTTGATAAGCCTGAACATGCGCCGAACCGTGAAACACTCCCTTTAAAATCTTTATCCTCGTACAATATTTAAGTTTCCTTTCTTTTTTGTTAAAGGACGATATATAAAGTCATTTTTTGACGTCATGTACACATTCACTTTCAAATGGACGGAAACCGCAAAATAATAGTTTACTAAGGTAGAGAAACACCAAAGATGTAACAAGCAACCACAAAAGAACAAGGATAGAGAAGATTAAGACGGATTGCGAATGGCAAACGTGACAATTTTAAGCTAAATTTTCCATGATGTGCAAACAGTGACCATCATTACAATGGAATGGCTCCTTTTTCTCAACAGTTAGTATTTATTTTTCTTCAGAGCCTTTGTTGGTGCTGATAGAATATGTTCCATTTGGAGACCTGCTGGGATATTTGAGAAAGAGCCGTGGATTGAATGACACTTATTATAAAGACCCGGATATCAAACCACAATCAAGTCTTACGTCACAACAGCTGATGAAGTTTGCTTGGCAGATCGCTGATGGAATGTCCTATTTGTCATCAAAATCAGTAAGTAAAGTAGTTTTAAAGTATTATTTACTTATTGGAAACTGTTTCGCGCACTCATTGGCTCATTGTGGAATATATCGCTATGCCTGGAGATTCGTCACTCCATTTACGCCATGTCAGACTATGACGCCATCTCGTAATATATTCTATGGCAAGCTATCGTCAGAAATCAAAGCTTTAAGACATTTCATGAACTGTAGGGTACAACGCAAGTAAATAGGGGGATGAGATTTGGACGAAGAGATCATGATGATATAATGGCATGCCTTTTCTGTATACGTAGCCACACTGATGGTCTCGTGTAGATTGCCATTCTAGTAAGCAAAGAGTTCCACTTCATCAGGTTTCGAACTGACACGAGATGATGGTTCCGGTCTCTACCGATTATCTGACTTTTTTAAAACAAAAATTCATGTAAGACAGAATAAACGTTACGTAAACAGAGAAAACAATTACACCGACTCAAGAGAGGATGATTTAAGAGAATAATTCAATTTCTGAGAAACGTGACCAAGAAAGAAATCTACAGTTGACCTGTCATGTTTTAGCAATATAAGGGGGACAATAATGTTGGTATTAAAACAAGGAAAGGAATATACTTTCTTAAATGTTTTAATATGAAATGTTGCAATATAGGTGTAAAGGCTAACCTTCACGAGGCGAGGAAAACCAACTTGACATAGCCACATGATAATTTTTATCAATATATTATTAGTTTCGCGCCATGCTGTGGGAGTTATTTGTACCTTTATATTTTCCTTCTGATCGAGGCTCCTACACACGTTGAGCAATCAGGTATAGCTCAGCTATGGACTGAAATTAAAAATAGATTTCAAAAACTTATCATTGAAGAGACCCATGTATGAGAGAATGCTTCTCTTAGATCATCCTCTCCTGACAGACTACTTCTGCAGGTTTTAGAGACTGACGATATATATGTTGATGCCAGCGATATTGCGCAAAACCAGACAGTCAATTGACTATGTTTTTTTTTCTTTGTTTAATGCACTTGAACGTATTTATTTCTTGTAATCGACTTACTTATTACTGTGATTAATTTTTCCCTTTGTATTTTATTCATATTTTAAAATTTGACGTTTATTTTATTTTTTATTGTAATTCATGTATGTTTTTTTTTTCAAGTACTGTAGAGTTTTTTTCTAATCATTCTATATGTAGTAAACCAACATGAACTTGCGGGTTACCAAGTGTAAATTGTTTGTGTTTAAGATAGTTACCGCAAAAATCTTTGTAGGAAAATTTGTTGCAGCAATGATAGAACCCTAGGCAGTGACGACTGTTAGTGTTTGAGTTTTCGCTTTGGAATCCACTCCTCTATTAAATATCAATGATTCAAGTACTTTCTGTTATAGATTATTCACCGAGATCTTGCAGCTCGCAATGTGTTGGTCGGTGAAAGAGAGACATGCAAAGTAACTGACTTTGGAATGGCCAGAGATGTTCAAGAGGACAACATTTACGAACGAAAATCAAAGGTACCAAACACGCTGAATAAAAGATTGCTGTCATTAATATCCCGTACGTGGCCGAACATAAAACTTTCCATATATCACACTGCGCGCTAGTAGGCAGAATCTGTTTAAGATGATTTTCGTCCATGATATCTTTCCTTACCATTATTTGCATGCACCTGTTTTTTCTATTGAGATTTTAAAGATAAATTAGATTATGAGCCTCTTAGGGCTGAAGTAATTAGGTTATTCTTCTTTTGTCGCTACTGGCTTACTACCAAAAACGTTAATTACTTAAAATTAACCGTTGTCATTAGTAGGTAACAACTTTATCTACTTACTAAATTTTTTGAACCCAGGAGTATCAGCAGCTCGTCTACTGTGATCGTCAGGGTGAGGTCCTGAAAAGGACTGTTGTTGATAAGTCTAAAGATGATTTTCGCTCATGTCAGTCGTAACGTCAGTCACCAACAACAGTCCTTTTCAGGATGTCTCTCGTCCATACGATCACACTAGACAAACAACTTTATTTACAGCATAGCTGAAAAAATATTGCTCAGGTTAGTTATAATTAAACTAACATTTGAATAATCCAAGTTTTACGCCATATATCAAGCTAGCATATAAACCTGTGATCTTGTTTGCTTTGTCACTACAGCTAAATAAGTTCAGTCTATTTTACCTCTAGGGACGTCTCCCAGTAAAGTGGACTGCAATTGAAGCGCTCTTATATGGGACATATTCTACACAAAGTGATGTGTGAGTACAAACACACTAACAAAAAAACGCTAGAATAAGAAAACAAATAAATTTATTTCCAAGCAACAAACTATATCCATGATATCGCAAATACAATTTATATGTACTTTGTTCTTACAGGTGGAGCTATGGAGTTCTCCTTTATGAGATTTTCACGATAGGTAAGTTACCTTTCGGCGATAGATCACGTCAAACTTTGTGTTTGGAATTTGGGAAAACATGCAAAAATCGTTTGGCTACTTTGTTATTTTTTTGTTTAAGGATTTGGCTCTTTTTGGCATAAACAAGCCATATATAGTAAACCAAATTTCCGAGAGCGAGATTCAAAATATTCCTCAGTGAGTAGAGCTGCAACGTTGAAAATTAAAATTAATATTCCTCAGGAGAGTTGGCGAAACAAATATGTTTTAGTTGTTTCCGCGACAGTAGATAATGTAAATTTACTTACTCATCAGTGGAGTTTATGTTGATATGTCTGACTACTCTAACTACTACTAAACGTTGCTATAGAAACGAGTTGTACTGTAGATTCTAGTAAGGTAAATGTAAATTTTAGTATTGCGCGCTGATGCATTTGAGTGTTTTGATAAGTACCGATGGTCGTCTTGATGTGTCATCTCTCATCTCTCTTTCAGGTGGTTCGCCATATCCACGGATGGATGGCAAGAAAATTGCAAACTTACTTCAGCAGGGATACAGAATGCCTAAGCCACAACACGTGGATGAAATATTGTAACTACATTCTGTTTTTCATTTCTTGTAGATCTTCTTGTATATTCCTTTCTTGCTTTCAAAATCATTTATATCACTGCTCCTAGATAACGTGTTCAACATGAATTACGAAGATGGAAGAAGTTATACGAAAATATACGAAATGATTTTTTTAGCTTTAGATTTATCCACACAAAACCTCATTTCCGTTTAGTTATTGTCAAGAAAATTATCTTGTTTGAAAAACATAACTTTAGGGTTTGAAAGCGACACGAAATATTGATCTCAATATGTGGGAGTTATATAATTAGTTATTTTTATTATTATTATTTCATCCAAATTCAAGGATTCAGAGAAGCGTTCGATTCTAACAGCGATCATATGGAAACCAGGCTTAAGCTATACAGTAAATGAAATAATATTCATTGATAACCTGCTTGCATTATATATATTCCATCATCTTAAACAGCATTAAAGCAATCATAGTCAAACTTTATGAATTTTCCTAAAAAGTAACTGGGAACATTTTGGTGTGTCAATTTTTTCAAATCAAATTTGGTGATTTACTGACATTTCTGAACAATTTGAAAATCCAAGATGGCGAATATTTTTAAAGTATGACGCTTTTTTGCGTGATATGATAACATCATTGATTCGTGCTTGTCACTAAAATAAAGGTGTTTAGATGCTTTATACACCACATAAGTTTCATTTTTATACCATGAATACTTTTCGAGATACAGATCGTTTTATCAAAATTTGGTGTTTTTTAGCTTAATTTAATTTTTTATAAAATTTTCGCTTTCCTTCCAAAATCTTTGCTGTTTTAGCATCTTTTATTTTTCTTGATGTTTTCAAATCAAATTTGGAGATTTTGTGACATTTCTGAACAATTTAGAACTCCATGATTAAAGATCCAGGATAGCGGATTGTTTCAATGTATGACGTCATGATTGACACGTGACTGTCACTACAATGAACATTTTTGGATGCTTTACACACCATAAATGTTTCATTTTCATAGCGTGAATACGTTTCGAGATACATAGGGAGGGGGGGGGGGGGGGGGGCACTTTCCCCCCCACCCAGCCAGGCTCACGAACGAAAAAAATTCCAAGCAGAATAGGGTTAAACCTCATTTGCATGCACTCTTCTGTAACTTCAGTTCGTGTGCTATTGTTTTCACTCGCAAATAACGTAGTAAAGTAAAATATTATTTGTCGTCAGTGAACTAGGCGTATTGCCTCTCCGCCTTTATGGGATGTTAGTCCAAATGTTGCCGGTTACCTTTCCCGGCATTTTTGTCAGGTTGTTGACAAAATCATCTCGCCTGTACCCATTTACGAGTCTTGACAAAGTGCGAGCCATGCGAGATGGCTGACTCGCATGACTCGCTGGCTCACACTTTGTTCACACTCCCCATTTACACATTACAAAGGCCCTGCCAGGGCTCGAACCCAAACCTTTCGATCAAGACTGGAGTCTAATTAGTGTACTAACGCCGCGCCTCCTACTGCACTTAGTGTACTCAGATTAATGACAGGGTCGACTTTGTTCTGGTTTTAGGTATGGAATAATGACGAAGTGCTGGCAAGAATACCCGGATGTTAGACCAACATTTGCTAATTTGACGAGTGAACTCAAAGATATGGAAAACCAACACAAGGTGAACTCTTGGAGGATAGATAAAAATGAAACTGTTTGTTCTTCTTCCGCATAAGTCGAACGTACTTATGCTAGCAAACTATCAAAATTAATCCCTGTTTCAAAATAGTCGTAGAAACTTGGCTTATACTCATTGTCAGTCCAGATGTTTCCAGTTCTACAACATTGACTGTCAAAACCAAGACCATAGTAATCGTATACATGTATATTGCTGAATACAACACGCTCAAAGTTGAAACTTTTCAATTGGATAAGTCACGAGCCCGATTCACGGTTGCTTCTGGTGTTCTACCTGATTAGCAAAGAAAACAAAGAGTCTGTTGTTATTGGTTAGACCAAGTTGCATGAGGATTTTCTATTAATCACACAGCTAAGCAAACGCAAAAGCTGAATCATTTTGACCTTCAATCCAAGAGTGCTCTATTCGTGAATCAGTTATCGGTAGTTATATTGTAATAGGTCGTAAAACTATGTAAGATAACCAACCATTTTTTCTTAATTTGTCTTCTCTACAGAGGCTGATCAACATGAAAATGTACGACGAGCAGCTGTACGCAAACGTTGAAGATTTGATTGTGTAGGCGAACAAACGTCATCTGGTCTTACCTAAATTTAACCGATGGTCTGAAGTGTAGGGAACAGCTTGACTGTATAAAAAAATCCCATTGGATACTCGCCTGTCGCCCCAAAGTTTCTTGTTTTAGAGTTGGTTTGGTTTAGTTTGACATAGGGTTTACGATATTAATTTTGCGTTTTTGGTCTGAAATAAATAGGTATGATTTTTGCCTTGTGGCCGAAAACTGGCTTTGTTGGGAACTACTTTTCTCTTGAAATTATGGGGCATAGATTGTTAAACAGAATACAAGAAGATATAAGTAACTGAAAAAACTTGAGCTATATATATAATCATACATTTTTTTTAGTTCGTCAGAATGTTTTTAGCGATAATATTATTTTAGTCTGAGAACCACCCAGTGGTGGTCTTTTTAGAGAAGGACTATTTCAATAGAAAGAGCCAATTTCTCTGTTGACTACTAATAAATATCATTTTAGTTTGAACAATACATCAATTTGTGTGCTACATTTTAATAGTGACGTTTAAAAACGCGCACAGGTTATGTATCCCTAACTGAAAATAAATAAACGTTTCTTAAATAAGTCCTAGAACTGAGAGTTGTCATGAAGGGAACTGTTCTATGATCAAAACATTAAGAAGCTTCAGTTAGTCCAGAATTTTGCCTGTAGAGTTGTCCTAGGCCTTAGAAAATACGACCATATCTCTGAAGGCCTCAAGTCACTAAATTGGACAGTGTAAAGGACAGACTTCTCTTACACGACTCTGTTATGGTTCATAAATGTCTAAACAATCTTGTACCGGCCTATCTGTGTAAGAAATTTTCTAAACACTCTACTGTACACAATAGAAATACTAGGTATACCTCCGACCTAAATCTACCTAAATGCAGGCTTGCCGCGGGCCAACGGACCTTTGCCTTCCGGGGCGCAAAGCTGTACAACAATCTACCAAAGGACATCAAACAAGTTAAGAGGCTGTCTCTGTAAAAGCGGACCGGTCGGTTCCAGGTCGAAAGATAAAATAGCCTGATTTTTTGTGTGGCGAAAGGCCTTCATGCCAAAGTAACAAAACCACAATTATTTCGGTTCTTGCTTTTAACTTTTTCCTGTTAGGGGCGAAAAATAATTTTCACCGATGGGCGCTCGAGCGCGACCGAAATCGTGCACGATTGTTTACGTTTTTTGAGCGATTGGCGCAAAGCAATGAAATAATATATTACAATAATGTTAACATAGAAACGTAGATATGCTTCTACTTTATAGGCTCTATGAGTTTCAAGCAATTTAACGTTGAGCTATTTGAATACCAGGCGGCTACTCGCCCCTACATGAACAAGCTCGCGGGGCAAGCCAAAAATTGGTCATTTTGTACACCTCATTTCTCAGCTGGCGGATGGAATTAAAAGATGACAATAACATCAATGTAAAGTCTGGACCTTGCCCTATAAGAATATGTAACCAAATGTTGTCTATATGACGATTCTTGTAAACGGTCGTCGAACAGTTTCCTCTAATATTGAAACATTTCCTCTAATATTGACACATTTCCTCCTATAAAACTGACCCCGAAATTAATGAGAACTTTAATAACTTGGATCAAAGCTTGCCATATGCCAGAAAATGCAAGTGGACGATAAGAAATCGTTAAGGAATAGGAATGCAGATCATGGTGCAATCTTTTAAAGTTGGTATTCGTCTCAATTCATCGCAAATATTCATTAACCCTTTTGATGACGTAATTAGCATTATATAAGACTCAAGTAATTATGCATGGGTGTCATTTGCGCTAAAGGCCGTGGCAAACGAGGAAACATTGTTGCGGAAACATTTTTGCGGACGCAAATGTTTCCCCGTTGGCCCGCGCACGCAACATTTGTTGCGGACGCAAATTTTGCGTCTGAGATGCAAAAAATGTTTCTGAATTATTTCAGAAACATTTTTCGACGCAACAAATGTTTCCCCGTTTGCTCGCGGAGGAAACAATGTTGACTAGATTTCAGGGCTTGTTTTTCATTGCGCGCGCATAATATGGCGTGTTCGCAGCATTTGTTTCCCGTAAAATGTATCTTCGTTTGCGCAGCAAGGAAGCAAAACATTGTTTTGCTGCCCGCTCGGGCAAACGGGGAAACATTTGCGTCCGCAACAATGTTTCCGCAACAATGTTAGGGGTGACGAATGGTAAAATCGAGACTTGCCGAGACCCTGGTTTAAAAATCCGAGCCCGAGACTTAGCGCTCCAAAAATCCGAGCCCGAGACGCAGTGATCCAAAACTCCAAGAAAATAGAGTATAAAAGAAGCTGCATTTGCGAGATTCAAAATTCGAGACTCCGAGACCGTCCTATTTCTGGCGAGCCCGAGATTCCGAGACGCTTTTTTTAAGCGCCGATCAGTCCGAGACTCGGCTTAAATTTGCCGAGATTCGTTATTTTTGATAGACCATTCGCCACCCCTAATGTTTCCTCGTTTGCCACGGCCTTAAGTCCAAAACTGACAAGTCATGGAATGACGACTCTCCGGCGCCAGCGCGTCCGGCCAACCTGTCTCGGGACGAATTTTCAACGGTTATTCAGCCAACTCAACCTGTTGCAGAAGCGGGGCAATAAACGTC
The DNA here is from genome assembly GCA_029204205.1 of Desmophyllum pertusum. NCBI lineage: Eukaryota > Metazoa > Cnidaria > Anthozoa > Scleractinia > Caryophylliidae > Desmophyllum > Desmophyllum pertusum. Next base: position 54,289 of record MU825431.1, on the reverse strand, counting down.
ACAATCTACTGACTCGAATGAAGTGGGAGCGTCATCGGCTATGGGAAGTGAAACTGGACATTTCACAGAAGAAACTCGGAATCTGGGGGCTGTTCGGTTAAACTAGAGGTATTTATTCATTTCGTTTCGTGTCGTTGAAATTGGTTCTTGTGCCGTTTTATAAAGGTATAAAGGCTGTTGTCTGTTCGAAGTAGAATTTTTGGTGGACGTTTGTTGCGGTCCACGTGTTTCGTTAAGTTATTCTGGTTTCGCTGTTATTTTCTCGTGACATGTGTGCCGAAGTGAGATTTTGGTTTCTGGCGCTGGCGGACAATTATATTACCCAAAGTTGTTTTGCTGCACCGGCCTTTTGCGTTTGTTTTGCATGCAGACTTGTTTGTGACAAGCCAGTGTAGTGGCCTGTGTTTGGTGAATACTTGTGCAGCATCTTCGCAAGACAGCGAAGTGGTTTTCTAAGCGGTATGTGCTGACACTGCTGAGAATTTATATTCGTGTCAGGTCAGTGATATAGCTTCTGGCTTGAATAGTAGTCTGCGGAGTGTCCCTGACAAGCCAGATAAGTGGTTTGTGAATTGATATTTATCGGAATATTGTTTGTACAAGTCAGTGAAGTGGTTTGTGAATTGTTATCTTTGTTGTACAAGCCAGTGAAGTGGTTTGTGAATTTGACAAGCCAGTGAAGTGGTTTGTGAATTGTTATCTTTGTTTGTACAAGCCAGCGAAGTGGTTTGTGAATTGTTATCTTTGTTTGTACAAGCCAGTGAAGTGGTTTGTGAATTTGACAAGTCCAGTGAAGTTGTTTGTGAATTGTTATTAATCAGAGCTTTCTTTTACAAGCCAGTGAAGTAGTTTGCGAATAATAATTTAAATGTGAATTGTTATCTTTGTTTGTACAGGTCAGTGAAGTGGTTTGTGAATTGTTATCTTTGTTTGTACAGGCCAGTGAAGTGGTTTGTGAATTGTTATCTTTGTCTGTACAAGCCAGTGAAGTGGTTTGTGAATTGTTATCTTTGTTTGTACAGGCCAGTGAAGTGGTTTGTGAATTGTTATCTTTGTTTGTACAAGCCAGCGAAGTGGTTTGTGAATTGTTATCTTTGTTTGTACAGGCCAGTGAAGTGGTTTGTGAATTGTTATCTTTGTCTGTACAAGCCAGCGAAGTGGTTTGTGAATTGTTATCTTTGTTTGTACAGGCCAGTGAAGTGGTTTGTGAATTGTTATCTTTGTCTGTACAAGCCAGCGAAGTGGTTTGTGAATTGTTATCTTTGTTTGTACAAGCCAGCGAAGTGGTTTGTGAATTGTTATCTTTGTTGTACAAGCCAGTGAAGTGGTTTGTGAATTGTTATCTTTGTTGTACAAGCCAGTGAAGTGGTTTGTGAATTTGACAAGCCAGTGAAGTGGTTTGTGAATTGTTATCTTTGTTTGTACAAGCCAGCGAAGTGGTTTGTGAATTGTTATCTTTGTTTGTACAAGCCAGTGAAGTGGTTTGTGAATTTGACAAGTCCAGTGAAGTTGTTTGTGAATTGTTATTAATCAGAGCTTTCTTTTACAAGCCAGTGAAGTAGTTTGCGAATAATAATTTAAATGTGGAGTTGTCAAGCCAGTGAAGTGGTTTGTGCGCGATAATTTAATGGAGAGATATTAGTGCCAAGCCAGCGAAGTGGCTTCTGGGCTGAATAGATCCGCGACGTATCTTGACAAACCAGTGGAGTGGTTTGTGAGTTGTTTTAGATGGAGATTTGTTTGTGACGCAAGCCAGTAAAGTTGTTTCTGAGTTGTAATTTCATAAAGAGTTATTCGTCGGGGCTAAATTAGCCGGCGAAGTGTTTGTGCTCAGAATTAAACGGCGAAGCATCGTGATAGACCTGTGAAGTGGTCGTGTTGTGGGTAGCCAGTGGAGTTTTCTGGCGGCCGGGATAGGGAATTTTTTCTGGGTGTTATTTGAGTGATCTCTCGTGATTTTTATTTGTGACAAACCTGTGAAGTGGTCTGTGAATGTTTTTTGACTTCAGGGCTACTGAATTTTACTCTGTCATTTTGGCCTTTGCTGGTTTTCAGTAGTAAAAAATTCAGACCAAAAGGGTGACTTACTGCAGTTGAGCCAGGGCCCCTATTGGCCAGCTACTTCAGGGCTACCGTAGCGGCCACGGGACTTCGGTCCCGCTGTGTATTCCGCTCTAACAATTTACGAACAAGGATGCTGCGGGGTTGGACTCTAAGAGGCTACCTTGAAAATAACTACCGTAAAAGCTGTGGCGTAAATATTTACGCCACAGCTCTTGATTTGGATCAGATTTCACCGTTTGAGTGTCACACTTCAGAATTTCACTGGTCATCTAGAGTTCCAATGCATTCCACGAGAAAATTCAAATTCATGCTACGAGAAAAAAATGGAAGAAAGCGATGGACTTTCCAGGAACTCATCCAGCAGTCGGGTATGTATTAATAATATATTTCTCTGTCAGGTGAATCGGGGTGACATAGTAACAGTAGAACGTAATTCAGTTCTGCATCCTAATCAAAACAAACCTTACTAGCTTAAACTTAAATGACTCGAAAACAATATGACTGAGTCGTGAATTGTTTCTTGTAGAATATAATTAAATTATTTAGAGGATAACGAATACTGATATTCAGCTTGGTTTGGACCAAATTTCATTGTTAACATGAATTAATTAATCACATAATTATAGCTGCATTTTAAAAGATTGCCCCATGACCTGCATTCCTATTCCTTGACGATTTCTTATCGTCCCCTTGCATTTTCTGGCATATGGCAAGCTTTGATCCAAGCTATTAAAGTTCTCATTAATTTCGGTAATTCGGGATCAGTTTTATAGGAAGAAATGTGTCAATATTAGAGGAAACTGTTCGACGACCGTTTACAAGAATCGTTGTATAGACAACATTTGGTTGTATATTATTGTAGGGCAAGGTCCAGACTTTAAATTGATGTTATTGTCATCTTTTAATTCCATCCGCCAGCTGAGAAATGAGGTGTACAAAATGACCAATGTTTGGCTTGCCCCGCGAGCGTGTTCATGTAGGGACGAGTAGCCGCCTGGTATTCAAATAGCTTAACGTTAAATTGCTTGAAACTCATAGAGCCTATAAAGTTGAAGCATATCTACGTTTCTATGTTAAAATTATTGTAATATATTATTTCCTTGCTTTGCGCCAATCGCTCAAAAAACGTAAACAATCGTGCACGATTTCGGTCGCGCGCGAGCGCCCATCGGTGAAAATTATTTTTCGCCCCTAACAGGAAAAAATTTAAAAGCAAGAACCGAAATAATTGTGGTTTTGTTACTTAGGCATGAAGGCCTTTCGCCACACAAAAAATCAGGCGATTTTATCATTCGACCTGGAACCGACCGGTCCGCTTTTACAGAGACAGCCTCTTAACAATATAAAGACATTTAAACAGAGGATTAGCAATTATATAAGGCAGCGATCATTTGCTCAGTAATTTTATTTTTAATTTTATTTTTAAATTTATACTAATTATCACATATTGATTATTATTCTAATTTAAGTTAAATTGCTATTAAATAGTTAAATAATTTATTTATTTAGTTTATTATACATTGTGACAGAATAGCCCTATATAAGGGAGTCTCAATAAAGTGTATGTATGTATTGTATCAAGCAGACAAAAAATCCCCAAAAAGTTTTAATATGGTTACTACAATTCGAAGGCCTTACATAATAAAGTTTACGAAAATAGTACCTCTGTAACTGGCCTGGTAAAGCCTGTATGTTCGCCAGGAATTCGATAAGAACACACCAGGGCGGACAAAAAATCCACCAGCGATCCCCTTGAAAAATGGACGATAAAAAACACTCCAGCAATTGAACCATACAAGGTCGACCAACACACATTCTAAATCTAGAAATCGGCCATACTAAATTACAGTACATACTTTGAGCGTTTTCAGGCATACCCAAGACATTTGCCTTGCCGGGCTACACACCCCAACCGAGGAGATGAAATTTTAAGTTTTACACCACTTACCACGACATTTTTTTAGTACCTAGCTACCAGGTTCTGGGAGGGCAAACTTTTACCAGGTCCGGTTTTCGTATCTCGATATCGGATTGAAACAGATTATCTCAGGACATTAACACAGATGCGATTCTAATCGGCCATGTTTTAATAATCAAATTCCCTTAGTTCTAGATATGTTATGCGAACTACACTAGAAAGCATGTCCTGTACACTATATCCGATTTTCTTTTCAAGAAAGCCAGTGGGAACACATTCCCCGGGAATCTGTCTGTGCTGCATACTACAAAAAAAATCAAAAACTCCCGAAATTAATTGTGGTCCATTGTCGCTAGTTATTGTCAATGGTAAACCATGAGTCGTGACGATTTTCTCCAATTTTTCGATTATATTGCATTGTCGGATGTCGTGGATTGCATGATTTCAATTTCGTATTTTGAAGTAATCCGCTACGACCAACACCGTGTCACCTGATGGTAAGGGCCAGATTTTGTCACGCTAACAAGCTAGACTGTTCACAGCCTCTCTATTTTCTCGACGCTAACAGCGAGCGGAAGCGAGCGCGGAGCGCGAGGGGGTGCGCTTCGCGCTCAGTTCCAGTTCGCTCGCGGCTACAACGATCTTAGAAAATAGATAGGCTGTCAACAGTCTACTAACAAGCACAATCATGCTGTCACTTCTCTGTCAATTCTAGGCCGCCAAACTTTTGACCGCAATCTATGTTTTATGCTGACAATTCCGGAATATCCTTCATGGGCGAGTATAAGGACTCGAGGCCTCAACTTGTTAAGTACAACAATCCTATTGCCACAGAGGATCATTCTTCTTTTCACTCTTCTTTTGGCGTGTAAAACTCTAACCCGAACATTTTACTTCCGCTTCCCGAACATTTTACTTCCGCTTCCGACCGTTCCGTATTGGCCCTTGACCCTTTGTTCTTTTCCTATTGTGAAATATTACGCAGTGTTACGATTTTCTTTTCCCGCCTGCCATAGACTTCTCGCTCCATAACATCCGGGCTCCAGCCCCCTCTCTCCCATCTTGGAAGCGAGGACCATCACCGTCGAGCTCGAGGTTTCTCAGCTGTTATCAGCCGCAAGTCGGCAGTGAACATAACTGGAGGTTTCGATAATTTTGGTTCAAGTTATCTTGAGAAATAAAAATCTCACACGTTCTTTATTATATGCATAGCTCACTTGCTTGCTCAGTTTAACAGAACCCGAGCCGACTAAACTGCATGTCCGACCGTCCCTGTATTCCTATACAGTCGAACCCCGATTAAGCGGCCACCCTCGGGGAAATGGCAATGGCCGCTTAATCGGGGTTGGCCGCTTAAACGGAGTTTCGTCAGAAATTAGCATAAGGCATGGTATAAAGTCACTTTATGTGAATACAATACACGCTTGGAGGCTTGTGACAACTGTTGTTTGAATGTTGTTTGAATGTTTTTAATCATTCGTCACCTTCTATTTCGGACTCTTAACAGATCATCAGGTTTTTCAAAACAAGGCCAAACTACGTGTATTAGATTATTGGTGGCCGCTTAATCGGATTAGAAACAATAGGAAAGCCCTTATCGGGATAGCAAAAGGTGGCCGCGGCCGTTTAATAGGGGTGGCCGCTTAATAAGGGTTTATTTACAGTATTATACTGACAATAATTTCGGGTTGGATAACTGGCCGCTTAACCGGGGGTGGCCGCTTAATCGGGGTTCAACTGTAGAAGGTTGCGGTCGCGGAGCACGATTTAATAAGAGAAAATAATACGCTCCCAATACAAGTACATATATCGTATAATTTCGATAATAGCACCCCCCCCCCCGCCTCCCCCCCCCCCCCCCTCCCCCTCCCACCTCGAAACTAAGCCCACCGGAAAATAGCTCCCCAAAAATCTCAGACGGAAACATTTGATTTAGTTCTTAAGGAAGTAGGAAGTATACTATATTTTATGTATTTTTGTCATTATGGTATATTCAGTGACTTTCAATGTTTAAATGATGACTTTAGAAACTTGTCTCGTGCTTCATCTCGCCATGTTTAGAGAGTTTTCCCATGCAGTACGACTATGCCTCTTATTTTTTTAGACGAAAAATCTCTTTCGCAAGCTTATCAGCCCAACCATTTTTGAAACTCAACTTGAAATTCCGCCCACTAAGTAAGCCCAACAAAAATGCCTTGTGATCAAAATAAGCCCAGGACTTATTATTTTTGTGGTAATTTATTGAAGTTAAAAATATGAAACATTTGACCTTCAGCTCTAGTGTGAATAAATTATCATGTTCATTGATGAATGATGAGCCGACCAGTGACAATGGCGGAAGTTCCATCAGATGTGTGGTTCGTGGTAGTAGCACTCATCTTTATTCCCTTTGCAGGTAAGCGGCATAGTTACCTTGGTTACTTCAGTTTTCGTAACTTCCAGCTTTGTAAGTTCATGGACGTTGTAACAATAACAAATAGTCTTTACTCGCCTCGCACCGAATAGCTGTCGACACAGCTCTACCGTGAGATTTCAATCACACTGGAAGGTAAACCTAAATCGATCATTTCAACAGGATTTAAATTTTAGTTCAAATTCAACACCATAATTAACTTTAACAGCTTTTCACGTTTATAGCTCGCGCGGCAGAAAATAGCTATACTATTTAAGTGCCTTGTAAGTTGTGCATATTTACTTTGATTGAGACGTGTTCCGAGCACATCGTAGTCCCGTAGTAGGTGCTTTAAGTGCTGAAAACTCTTCTTTGTTCCATCAAATAATATAACAACTCTTACTAAGTTGTTTGACCGATTCTTAATTTCGCTCATAGAAGGTTAGTCGCACTAATTAAAATTAGTGTGGCTACCTTCTCTAGCTTCTGAGGGAAGCGTTATGCATGGACAGTTATCAGCTCACTACATTTAAACAGCACTTGAGTTCTTTTCACGTCACGCTCCGTTGTTTTGTGGCCTTCTTTATACAGACAGAATGACCTCCGTTAATCATCAGCGAGTTTTCAGAACATCATTCTGATTGGTTCCCTGAGCGGTCCGAATTTTGCAATACGGACCGCTAAGATGGACCGCTAACGAACTCATTTCAACGAATTCCTTTTATGAAACATTGAACAAAGGAAAACTGTTTTATATTAAGTAAAAACATTTTCCTCATGTCTGACGGACAATTTTGGTTAAACTTTTCGCAAAGTGGCCTGAAAAGTGCAAGAGTATGCTTAGCTTTGGCGCGCGCACGTTAGCCGAGATAAGTTGCATTAATTTATCAGCAAATTGTTAAAAATATATTATAATAAAAACTTTATTGAACTAGCTTGTTCGGTCCGTATTGGGAAATATTGGTCTCGTTTATTTGTTTGCAAATTTATAGACCTCGCCTTCGGCTCGGTCCATAAAAAGAACTCGACCAATATTTTCCCAATACGAACCTCACGCTAGTTCAATAACGTTAACATCTATATAGACCTCTGTTACGTTTTTTTTTTCGTGGGGCTACAAATTCCCTGTGTCCGCCCACGGAAACTGAGGAAAAGCAACAAAAATTATAAAGTTAAAAGCATGAATAATGCTTTTAATTTTATAATTTGTGTTGTTTTTTCTTTGCCCGGGGACGGGCCGGGGGAATTTGTAGTTCCACGAAAAAAAAAAAAAAGACAAGTCCCTTGTGGTCGGTGCGGGGGGATGGTAACCAGCTATAATTAATCGCGGCATAAGCTAAATTTCATTATAGCTTGAACTCGTTACAGCCACACAAATCCGGGGTACATAATCAGAAATATTTATTGTGTTTCGCCATGACAGAAAAAAAAAAAACTTCTTAACATAATAAACACATAAAAACGGAGTTTGAAATAACCCGGTAAAGTTTATTTTCAAGTTTCAAATTTAATAATTAAGCGAGCGAGTGCAATACGATAACTTTGGCCATACCTTACGTTCTAAACAAACTAGCCTGTGTAGCAGTCGTTTCCTTTCCGAGACCGCGGGAGCCGCGAAGGCGAAAAGAGCGGGAAAAAGCGGGGAAAAGCGGGAGGGTTTGAATCCATTTAATAAACTTTATTTCAACGTCGTCACAACATTTCTTTTGTTATTGAAATGTTGAGAGGTTTTTTTAATTTTTAATTTTATTACGGATGAGACAAGATTTGGAGTACAATTTTATAGCGAAGGTAAACGCAAAAAATATTTTTAAAATACATCAGAAAAAACTGAAAGTAGACGACGTTTCGACGCTACTTCACGTCGTTATCAAGTCAAAAGTAAAATGAAAATCCAATCTTGGATTGCAGCGAATGGATTTCCCTGCGGACGCGATCGGCTGAACGCTGGTCTTTAAAAGGCAATTTTATGTAGACAGATGGATCTTGTGTATCTTGTGGAGTTGCCTGTCGTTCACTGTGTTCCTGGCTAAATCTGTGTATGGTAGAGCCGACCATTTCTGCGCCGATCCCAAAGAAATGGTTGGCTCTACCATACACCGGATTTAGCCAGGAACACAGTGAATGACAGGCAACTCCACAAGATACACAAGATCCATCTGTGTACATAAAATTGCCTTTTAAAGACAAGCGCGATTGTTAACACACATGCGTTGTATATCTTTTTGAGTGTGATTTGTGCGATGCAAATTATGTTGGGTATAATGCCCGACACCTACATCAACGCATCAGTGAACATCGTCATTCTGCCATCGGTAAGCATCTTGACACGCAACATGGTATGGACAAAAAGGCACCCATTGACCATCTCTTCAAAATCTTAAAGAAATGTGCAAGCAAGTTTGACTGCTTAATTTACGAAATGCTGTTCATCAAGGACATTAAGCCTACTCTCAACACCCAAACGGACTCTATTCGCGCCAAACTGTTCATTTTACACTTTATTGTTTTATTATGCAGCTATTTAATTTTCATGGGAACTATACCCATAGGACTATCAAATTTCCTGTTGTTTCACTTATCAATATATATATGCTTAGTTTTCATTTTACTTTTGACTTGATAATGACGCGAAGTAGCGTAGAAACGTCGTCAACTTTCAGTTTTTTCTGATGTATTTTAAAAATATCCTTGCGTTTACCTTCGCGCTATAAAATTTTATTTTATTATTATTTTTTAATTATTTTTATTTTTAATTTTTTTATTTTTTGTCGAGAGGTTGAGGTTTTAGGCCGTTTTACCGGGCATGGTCTCAAGATCTCTCATCATGTCTCAACAAATGTTGAGAGAATGTTGAGACAGATTTTGTGAGACAGATTTTGAGACAGATTTTTTGATTTCGAGATGATAATAATCTATTTTTGATTTCCGAAGTCTTGTAGCTCAATGGTAGAGCATCCGACTACTGTGCGGAAGGTCACAGGTTCTACTCCTGTTAATAGAACTTTGAATTATTTTTTTATATGACAAATGATTCAAATATAATTTATAGTTTTTGAAAGTCTGTCATATAAATGCCACAAGAATCTTGATATTACATTAAATTTTATATCAAGATCACTAAAAAATCACTAGATCACTAAAAATCATTTCAAGACCAGATTTGGTTGTGGTGTTTTCACTGGGAATAAAGATTAATCCACCTGACCTAAATGGGAGTCATTTATTGGCTGTCGTCATGATCATCATGAATAATTTTAAAATAAGTTTGAAAAAGGATGGATAACGGTATCCACCGGATAAATCGCTATCCAGTGTACAAATACAAAACAAAAACAACGCTATCCAGTGGATTGTGGATTGGCGCGAAAAACAGCGTCTTTCGTATTAAAATCGTTCAGCAGATCATTCATTGTCGTCTGAGTAACCATATCTGTTTTTTGTTTTGTTTTGTAGAATTGCAATCTATCACATATACAGAAGTACCTGCAAATCCAACCTATGTTGTGGAAGGTAACAACATTTTTCTGAAATGGAGCTACGTCTTAGATGCATCGGTCAGACGTATTGAACTGGCGTTTATTCAAGGTGGAAGTTCACTCGTCATTCTAGAATACAAAACACCTAACCTGCCCCAAGATATAAACGCGGCTTACACAACTCGATTAGGACCCGTGAATATAACGGACACACAGTCTTCTATTACGATCCTTAGAGCGAACAGAGCGGACAGTGGAACCTATCAGCACGAAGTAGTCCTCTCCGGAGCTCGCAAATCGAGTTCGGTGGTTGTTGAAGTACAGTGTAAGTATTAAGTTACGCTCAATTTTATATTTGTCTATTTCATCAATTTCTATTTTCCTATAGATGTGGGAAAACTCTTTCTAGCACATTCTTCGGATATAAACGTAATTATTTCGTCACCAAGCTGTTCGATGGTTTAAGTATTGAGTTGCTTGCTGGTATTGATGCCGGCGGGCATAAGTATAGGTAATCGCATGGGGCCGAGTAAAATTAAGATTAAGGATTAATATCACGCGTGTTTTCAGAAATGTGCAGAAATTTGCACACAAGTGAAAACACAAGTGATATTAATCCTTAATTTTACAAGGAATTATGCGATTACTTGTTAATAACATACAGGGCAAAATTAGTGTGATTAAGACATCGGGTGGTCTTCGGCAATCTTCGGAGACTATCGGAAATATTTGCTGTCCTTCCGATCACATTCGAAAATCATCGGAAGACTTAAGTTGATTTTCGGAAATCTTCGGAAAGGTTCGGTTCAATCTTTGGAAACCATGGGAAGTCTTCGTGTGAACTTTGCACTCGTTGGAAATCCTCAGGCGATCTTCGGAAATCTTCGGAGTAATTTTTGCCCCCGGCAAACCGAAATTAACGAAAAATGCCCTCTGTCTTAACCAATCAGAATTCAGTAATTTTGCCCTCTATGTTATTAGGACGTGTATAAAACATGGCCTACAACATGGAACACCCCGTGAACCCGGTCCATGGACCACCTCATTGACTTGATGGGCTACCCTAATTTAATTCGGAGGCAAAATTTGAAGAGTAGAATATGGACCGGGTATAAAACATGGAATAGTTAAGTTAAATATGACGTGCAATACGAGTTGAATATTGCAATTGGCTACAACCCAGGCCTCTCGGACTGGGAATTACTTCCCTAGCAAATGTCTGGTAATCGGTAATTGTAGTCAATATTCAACTCATTCCACTGTGGTTGTCTCGGTAGCCGTAGTGGTTAGAGCACCTTCCATGTGATCGGGGTCGTGAGTTCGAATCCCACTAGGGGCACTTGATTTTCCAGCATTTGTTCTGTTTCTTCAAAGGCATATCAGAGTTTACCTCTCTGATGATGAACATAAAGTATAGTACGTTTTCCTTATTTTACAGATCCGCCAGAATTCACAACGAAGAGTGGTGATCAAAATGTTGTCGAAGGTGATGTTGCCAGTGTTACATTAGAGTGCATTGCAGATGGTAAACCAACACCATACATCACCTGGACCAAAGTGCTTGATAATGGCAGTGACTCCAATGTACTGTCTCGCGAGAACACGCTTGTACTTGACAATAACAGAAATAACACTGGAACATATCGCTGTACTGCATTCAATGGGATAGGAACTGCGCCCAATCACACAGTTAATGTCAATGTTAATTGTAAGTCAATGTATTCTGTATTATTTGGTGGGATACTTGCTGGCCTTTAAATAGCACTTTCGACTCTGGCTTGAGTGGTCCGGGCTCTACATGTAGCACTGGCTAGGGTCACTGTGTTGTGTTTGTGGGCAAGACACTTAACTCACAAAATGCATCTCTTCACCCGGCAGTATACGTAAATGGTCACCAACTAATTGAGTCAGGGCAACGTGACAAAATCCAACACTACTAAATTCCAATTCGATCTGGGATCCGAGGGCCACAGGATTGTCAGTCACAAGACTGTTAAGTGATGCCCTCGTTAAACGTAACGAAGTCGATTTATATACCTGTGATGGACTGGCATAGTTAAGTAGCAATAGTTGTAGTCGCTTCATGCTTGGAAACTGGAGTCGGCAGATACATGTGCATATAAGCCATCTACTTTTGACTTGAAGACAGACTCTTTTTTTAATTTATTGATATACAGAATGAGTGGCTATATATGACATTGGATTACATTTACATGCAGATTTACAGTTTTTAAATCAGATGCATTACTTGGACTTGATTTTTGTACAGATGATGGCGACAGGTCGTATTTAAAATTTACAATGCAGTTTCCTTTATTTTTACTGAGGTAATTATAAGAAGCACGAACAATATTCACTGAGTAACAGTTAAATAATACTGACAGTAAAAAAGATGCAAAATCATAACATGTACTGTATAACAACACGCTGTACTTATTAGTCTCTCCTTCAAAAGTGTCATCAATACGTGATATGTAAGTTGAAATTTGCAACGGTAAGTTAAATTGAATTTTTGCAACTTAAAAATATTATTTCTCTTTTACACAACTTGTGTGGCTCCTGACGTGATAACCCAAAAGAGTAAAATGTTGGTGTATTATGTAATTATACACATTGAGCCTCCAGCAACTAATATAGTGGTATCGCATATTTCTGAATGACAACACTTACACTGTACAGGGTGTTTCAAAAGTTCGTGCCCTTTCTCTACAAATGTATATCTAACTTAATTTGCGCATCATGGAAGCCATTTAATTCAAACAATTGCCAAATGTCAGTTACTTTTAAGTTTTAAAGTTATTCGTTGGGTGAAAAAGTGGAAAATGGTTAATTTGGGGTGGAATGGCCGGTCGCGACTACAAACCATCACTTCATTTCGCAAGGACAAACTGTAACGGCCGACTATTATATTAGCAATATACTTGATAAGGAAGTCAAGCCTTTACGTAACCGTCGATCTACCACAGAAGAACCCGTAAAAAGAAAGCTGTTTAGCTCCAATAAGAGCATGACATTAATACAAGATGCCGCACCAGCTCACACAGCTTAGGCCACTCAGAAAAACGTGCCAAAATTTATCGAAAAAGCGAGTGGCCTGCTAATTCACCGGACCTTATTCCAGTAGAAAATCTCTGGAGGCATCATTGACGAGGTTGCATACAGGGATCCGGTCCCGAAGACAATGAGAGAACTGAAAATAAGACTTCAGCAGGCATGAAGAAATGTGCCTTTGACGACCTTGCAGGAGCTGGCCCATTCGATGCCATTACGCGTTAAAAAACGTGATAAAAAAATAAAGGAGGGCATGCAGGCTACTGCCGATATTACTTGTAAAAACAGTGCGGACATAGGTTATTAACCTGTAAGATTTTCACAGACCTGACAGTTTGGAAAGCGATACACCTGAATATTGTTTTGCAGGCAAAACAATACAGTACTTATTTACAGTTCTTGGATGCTCTTGGGAGCAAGGGAGTGGCAGCTTGACTGTGGCCTTTTATGATCATTTTAAACACAACAACAACAACAACAACAACAACAACAACAACAACAACAACAACAACAACAAGCTTTATTAACTCTTTGGTTAAAATACATACATTTCCAAATGTAAAAGTGTAACTGCATAATACTGTGATGACTGATTGATGATCGTGGTGAACCATGGTTTCTCAATAGCTTTTTCATCAACTGGTGCATTTCAGTGTTAACTGATGCATTTCAGTTTTAAGGCATAACAGGATTGGCACATGGCCAGCCTACTTTGTGTTACAGCACTTTATAGGAGATGCGGTGGCCTATTATGGTGGGTTCATGCGCTGGCCGGGGTTATCGTGTTGTATTCTGGCGGCAATAACATTTAGCTCTCACTGTGCCTCTGTCCACGCAGAACCTATGGACTAGGTTAAAAGTTACTAGGGACTAAAAGTTTTTCCTTCTGTTTTAGGACAAACCAGAGAATATCCAGTTGATAGTAAACGGCTCCAACATCTGCCAGGGTGACGTCATCACCATCACCTGCTCAGCTGATGGTAAACCTGCGGTACATACATATCAGCTGTTGGAGAATGATAGACCAATGAGTGATGGAAGCAGTTCAGGAGTATGGAGCAGAAACAATGTTAACTCGAGGTGTATTCACCTACAGATGTGTGGCTAACAACACTGTTGGCACAAGCAACAAGAATGTTACTGTAAATGGTAATTTGTATATTTTGTCTTTCTAAGCCTTGTTTAAATAATAATTCCCTAATTTGTTAGGCTAATTTTTAGTGTTTTTAGTGTTCAAATTTTTAACTATTTGATGACTTTCTAATACACAATTTTAGTTAATTATACATTTCATGGAACAAATCATTGAACTTGCAATGGCTTGCTTCATGTATATGATGTGTAATTAATGAAACGTAGCTTTGCACACAACAACCATTGTGATCACAATTAGCCTGTGAAACAGGCTCTCTATTGGGGGAATGGGTAGGACATGATTCAAGGGCCTGAAAATAGCAAAAAAGTAGGCCAGCTATCCTAAAATGAAGATTTGTGGGCCAATGAGTCAGAGAGCATGGCCTACAAGTTTCAATAAAATACTTTTAGTCCAAGGACGTTAGTCACTAAAATACTTTTAAAAAATACTATTATTATTTGAACAGCTCTGTAATTAAAAAATATATATATATTTCAAAAAGTTCAAAAATACTACTTGTATATAAGATAAGATAAGATAAGATAAGATAAGATACAAGTTTATAGGTTACGAGTGTATGCTGTAGAATGTGAATTGCTGTCAGTAACAATGCTTTCATTCTGCAAAATATTCAAGTTTCAGAGTACTCTAGCTATCTCATGTAATTCTACCATGAACATCGAAAAAAGCCACAATTCAATTGTACAAATGTATTAAACATTTAATTACAGTAATTTGTGACCATTTTGTTTTGTACAGTTTCCATCAGTTGTATATCCACTAAAAAACATCACAGTAACAGAGGGTGAGAAACAGGACTCTAACCTGTAAATGTTTCTGGGAGTGCTGTGTCATCTGTGACATGGACGACAGTCAGCAGTGGTAGTCGTTCAATGGGAATCACTCGTAAACTCACACACATCAGTAGGAATGATGCTGGAGAATACAAGTGCGAAGCAAGTAATTCTTGTGGAAATGATACTGCAAGCACATTTCTCACTGTGCACTGTAAGTGATAATAGTAGTTAAGTACAAGCTGTACCTGATTGAACATGTACATCATGAATTATTCTTATGATTGTAATTATTTTAAAATATTGTATTATATATAGACACGTGTTTGCACTGTGCACATTTTCAGAAGGACAAATAAGTAATGAGTAAATATTAAGTAATTCTCTAGTTTGGGAATTTTAGCTAAATTTTAAGAAGATAATAAGGACACAAACGAAGGCTGAGATCGATATTTTAATGGGTTTGAATAACGTTTCCATACATTATCACGTTGTTAACGATTAAAGATGTCGACACGTCAATCAGCTTTGTTCTGAAAACTTTGAGGTTCACCGACCGACGTTTTAAAAATATAGTTCGAGTTATCAGGGGAAATGTTAGCCAAGGGAAAGTAAAATTAGCTTGAGTTAGCAGGGAGTTCAAGTTAACCGAGTTCGAGATAGCTGATAGTAAATGACTGAAAAAAAACGGGGTCAAATCCAGGGGAAATCGGATATTGTTCGAGTTAGCGGGTAGTTAACAATTATCCTGCTCAATCTTGCGGAATATCGCCTTATACTTAGCCAACTCGGACTACGGCCGAACATTTTAACCGCACGCTTACGAAATTACGTATATCGCAGGATATATGTTGAGTACGGCCGACAGATATTGAGTGCATCATGACCATATTTGGACAGTGTTTACAATTTTGTTGAATAATAATTCGAGTTATCCGAGCTCGAGTTAGTCCAGTCCCTGAACTCTCTCTTACCCCCGCCCATAGGGACTGGAACCCAGCGGGAAAAGAGAGAGTCCAGCACCACTTGCATGCGCATGCGCCATTTTTTTTCCCCCCAAATCAGGGGAAAAACACCATATTTGGTAGTCTCTGCAGATTTGTTTATAGCGGCTTTCAGATATATAATGGCGGCCAGCTCGATGAAAACGTTTTTAGAAGCTATTGATTTTACTTTCAGAAAAAATGTGGAGTTAACTTTGTTTCGAGCTGAAGAACAGCTAAGCGATTTATGCTGTAGTGTCAGGAAAAGATGTGGCAACGTGTGTGATTTTTTTATCCCGGCTTTGGGAAGCCTTGTTGAATTTTTAGTTCGCTGGTCTTATTGAAATTATTCCCTTAAAGTTATGGAAGATCAGCTGAAAGAAATTAGTAGCTTTGGAAGGCATTTGCCAGAAGCTTCATGCAGGACTTTTAGAGGAATAGTTTCATTTGTTGATCTCGTCTCCCGAGAGTTTGAGGAAGGAAAAGATACGAATTCAGCTGCTGAAATTACAAAGGAAAATTCAAAGCCGGTCTGGCCATTGGATGAAGGTCATTGCATGTGTGCTGCAATGGTTAGTACACTTGTTTGTTATTTTCTGACTTTGTACAGTGAGGACTGGATCGTTCAGTCTTTTGACACTGATTTGAAACTGTTTTCTATTATGAAAGTTGCGCTATTTAAAGTCACCATAAGGATTTGTATTTCCATTTTGTATAGGGCTCTTTCAATTCCAATTAAGTGTCAATTCCTAGACTAAATTTGTTATACCACTGAACAGTTGATTCAGTTCCCAGTAAATGATACCCTATTCTAGACCAAAACTCTCCTGATTTCTATACCCTATCCCAGACTATCAGCGGCACATACCCTTATAGCTTATGTATGTAAGTGCCCCCCCCCCCCCACCCGGGAGAAATATACATTACATGGGTGAGGACAAAACATGGACCCCCTTTTGGACCAGGTCTAAGTATACTGTATGGACCCGGTGACCCCATATTTTTCTTACCCCCAAAATAAATAATAATAAAAGGTAACAATTGAGCTAATAAGCCCTCATTTCACCTATGAAACATTAAACAATATTTTTTTCTTACCCGAAAAAATGTGTAACAAAATTAAACAGACAAACATGATTTGGTGATGATAACATTACAACAATAGTCTCAGGATTTAGAAATACAATGTAACAAAAATAAATATTTCCTCCAAGTCAGTCATTCTGTGGCTACCCAAGAGTAACATGAGACGGGTGTTGCGACCCACTGGGTAAAAAAACAGATGTATGACGATTTTGCTGGACCCACAGTCAAATGGCTCTATTCTAAACTCCTTCTAAAAATACAGCATATTGCGAGAGACTGGATTTATAGAGAACAGTATATATACACAAAAGTCAGAAGAACAGTAGGGGTTGTGTTAGGCCTGTCACTTCCTTTTAATATTTTTGCAGCTAAAATGAGGGCGTATTAGCTATTTGTTACTCTTGGTTTATTATTATTACTATTGGGAGGGGGGGGGGGGGGGGGGGG
>MU825431.1:0-36440 GCA_029204205.1 Desmophyllum pertusum | reverse complement strand
GTAATGCTTAACAGTCCGGCCACAGTTATCAGTTTTGATAACCGGGTCCAAAACAAACTACTAGCCAATCAAATTTCAAGTTTAAGTTCACGTGACATGTTATCATAGCAACCGTCTTCTTTCAATATGGCGATAGTGCCGAAAGTTAAAATTGATAGTGCAAAAAGTTGAAATTGAGATGGCAGAAAGTTAAAATTATGGCAGCTTGATTCGGCCAAAGAAAATGGCGGGACAGAAGTGTGATACGATTCATGCTATAAAGCAGAATTATAATGCAAAGACGTGAAAACAATGCAAAGTACAGACAATACTGATTATCAACAAAGTGCAGAAGATGTGGGATAAACACCAAATCGCGAAAACATCGGTAAATACAAGTTTTTAAATGTTCTCCAAAGCGAAATGAGAAGAAGGACGAACCAGGTTCAATCATTCTGCGTTTTACAAATGAAAATGGCTTCTGGAGTTGCTGAAAGAAAGCTCGGTGAATATCAAAAGGTGGAAAATGCATTTAAGAGGCAAATCTAACCTGTGCAACGTCCAGTGAAGAAACTAACTTCAGTCAGAAACACGGAGTTGAACATGGATGTCCTCCTCTGCTGACAAAAGCCGTTTTGTGGCTTTTAAGCTCAATATTTTGGCATTTGAAGGTGTGAAAAGTTTTCTGCTCGGTGTGCTGTTTGTTGTAGATAAACATGACATTTCTCAAACCCACCAAAAAAAAAGTTAAGCCTAGAGCGGCAACAAAACCTTGGGGATTTTTAATATTGACGAGGATTGAAGATTTGATGGACTCGTTTAAACTTTTCATGCAGCTCTTGCAGAGAGTGCATGGAAATTCATGCATGAATTAACACGTCAAATTTTCAGCCAATAAAGTTGTAGTGGCTTGACACTAGAATGTGTCACGAAAACTATCAAAGCGTGGCCGAAATTGTTGTATGTATATTATTAACAAGTAATCACACAATTTTTCTCATGTAATTTTGGAATAAATGAGCACTCGTAAATTTTTTCAAAGACCACAAATTTCACCTGCCCTACGGGCTCGTGCAATTTAGTTAGTCTGAGAAAAATTTACTCATGATCATTTATTCCAAATTGCACTCGAAATCATGTGATACTGGTACAAATTACAGTATAGTTATAGTGGTAGAGAGTATCAGTAATGTGCACACATAACAAAAACAATGTTAATTAATATAAATGTGGCAGGTATACCACACCTCTAAAGTTTCTGCATTTTTGACATTGAGAAAAAGTATTCAGCGATATGCACTCCAATTATAATATAAATATATAAAAAAGGTTTGACACTGGCTAAGAAACATTGAGAAACGAACCCTTTTAAAAATCACTATATAAAAGACTTTTCAATCAAAAAACGTTTTTCGATTCCTGTCATCATAATTTGTAGCTGCCGCAGCAAATTGTCATAGACTATACATGTAATGCTATATTTACATGGAAATGTAAATTAACAACTATTCTCGGAAATCGATTGAATAGTGGCAGACTTTTTACCGAGCTTCAAATTCTTAAAGCTACTATTCACTGATATTGAAATGATTGAAGTGACATTATTTTTGCAAAGAAAAAATTAGTGAAATTCATGATATATGTTTTTCTCTATGGAATAATGTTTGTTGCTAAAACAATATTCATAGTTATAGATATATTTTTTGCATTATTTCTTGCAGATAAACCTGAAGATGTTCGTTTAACTACAAAATACAACGGTCAAAGTCTGCGCAGGAATGATTATAAACTTCACATGCACTGCTGAAGCTAACCCAGAAGCAGACACTTATTTGCTGTATGAAAATGATGTCATGATTATGAATATGGGAAAGCTGGGAACACAGATAAAGACAATGAAAACTGATGGTGGGTTTGTCTTCAGATGCGAGGCTAACAATTCCGTCCAAGGGACTAGAAGGAGCAGTGATACTAACTTGACTGTTGATGGTGAGCTTGTATAACCATATTGCATATTAATTTTTTATAGGAAAGATTCCTTATAGCCAGTGAACACTTTTTTTCTTATCATTCATTTGTGCTTTTTTTGTACAAGGGAAACACAAAGTGTTATAATTTGCACATGGAGACTTGATCCAATATAAACACTTTTTTGACATGATAATGCAGTAAAATGAACGTGAAAATTGTGTTAACTTGATCAAAACATAACAGTGCAATGATTTAAATTGTTCTCACTCTTTACAACCTGCACTTGTTTAGCCTTTCACCCAGGAGGAGTAGCAACACTCAAATCACTTTATGTTATAGAAACTGGAGTGTTTTGAAGTCAACCCAGTTAATAACGTACACAAACTGTTTGAGTGATTATCTTCTCCCCTATCCGTGTGAGATCCTTGTTATACAGCTAGTCCTATGTGAGTAAGATTGCTAGAAGCTCAACACTAACACTAAAAAGGGCAGGGAATGGGTAGGATGAAATTACTTAAATCTTACTACCAACACTTTTCTCGTTGGCTGTACATGTAGCCATAAAAATCTGAACCACCCTGAGTGAAGCTCTGTTCAGTGCAGTAGCCTGGTAAAACTGCAATGTAAACTGGGTCTTGTAGTGACCAATAGAGAAATTCAACAGAAGCCGCATTTCTTAAGTTACAGTATTGGTTTTTGTCCTGTCAAGTCTTATTTATCAATATGAAGTCTTTCCTGGGTGAAAAATAAATAGAAGAGTTAAGAGTAGAAGACGTTACTTTATAGCTACAATGCTATGCAAAATGGTTGAGACACTCCTCGTAAAAAACGATCTTCTTTGCCTTTCTAATTTTTTTCCCCCTTGAGGTGTTAAGTTATTTCTTTTGACCCCCCTCTCCCCATTACAATGTTGTAACCGAAAAATTGGAACGTAAATTTGACGTGAAAACAACATTGATAGGGGGGAAGGGGATGTCAAACATAGAAAATCAATAATGTTTTAAAAAGAGCGAAATCATGAGAGTGTCTCAAGTATTTCTGCATAGCATTGTCCGAAAACACCTTTCCTTTCCTTTCAACACAGTAGACAACGATCAGGCCAATTTCAAAATACACACTTGGATAAACAAAATCGATTGTTTAGAGTTCATTTAAGCTCGAAAACTAGCTTTCCTATGGAACATTTCAAGAGTGAAAAGATGTCTTATGATGGCCGTTTATAGCTCGCGCGCTGTGACGTCACATGAATGGAATGAAATCTGGCGTCGATATGAGACCCGAAAATGTCCGCTTTTCCTCTCTGAAAAAATAAATTTTAACCCGATAAATTGATCTGATAGTACTATGTTCGATGTTTGGAATTGAATAAGATAGTTAGCGGGTTGCAATCAGTAAATAAAAAGAAATAGCGACGGTCTACATCTACACGGTCTACAGAGAATAACAATAAGAAATTAAGATATTATTGTTATTTAAATGGTGTAGACCGTAGACCGTGTAGATCGTCTCGAGTTTCATTTCCAGCTCAATGTCACGCCAGGATCTGGAGCCCAAAGAAAATAGGCCAGTGAAAGCAGTCCGATAAAATCGAAAGATATGGCGTGCAAACCACACTTCATTAGGATTAAAAGACCAAAGAAAATGTTACTTTGGGTTCTTTTGAGAACGAACAAGACACTGATCAGTTCAAAAAAACAAAAACAAATGAAACAAGATCATATTGGTAAACAATAGATTGCGAAATTTAAAATATATCCCGCGGTGATTTACAGAACAAAAGATAACTTCTATAGGACAGGCTTGATGCCGATAAAATGTTAAATCATTGTAATCGGACTCAGCCGTATGTCTATTCGCAGAGTTTAAGCAAATGTGGGGATGCGCATAGAGCCGGTTTTCGCTTCGCCAAAGTGAGCAATGAATGCGAAGGAAACAGTCGCATTGCTTAAAAAAACTGCCTTCATATTTCCTCTCTGAAGAGTAAAGATGAATACCAAGTGTCGCTCAGTACGGAAGAAATTGGCATTAACCTAGATCAGACAATGCTATGCAAAATGGTTGAGACACTCCTCGTAAAAAACGATCTTCTTTGCCTTTCTAATTTTTTTTCCCCCTTGAGGTGTTAAGTTATTTCTTTTGACCCCCTCTCCCCATTACAATGTTGTAACCGAAAAATTGGAACGTAAATTTGACGTGAAAACAACATTGATAGGGGAGAAGGGGATGTCAAACATAGAAAATCAATAATGTTTTAAAAAGAGCGAAATCATGAGAGTGTCTCAAGTATTTCTGCATAGCATTGTAGCATTGAAATTTCATAGCTTGTTGAGTTTTATTTTTCCCCGAGGTAGTAGTTTATGTTAGGTACAGTCCCGCAACTGGAGCTGGCCGCCTACGGGAATGTGTAAATACAGAGCTTGTATGAGCTAGAGTTTTGTCAAGGCAGCCGTAAGTAGAACTGTCATCTTACAAGAGTGTCTGCTCAAAGAGCTTTGACTGTACATTGAAAAATGTTTGTTAAGAACTATTTTTACATTTATTTTTTCCAGTCGCAACATCTATCGAACTGGAAGAAAAGAAAATCGTTAAAGAAGGTGATGATGTTGAAGTGTATTGTAATGCGTCTGGCATTCCTGGTCCAACTGTTACCTGGACAAACGCCACGTCTGGTGACCTCATTGAGGGAAATCCATTAAACATCACTGACATCACCAGAGCTCAGGCTGGAAAATACAGGTGCACTGCAAACAACACCTGTGGAAATGAATCTACAGTGGTGGAAATTGATGTTCAGTGTAAGAACATAATTATTATACCTTTTGTTTTTTGTGTAATCTCGTGCATGGGCCAAATACAATTAAGGATTAGTTTGAAATTTTCGAAAATACAAACAAGAAATAAATCTCATTTTTTACAAGGAAACATTGCTGTTGTCTGTCTATAACATCAAGGGCAAAGGTTTTTAACACTAAATAAATACTTCCTGGCCTGCTGTATCAAGATGTCAAAAATTAGAGTGTTCACCGATAAACTCGCCACACATCCAACTGCTGCTTAGGTCCAGAGCAAGAACCACTGCTGACGGTCTATCTATCTGTTTGTTGTACAGCTGAAGGGAAGAATATAATGAGTAAAACTAACTGAAAAACGTTTTCTTCCCTGTTTTAGTTGTTTTGTTGTGAAGCTGTGTGTTATAAAGCTTGCTGTATTAGTTAAAGACTTGCCGATTGAACTTCTCTCATTGCATTTTACATTACTCTTTCTGTAGTTAAGCCAACTATATATTGACAGAAACAAAAAAATAATCCAAAATAAATATACACAATCCAACTGAACATAGCTACTGAATACTTTGAAAGCCAAGCCCAAAAGCAGCCACACAACATTCACAGCCTTGGTTATTATTGGGAATGGCGAGGAAGGGGATGCCCAGTTGGAGGTATTGAACAGAAGTTTCTATTTGTAAGTTGTCTTTTTCAAATTTATCGTATTTTTGGCATGCTGCCTTTGAAAATGTCAACTTGCCACATTGCTTATTTAGGGCAGATTCATTTGCAACATATGCGTATACTTGTAGCATTTCATATGTATACCCGGTTTCAAATGAATGTGTCGATCATCCCAATTGTTGGGCTATTGCTCTCCTAACAAAAGAATCGCTTTTGTGCTGAGGTATGGGCTGTGCAGAATCCTGCCCTTTTTGGTTCCATGATCGAAAGATCAGAAAAAAATGACAATTGGGTAGTGAATCCAAAACATTTTGTGCATAAAAAATATTATTCGGAATGCGATGTTAATTTCGGGCCACTTTGGCGAGTTCGCTGACGTATTCTGGGCGTATTTGAAACCAAGACGTTGAATGCGATTAATCGATAGGCCATTGATTAATCACATACCCTATAGGCGTTACCAGGAATGCGATAGGTTCTCGAATTTTCAACAATTTTTTATGAACTCACAGCATGGAAATTTATGTGATTACGCGCTTAAGGACTGAACTAATGTAAACATCTCACAAGCTTTCAAATTTGAAGGAGTTTTTTCACATCGGTATTGCTGGTTTACAACCACTCCCGAGAGGATTCAAATGACAAAGACACTGGCGGCCATGTCAACCCATGGGTCTTGATTTGGGGCTAACGAACAAAGAAACAATAATTATGGGAGCAAGATGTTTGTGACAGCCACGATGCGTTAGCTCGCTGGAATGTGGAACTGCACGATGTCTAAATTCACCGCTTTGAAAAGCGACTAATTGCTTTGCCATTGATTAATCGCATACCCTATATGCGTAACTAGGAATGCGACTGAAAAAAATAGGTTGTCTCGCTTTCCGCTATACGCGTATGTTCCAAATGAATCCGCCCTTAAAGAACAGCATGCCATCCCCTCTTTGAACTTCATTTGGCCTCTTTCCCCATGTTGGCTACACCTATGACCTTCGAGTATGACTGCTTTTGGCTTTATGAATTAATGGAATATATTTCGCTCAGCAAAAAACTAATAACATATAATATTAATAAACTCGCCACACATCCAACTGTTATAAAATTCCTGTTACAATAACACTCTAGTTTTCAGACAGTGTACCTTTGTGGTTTTTTTTTTCTTGTTTGTTTTAATTTTACTTTTTTTTGTTCTGCTAAAGTTAATGTAATCTTTCTTTATTGTGTAACGCTTGGTGTTATTTTGTAATTCATATTAAATATGTGAAAGTATACTATGTCAAAGTAAAACTAAACTCATGGAAGTGTTAAGAAGTGACAATGTTTGTTCTACTTTAGGCGCCTTTTAAGAACAATTTTCTTGCCATAACTTATCATCACCACTAGAAAGCATAATCTACATGTACATTGTTAAAAAATTAATGTAACACTCCCAGTGTGTTTGTATGTTAGCTTGTAGCTTGTAGGGGTGAATAACAGTTTTGTAACGTTTGCCACTTTTGCCCCCTTGCCAATGGGGTTTACTGTTTTGCCATGTATGATATGATTACCATCTCATGTAGCTGTCATTAAACAAAATACCAACCATACCTGCTTTGTATGTTTGGTTCTTTAGTCATTTGTTTTTTATTTATTTGCATACTTGTAGAACTGTTTACTTTTTATCATAAAGATTAATTTCAGCTGTTTTCATTTTGCGAGTAGAGTTTACCTTTTACTTTTTGTTGTCAAGATGCCACCAAATGGGATGCCTTGTTTTTATTGACAACAACTACTCTATTTTGTAGTCCTCCAGAAAGAACTACGGCTCTGTTTCCAGGAAGGACTTTTAGCCTAAATTAATTCAATCCTCTTGATGTTACTATGTGTAACGACTGTGATGGGACAACCTCAGCTGCACAAAGTGAAGACTGACAAGCTGTGGGAATTTACCATTTAGTCAAAAATTCCTGTAATTTTGCTTGGAATTTCTCGACGGGAAAAAGGTTTTTCCATTTTGTCACGCACATCACCTGAAAAGCATTGCCCGATGAAACACCACTATGGCAGCTCAAGTCAGCTGAGGAGTTCTCAAATTTATTGGGCTGGCAAAGCACAGAGATGGAGAACGACTTTAGGTTCCTGCTATATGACCATATCAATTACACCTGCCTATTTCATGGGATGAACAGTTGTGCTGCAACAGCATTTCCATGAACACTGATAGTGATACATCAAAGCATTTCATTCTGCCATTTTGAAACAAAATGGGAGTATGGGTGTGGCAGTTTCTCTGCTTTGGGACGTGGATTGGTGTGGAAAGTGAGAAATACACAAATGGAACTCGATCAAAATATTCCAATTGAGTAATCATTCCAAAGTTTTACCAGTGGTTCAAACCAAAATAACCTCTTTTATTTTCCAAAATTGTCGAATTTTATGACTAAATTAATGGTAAATGGCTTGTAATTCCAGGATTAGCTGTCGAGTTTTACGTATTATGGTACTACTGTGCAACCATGATGTAATGAACAAACATAGTGGTCATCTTTATTATGCGCTAATAACCAACCTGACAACTTTTTGGGCATTTTGTGGGTGATAAATTTTGTTGGTCTTTTTTGGATGAGTCGTGTTCTAAGGGGTACACAATCGAATAATGTACTGTAATAATACACTCAGATATGGTAATCGTTATTTTTTTTTTCCAAAGGTATACAGGCACATATATTTGTCCATACAACTGTATTGTTGTTTTGTTTCGAGTTTTATTATAAAAATGATGTCATCATACAGTTTAAGACGAAATCCATTAGAAAATCGAGTAATATTTCTGGCCAGTGGACAAAAATCCTGTACTACGACGCCATAAGCTTTCACGCTTAAACTATACATTCATGAGCCGTACCATAACGGTATCCACCAAATAATATAACTCCAAAATCCTTAAATTGCTTTCCGCCTTGAATTTCCTCCCGTGAATTGGTTGAGTCATGAGAGGTGGCAGCCATGATTAACAAAAACATGGCTGCCACCTCTCATGACTCAACCAATTCACGGGAGGAAATTCAAGGCGGAAAGCAATTTAACTGGATTTTGGAGTTATATTATTTGGTGGATACCGTTATGGTACGGCTTATGAATGTCTAGTTTAAGCGTGAAAGCTTATGGTGTCGTAGTACAGGATTTTTGTCCACTGGCCAGAAATATTACTCGATTTTCTAATGGATTTCGTCTTAAATTAAATTTATCAAAAAGAAAAAAACTTGGAAATGAAAATTCATTATATCTTCTTAGTTACATTTGTAAAAGAGATCGGCTAAAATGAACAAAACATTCTGTATCATTTGCCAGCCTGTTTCCGATATCAAGGTTGCACTGTATGTAACATTCTTTATTGTGCAGGTATGTACAAGGCCGGATTATTTATCTTTCCTTTGTTTTGTCTCTTTAGATCCCCCATCGAATACCAGTGATGGCCGCACTATTACTGTGACTGAAGGAAGTGGTGTATCTATCTCTTGCCCTGTAGATGGAAACCCTCAACCTAATATTACCTGGAACGAAGCAAATGGTAGTGGTGATAAAATTAAAGAAAGTACTCTGGAGTTTCCTAAGGCTAAGTTAAGTGACCGTGGATCGTATATCTGCACTGCCAAAAACTATTTAGGAACAGTTAGAGTGACTATTCGCCTGATTGTTGGTAAGTTGTACGATTTTATTAGATAAATTAATGAACTGGGTTTTTTTAGTCTTGAGACATTGTGTAACTGATTGATACTCTCTCATCATACTCCTAGCTATTGCTTTTAAAATGTGACGAGGCATTGGGATACAGTTGATGTCTGTTTGAAGAAATTTTTTTTGATAAGATTTTAGATATTGCAGTCATGATTTTAATTATTTAAATAATACTAATTTTGTTTACAAACAGCGATGTTAGTAATAAAAAATGAAAATGACTGAAGAAATATTTTACAGTTTCTCTTAGCTTCACGTTGTGGCAAACTGTTTCTTCTACACTCCTCAGCTGCTGACTTTATCATTTGACATAGCATTTAGTATGCACTCACCTGGTTGTTCTGGACTTTTCAGTTATTGTTGATAAATGCAGTGAGACTTTGTCTCTAAACAAATGCTAACTTACGCCTTTAACATTTTATTGAACAAAACACCAGGCTAGTGATGAGTTAGTTAACAATAAAACAGTTTTTGTAGTTATACATTAAAGTGCCCATAACCTTTTTTTTATTATTTTCTCATCTGAATCTAAAAATTACCCAAGGAATTTTTGCGAAAACATTTTGCGATTTGCAGTAAACGCTAATTTTTTATGAGTGTTTCAAATCTTCAAAATCCTATTTTTGTTTGGTATACCCGTCCCGCTGTAAGAAGGCCGACGGGCTCACATTTTCCTGAATCTACGTCACAATTCCTTAGTTTTGAAGCCACGTGTTCCTTAATCTACATCACAGTTTCTTGTCTGATGTCACGTGTTCCTTAATCTACGTCACAGATCCTTTGTGAACCGAGAAGGACCCAGGGGAGACTAAAGCAAATAGTGATCCAAAATGGCGGCAAATTTGAAAGTTTTATAAAATTCATAAACAATTCGCGTTTTCTGCAAATCGCAAAATTGTTTCGCAGAATTTCCTTGGGTGATGTTTAGATTCAGATGAGAAAATAAAATAAAAAAGGTTATGGGCACTTTAAAAGTATATTATGTTTATCTTCATAGCAAAACCACCTACCACCACCACCTCATCTAAACCAACGACTGAAGAAAGTAAGGGGTTTTGTTTTATATTTAATGTACTCTAAGCAAACTACATGTCAGCCTATAAATTGGGGCGTGTTTATGATGCCAATATGTACGACTTTCGGAAGGCACACACAAAGAGTGGGAAAGAGTGGGAAGGAGTATATGCAATTAATTAAGCAACTATTTAACTAGAAGAAATAATTTCATTCAACACTATTGTGTTTCTCCCATTTAGAAAGAAAACGAAATGTTAAAAGTACAATTTTTTAAACTCTGTTAAAATCCAAGTCCTGAGATGTCAATAAAAAGAGAAATGTACACTAACAGAGTCTGTTATCATCCCATTAGATAGAATAATTGACTGATATTTCAAGGCATGAACTCATTATCACTTAATGCAACTTACCATTATGCGTAAGTTACAAGGGAAATAGGATCTACAGTCAACTCTCGCCTTGTGGACACCCCACTATTACGGACTCCAAGCTACGTCCCGAGGGTGTCCGCTTTAACGAGAAGTTACTGTAATAGGCTGGCCACTTTAAAGGAAAAATTAAGACCACCCCTCCCCCCAATTCAACGATGGAAAAAATGGCGCGCTTTGGTTTTAGCGCGAATTCATCCTTGATTTGGGGAGATGGGGGGGGGGGGGGGATTTCGCTTTTTATTCCGTCCGAGATTTTAGATTCATAACCAGGATATGGGTTTTTGTTGGTGATTTTGAAAAAAAATATCCTGAAATCACACTTGTACAAAAAATTCGTGCACACGACCAATGCCGGGAAATAAATTCCTGCAAGGCACTACCTGATGGGCTGACACATACAACTTCATAAAAAAATATCATGCAACCACATGCCCCGACCCGAGAAAATAATTTATTGCGCCTATACTGTACCAAATCACCCAGCCCCCCTCAGAAGTTAAATGGTTCACCCCTTATCACCTCCGCATTCGATATATTAATTAAAATGAACCAATAAACTTCCAGATTTAAATTACTTGTGTAATTGGATTAAGTATCATTTTGCATCACATCTTGATGAATCAAAATACAAAACAACATTCCTTTGGGTATGTATGTCCTCAAATACTACTTCAACACCGAAAAAAGAAAACTAGCTAAATGAGGTCAGTCAGGTCCGTCTGTTTTCTGCAGGCTTTGTATCCGTTTGGGCAATTTCTGGAAGGCTTCGTTTATTTCGTTCTATTTATTTCTCCCGCTCGTTCTCGCCAGCTTCTCGCTCGCACGCGAGCTTCGCGTATCCGAAAAAAACATTGTCATTTGATGTATGCTGACCCATTTAGTGCAAATGAGTGCTAAGCTATTCCAATTTCAACTCCGTGTTAGGATTTCATGCACCACTTTTTTAGCGGCTAGACAGTTTGTTAGTTTAGTTAAACCATTTGTGACGCCCCAAATAGACCACAATGCAAATGAGTGATTAAAGTTGTGAGATGTTAGCATGATAGCCGGCTCTGAGGTCAACCATTTATTAAATGCTTGCGCATAAAATGAAAAGGGGTTCTCCTACAAGTGTGAGAGGTCGTGAGATACTGGGGGAACCGTTTGATCAATGTGCAATTTTTGTTCGTGATCTCTTCATTGTCCTATTCCTTCAAATGCTTCAGTTTACTTTTCTAAGGTTGATTATATTACTACTTTGCTATGTAAACAAATGTCGGAGTTTCTTTTATAACGTGTGGGAGCATTTGTGGTAAATGAAATCGGGATAACTGTAACTGTTAGCCTGTTGGGCCCATAAGCAATTGACTTTGTTTTTTTTTTTAGGCAAGACTATTGCTATTGTTGCTGCGGTGGCATGTTTTGCTCTACTGGTTTTTGTTGCTGTAGTCATAGCTTGTTACATGTACAAGAAAAGAAGGAAATGTAAGAGGAAGGGCCCTGAGGGTGAGTGTTGCACATTTTAGCCTCTTGTTATGGGCAGGAATATTTTACCTCTTTTGAAAGTCCCATTTCTGTTTTGATAAAACCTCTGTTTTCTAATGTGTGCTCTGATTGGCCTAGGAATCGCGTTGATATAAATAAGTGTGCCATACAATCTCTATTTAGCCCTCCCTCTCTATTAAGCCCCCCTCCCTAATAAGCGCCCCCCCCCCCCCCCTCTTGGGGCCTGAAATTAAATAAGCCCCGGGGGCTTGATATAGCTTTTATGGTAGTTCAATAGGCTTACTCCTACCAATCTCCTGTCACTCAATTGTCTCTGATACTAACTGAAAAGAGTCTTTCTCTTGTATTAATTTTGGTTTTGTTTTGTCATACACATTTTGCTCAGAAGTCCACAATAATGACCCTCAAGGAACACTGTAAGTGTTTTGTCTTCTGTAATGTAAATATCACAATAATTATTATGCTTGCTGCATAAATACAAGACTACTGCTACATTCAATTAAGATCATGCCAAGGTTTTGTTCGTGTTGCTTTGTGTGTGCACTTGTTCAAATATTAGTAGATAAAGCTCGGTTTTGCCTCAACTGTCCTATGATGTGTCATGTGACGCCTAGCTTATGAATCGTTTGAAACTCAGTACATGTAAGGTAGCATATATACGTTATTGTATTGTAAAGTGAGTGAGCGAGGCGCGGTAGTTGTTAAGAGCTGTTGTCAGTAACTTTTAAGAATCCGGCGACAGAAGCAAAACAATTTGTTTTTATTTGCCCCAAAAGACCCTTTCAGTAAACCATTTTCGAAAATAATATTCAAAAGTTCCAGCGAGTTTTTATTTTGGCGAAAAATAGGAAAGTTCGAAATCGGTGGAAATTATGCAAATCAGGCACGTTTAGACCGGTTATTCGGTGCATTTTCAAAACGCTCGTACCAGACAACGGTAACTTGTCTTGGATTCATTTTTACATAATTGGTTGTTCATCCCTTGGAGTAGCTTTCCAACTATATTTCATCTCCATCTAAACTTTCTTTCTTCTCTATCCACCCGCGTAAAGAATACAATATTTGCTATTCCGTTTGTAAGCTAAATTTTGCCATATTTCAGAAGACCATAACATCGGGAGTGTACGTATATCCAGGAAATAAAATAACTCTTTTGAACGGGCAACTCTTCTTGTTTTTCATGTAAAAATATTTACTTTGGCCCGTGAAAAGCGAGCGCGCTAGACGAAAATATATGGCGTGCACTTTGACAGAGTTCGCCATTTTCTTTCTTGCACTCCTATTCAAATCACACATACTATTTGGACAAAACTCAACGTTTTTGGTACCTACTCCTGTTTTAATTCATTTAAACATATACACTTTAACTAAAGCACTCCCTACCTTTATTTAAAAGTCACCAAACGACCATTTTACTTGAAGTTTTTGAGTTTATTTTTCGCGAGTTCTAAATAAACAAATCGCTTACATGAACAATGGGCGATGAAAGATCCTTTCTTCTGTCGACGTATTTTGATCTGTTTTCGTAGCCTGAAATTGCTCTGTCGCCTATATTCTACGATTCCAATTTATCATACTGCCATAACTTTAGAGCAAATAAAGTATAAATGTTGCTGTAAATACGTGAACTTTATAAATGAAAGCCTTAATAGAAATAAATATTCGACAATTGCCGGCGCACGAAAATTACTCGCTTGTATCGTGAACGGCGTGCATACGGTGTGTAGCTTTTATAGATTTAAATCACCACTGTCGCTGGAATTAAAATAGCTTGATTTTGCAGTCCACCAGTTCAAATACATTTGCAAATCGAGCTTAGCTTTGATTTATGTTTGTGAAGATTGTTGAAGCTATAATACTGGCAGCTGGACTCATTCAATTAGAACTGATTAGAATAACTTTATAACCCGACTGAGAAATCTCGAGTCTAGATATAGAGAAATGTACTTACTCGTGTGCAGTCCATGTGTTTGAAGTAGATTATATCAGAAGACATCAGAGTCAGGCAAAACAATCCTGAGTGAGGGCCAGTTACAACCGTTTCCACGACGCAAGTAACGCATATTGCGTGACAAACTGTAATGCGATACACTAGCGCGGAAAAAAGGCCGGGAAAATAACTATACCGATACTTGCGCATGAAATGACAGTTTGTAGATTTTTTTGTAAAATGTAACAAATATATATATTTCAGATTATACTCGATAGACTAAAACGAACTTACGATAGTTTCATTTATGATTTATATACATGGCCGTATTGAAGTTGTGGCAACTATGATCCACCCTGTGCAAAGTTTTAACAGCACGCGCGGTGAGCTTTCGAAAGTAAAGTAGAACAAAGCTGAACAAGTAAAATAAAGCCTTGTCGGTCAAACCAAACGTCCTAATTAAAAGTCAACAAACCACATTTCGCATCGCGTAATCTTCCTTTTAAGTAACCGACTTCGCGCTTTATTACTCTGCTAGTGGATGCCTCTTCTCTTCATCGCGTGACATTCGCCCGCGCACCGGATAAACTCGTCCACTTGACTATTCTGAAAAACGAAAACAAATCAAAACACGTCGACAGAAGAAAAGATCTTTCATCGCCCATTGTTCATGTAAGCGATTTGTTTATTTAGAACTCGCGAAAAATAAACTCAAAAACTTCAAGTAAAATGGTCGTTTGGTGACTTTTAAATAAAGGTAGGGAGTGCTTTAGTTAAAGTGTATATGTTTAAATTAATTAAAACAGGAGAAGATACCAAAAACGTTGAGTTTTGTCCAAATAGTATGTGTGATTTGAATAAGAGTGCAAGCGCGCTCGCTTTTCCCGGGCCAAAGTAAATATTTTACATGAAAAACAAGAAGAGTTGCCCGTTCAAAAGAGTTATTTTATTTCCTGGATATACGTATACCCCCGATGTTATGGTCTTCTGAAATATGGCAAAATTTAGCGTACAAACGGAATAGCAAATATTGTATTATTTACGCGGGTGGATAGAGAGGAAAGAAAGTTTAGATGGATATGAAATATAGTTGGAAAGCTACCCCAAGGGATAAACAACAAATTATGTAAAAATGAATCCAAGACAAGTTACCGTTGTCTTGTACGAGCGTTTTGAAAATGCACCGAATAACCGGTCTAAACGTGCCTGATTTGCATAATTTCCACCGATTTCGAACTTTTCTATTTTTCGCCAAAATAAAAACTCGCTGGAACTTTTGAATATTATTTTCGAAAACGGTTTACTAAAATGGGTCTTTTCGGGCAAATTAAAAAAAAAATTGTTTTGCTTCTGTCGCCGGATTCTTAAAAGTTACTGACAACTGCTCTTAACGTGTTGGACTCCAGATCGAGTAGTCTGGGTTTGAGCCCTGGTCACGGGGTCATTGTGTTATGTCCTTGGGTAAGACAGTACCAATCAGGAGTAAATGAGTAGCAGTAAATTGTCAGGGAAGCCTGACAAAATGCTGGGGGTTATCTGCGATGGGACCAGCATCTCATCCAGGGGAGTCGCGATTCTCTTGCTACGGAAATTGTAGTTAAGCACCAGCCTGATACGTCACTAGGCCTGTAGACAGGCTTTAACCTTATAATAAAGTGGGTGAATTAATTGTTGTAGGGAAAACGACCAAGACGTTTTCGCAAGCTCAGCCGGTAAGAAAAACATGTTTTGTTTATAGGATCATATAATATGGTAAAGGCGAGTTATATACCAAAATAATATTAATTTATCATGCAATTTTCCCCAGTGTTCCATAAGAAAACCTTGGAATAACCATCAAATATTTACTACAACTTAATAAAGTTAAACTTTAATAGTTCGAGAGATGAGATTTATTTATTACAGTTTCTTGAAAACTTTCACCTCTCATTGTAATAATAATAAAATCGCTCCTTTTCGGGATTGTTCCGAGGTTAAACTATTAAACGTTCTATGTTTCGGGCAGTTTCAACGTCCTTCACCAATATGGCGGTTCGATGTTATTGTTTTGTAACCACGTTTTGAGACACATCGTGATAGTTACGTGAACGTCAAGTCTTATTGTAAAATTGCGCGGGAAAATATACTTCAAGACACATCACGATAGTTACACGAATGCAATACATCACGGCACATGCGTGGAGAAACATGACTCTTCTCTTGATTACTTCTGCTAAACTCCCATTCTCTCTCACTGCCACTTCAAGTTTGGTCCCGCTAAATGTAAATCCATTTCCATGTTCCTTATAGAGACCCTAGCCTGGAGAACTTCAGTATGCTGAACTTGGTGAATTCTCAAAAGGACAACGCATTGCAAATACTTCCACCTCCCCCGCTAATGAAACACAGTATGCGGATATAAATCAGATGATATAAATTTCACCAAGAAAGGACCTTCAGTGGTGAGACGTTGGTAAGCCAAAGGCAGGCAAACTAATTATACATGTAAAAATATGTTTTATAATTAATTACGGGGACTTCAATTGCAGTCAAAACGTCTGAAGTGTTCTGCTTAAGTAATTAGAACAACTTTCATAAATCCAGAGCGGTTTCAATTTTTTCTTTCATTTTTCGGTTAAGGTGTCTACTAATGATTTCAGTGTTGAACGGCAGATGCTGACATAAAACTTTTGTCATAATTTTAAACTTTAATCTTTCTCTAGTACAGCTGTAACAATTGATTTTCTGTAAGATTATTTATGGTGGTACACCAGTTGCTCAAAGTCGAAAGGTATCGTCACTCCAAAACCCGATCGAGCCACCTTAAGAGATATCGCCCCCAGGTTGATTTGCATAAAATGATTATTTAACCAGTAGAGATTGCATAATTATACATTCAGCTCTGGAGTTATCAAAGTTTTATCCTCTTTTGTAGGCAATATTTTTGTAGCGTTTTGCTTTTAGTTACCGCCCCCAGGTTAGCTTAGTTCTTAGAGCTCTGAACGTCTAAGCGAACTAAGATCTTTTTTGTAGTTAAAAATAGAAAAGTAGGTAATAAGAAATCATTTTTTTCGTAAGTAATGTAAACGTTCATGGAAAAAAATATTTTGCAGTCTTAGTAAAAACGTTCCTAGCCGCTGCTACTTCTTGGAGGGAAGGCGGTTTGTTGTAGAGACCACAGGCAGCCCAGGCTCTGTATGCGAATATTAAATATTCAATGTTGATGTTCATGGCGGCGATTTGAATATTTAGAGCAAATGTATGAGAAACTCACGAAATACATTCTAAATGCTATCTTTTTGAAGGAAACTAACTAAAACTGACTTACATTGTGCAAGTGTTTTGTTATTTTGATGTTTGGGTGTTCCTGGTGCCAGTTTAAAGCCATTTAGACGAGTTTTGCTTTTTCAGTTGACCGTCCATTATGAATAATTTAAAGGCCAGCGACAATTATGTGAGAACGGATCCAATGGTCCGCACTCGAAGCTCAATAAATTCCACAAAAATGCTCCAGTCTCCTCAAAATTACCTTCATTGCAGACGTCCATGCTCTTAGCTTCTGTTCGCTACCCCCAGGGTTCCAAGGTTGACTTTAATTGCTCGAGAAACGCTCGTGTTCGAGCTGTTGTCTTTAATATTTTCTTTCGCGTTGTGCGTGTCCCCGACATCTGAGACATCTCAATTAAAATTCAGCGTCATCGTGACCAAATTTACCTCGACCGTGGAGAGGCATGGTGCAATTGTTTACTTGCAAAAAAAGACACCATGGGATGGTCCCTTCGGTCGATTTGACCGGAAACGGAACGAAAACAATCGGATACAACGTCGATTAAAAATTTTTTTTTTTTACTTTAGAATCTCGCGCTGACTCTCTAGTTTCATTCAGGTTTTTTTTCGGTGTCAGAACTATCCTCAGTCAGGAGCTCCTGCCTCAGTTGAACAATTTAAAGGCAGCGTTTAAATACAAAAATACAAAAATACAAAATTCCTCGTTGCGGTTAGATTGTGCCCACTTTTAGCAAAACTCAAGACTGATTTCAGCTTGTTTTGGAGAAAGCGGGTTTATGCTCGTGATTATAAACCCTACATAAAATCTCTTTCAACACGTTTTTACAACGTAAGTTGTAAATTAATAACCGCTATAAACATAGACGACGCTTTAATCGGTCGATTTCAAATGGCATAAAAAAAAGCACGCCGTTTAATAGCTCCGCACGTGCAGTTTTATGCAAAACAACTGACGTGAAACATCCAGACCAAACTCTGGGTTTTTCGGAGAATGTGAACCGCAACGAGGAATTTTTGAAGTTTCACTGTGTATTTGAACGCTGCCTTTAAATTGTTCAACTGAAGATAGTTCTGACAACGAAAAAAAAAATGAAACTAGAGAGTCGCGAGATTCTAAAGTAAAAAAAACCGACCGAAGGGACCATCCCATGGTGTCTTTTTTTTGCAAGTAAACAATTGCACCATGCCTCTCCACGGTCGAGGTAAATTTGGTCACGATGACGCTGAATTTTAATTGAGATGTCTCAGATGTCGGGGACACGCACAACGCGAAAGAAAATATTAAAGACAACAGCTCGAACACGAGCGTTTCTCGAGCAATTAAAGTCAACCTTGGAACCCTGGGGGTAGCGAACAGAAGCTAAGAGCATGGACGTCTGCAATGAAGGTAATTTTGAGGAGACTGGAGCATTTTTGTGGAATTTATTGAGCTTCGAGTGCGGACCATTGGATCCGTTCACACATAATTGTCGCCGGCCTTTAAATTATTCATAATGGACGGTCAACTGAAAAAGCAAAACTCGTCTAAATGGCTTTAAACTGGCACCAGGAACACCCAAACATCAAAATAACAAAACACTTGCACAATGTAAGTCAGTTTTAGTTAGTTTCCTTCAAAAAGATAGCATTTAGAATGTATTTCGTGAGTTTCTCATACATTTGCTATAAATATTCAAATCGCCGCCATGAACATCAACATTGAATATTTAATATTCGCATACAGAGCCTGGGCTGCCTGTGTAGAGACTAGCAAAGATGTTCTCTTGATTTTGATCAAGATTTAAATGTCATGTTGTGGTCAGGCCAGTGGTAATCAAGTTATTTTTACCTATTATATAAATTGGTCATGATTCAGTAAACGAATCTACATGTTTTTGTTGTTTCAGTTTAGAGTCAATAATAGACGTTGAAACCGCCCAATACAAAATTAACCAGTATGCGATTTAAGAATTTCATATACATGAAATGTAGGCTTTGTGGTAATTTTTCCGTATGTATAGAATGCTTACTTTAAATAATAAGTGTTGTCTTCAAAATACTCTAAAATGTTCATGATAATGATAATGCATTTATATAGGAGTGTTCACTGTTTATCAACATTACGTCACATTTGTTTTGTTATTCAAATTTGCCAACCATTAAACAAAAGAACTCTTTGTTTCAACAGCCAATAGTTCTCTGGTTGGCACATTAATAACAATAGGTGACGTAACGAGAAACATCGCTATAGCGCATTTTCTATAATTTTGTTTATTAAAATAGAGGAATAGTTAACGCGCCCGAGTGCATTGTTGAGTTATATAAGCACGCGGGAATTTTTAGGAACACGAGAGAAATGCTTAGAGAAGCACGAGGCGTAGCCGAGTGCTTCTCGCACTTCTCGAGTGTGCTTAAAAATTCCCAAGTGCTTATATATCTCAAAAATGCACGAGGGGCAAGTTTACCATTTTCCTATATAAAATTTTCATGAAATCGCGCGCGCTCAAACTTATGACGTAGGCAGAGTGGCATTATAACTCGATAAAGCACGCGTGTGGTGTGTGGCGCGTGCTTTATCGAGTTATAATGAACTCGAATTGACCAATCAGAGCGCGCGTTATATGACCAAAATTTTATAATGCGCTTTACAATGTTTTTAATTCAGGGGTGAGAATGGACGTTAGCATGTAAAGGCGCCTATAGCATCCGCTGTCGGTCCATTCATGATCTGACCCCGCCCACCTAACTCACCAATACATTTTATACAATATAATTTTTAAAGATGTTTGCACTTTTGTAGTTTTGTAGAGTATGAAGGTCCTTTTGGGTTTTTTTCTGTGTATATTTTACGGTGATGCACCGAACGTCTAAGCGAGAGTTGTGTTCTTACAGTTAACAGAAGGAAGGAGGAGTAGAAGAAATAAGTATCTTCATAAGTTCTGTAAGCATTATGCAGAACGTAAGTTTGCAGTTTTGGTGAAAACCGCGGTTTAGACTGAAAAGAGATATAAGTAAGATGTTATCTTCATATTTGTGGGTCCAGGTCAGATTATTTTAGATATACTAATTATTATAAATTAACAATGTTGTTAAAAGGCTCAAGGAATAATAGTTAACTACTAAGTGCCCAAGCTAAGATTGATATATACTGCCCGGTTTGTTTTGCTCTCAGTTAGTGGGACGAGTAAGAAAGCGAACGAGCGAACGCGATAATAAAATGCACAGAGATTTGTAGAAAATGTCCTCGTTTATTCCCTTCGCTCGTCCGCGTTTTCGTGTTTAATGCGTGTTGTCTTCAAGCTACAACAATGAGACTTAGAGGGTATATAGTACGTCTCAAAATGTTTCTATTGACGTATGCAACATAAGATGATGGCGTCACATGACGTAGAAATTGCGTCATATTTTTTCATCGGTCGCCATCTTGGATCCGCCATATTGGATTTCGTGATCTTTCCAGTACGTCAGAAAAGCACCAAAAATGACTCAAAAGTAACCAAAACCAATAAAAGAATGCTAAAATGATCTAAAAAGGTAAAAGTTTTTGCAAGGAAGTTATTTTTTCTTCCTTTTAAAAAAACAAACTTGGAAAAATATTTCTGTCAACGGATGGCTGCCATGGTAACAGCAAATTCGTGAACAATGACATGTCATACCAAATTGTTCCCAGATACATTTTGGGTAAAGTCTTAAAAGTTTGGCAGCTTTTACTCCAATATTAAAAAGTTATAAATGGTCAAAGTCCAGGCGGGCAGATTCCCACCTCTGGTCTGAATGTGATTGTTTCCACTTTTAGGCATTGTAGGCATAGTGAGTTTTTAACACCACCTCCTGGTTAGCTTAGCTGTTAGAGCGCCGAATGTCTTAAGTGGCAGGCAAGGTCTCACAGTTAAAATTAGATACCTAGCTTAGAACAAATTCGTAAGTAGTGTAAATATGATGGGGACATAATTTTGCAGTCTTTGTTAAAAATTCCTAACAGCCGCTAGAGGGTGTTGCTGTAGAGACTGCGAATATTTAATTTGATATTAAGTGCCATTTTGTGAGCAGGGGCCGGATTCACGAAACACTCCTAGTATTGTTTCCTAATAATAGCCTACTGTTGGGAAACAATACTTAGGATACTTCTTAGAAGGGCATCGTGAATCCGGCCCCAGGCCCCTGGTAATGATAACATAGTATCACGGGGATTTGACCTTTTTTGGTCAAAACTGTGCTACAATACCTTTACCTATTTACAAAATAATTCTAGAAACACCAAGAGAAAGAAATCAACCGAATTCGTGACAGAGCAACAAATCATGTTCTATTCTGGCGCATTTTGGAAACGAAAGTGCTAGAACTTGAAAAAAATTAGCCCAATTGTTGTCAAGTTGAAATCCATTTTGACCAGTCCATCTATGACCGGAGACACTCGTCCACAGTTTTAGTTCATTAGGGTGGTAATTTATAACAAAACTGACCATTATGTTTTGGTTTTCTGTTAATACAAAAACGTTTTTTTATGAAATGACACTAAATCCCCGTGATACTTCCCCCTTTAAGTTTCCTCTCAGTTGCGTCGAATGTAATTAAATCCGCAGAAATCTCGCTAGTATTACTTGATTTGCAAGGACACCATGGAAGCAGCGTGTTCTGCTTTGTTGTGTGTGTGTGTGTGTGTGTGTGTGTGTGTGTGTGGGTATTGCGCTGAATTGAAGCGATTTTTTGGTGACTTGAATTACATTCGACGCGACTTAAATGCGAAAGTGTATAAATTGTGCCAAATATAAATTGGCAATAAGTATACATGTTAATTTAGAGTCAATAGTCGTTAAAAACTCCAAATATAAAATTCGCCAGTACGCGATTTAAGAAATGAAATGTTTTTTTAGTGGTGTTTTTTTCCGTACGTTCGGAATGCTTACTTTTAAAAATAGTTTTAAACTATGATATCTTTTTTACTTAATAAGTGTTGTCTTCGAAACACTCTAAAACGTTATGTATAATGATTTTAAATGCAATTTTGTGCCTAGGCTAGTGAACACCAAATTAGTTTTGGATGCATTTTAAATTGAACAATTTGAATGAATACTGCGCGTGTGTTTTTGATACTTAATTCATTACTGCGCCTTTCAATAACACGCGAGCTCTGAAGTTCAAAATCCAACTTGCGATTGCGTTTTTCGCTGCCGTCAATCATAACTACGACAGCAAGCAAAGGACCTTGAAATAAAGATATGGATCGAAATCTACCAATCAGTCCACTACAGTCTACGGACGCTGAGCACTGTCAATCATTAGGGACCTTAACACATTGACTACTAAACCGGCCATAAGCGGCCAAGAAGAGACCACAGACTTGTACCACTTGTGACGTCATCACTTTTCACGCTAGAGGATGTCTTTGATAATCAACGGATAGAGTTGGAAAATGTCTAACAAAGCATGCCTAAACGAGCACGAAACGTTAAATTGATTGGACCAGAGATACACACAAAACAACTTGGATTTTTTCCTCCAAAATCACCAAAAACGCGACCTTCACTACCATTGACACTCTCTGTCAAAAAAATTCCCTTTTCCCAACGTTTAGGTTAAAACTTTTTCAACGTGAACAAAGGCGACTGAAAGGCCAACAGAACCACAAAATAAAATAAGAGAAAAAGGAGAGCAAGAACGGCAACAAAACTAAAAGGAAAAGAAAAGCCTAATAAGTCAGGTGTGTTTTTCAAACCCAAAAACTGTCGAAATTTTAATTTCTGCGCATGCCCAAGGAAAATATTGAATTCGTTGCTTCTACGTAGAAGGGGATGTTAGTTGCCGTGTTTTAAACTAAGTTTTAGACAGTTTGACATTAAACTGTTGAGATAATGGCCAGAAATAGGCATCCGAGATGTTAGATTTGCCGTTTTTTTTAAAAAGCCCAGTAGTCAATGGGTTAAGCAACCATGATGGCGTAGTCGGCGACGAGAATGTCGCACAACAATAGGTTTATTAAGTAGTACAATTGTTCTGCACGTGCGTTTTGCAAGTTTTGGTTCCTTTTTTGCCGTCCTCTGCAAAACAACAACGCAAATAACGGTATTACGGACAACGTGACAACTATGGACAACGTGAACACACGACGGTGAAGTTTCCCTTTCTCTATCTGGACTTGAACTCCGTCCTTACGAATTCAGCTCCTGGTGTTGGTAAAATCGCGAAATAGTTTATAGGAACGTGAATTTACTTTTTAAGTGACGTCTTCCATGGCGTCACCGTCGTGGTTGCTTTAGGTCCCTAATTAATAACAACGACAACCAACAGACCCTGAAAAAAAAAAAATTGAAATCTATCAATCACAGTCCACGCACGTGATCTTTTGAAACTCGTTGAAGTGAACTTCTGTTTCCTGAATTCGCATGTTATTGAAAGGCGCAGAAACAAAATTAAATAAAGAAACCAAAGTCATGTTGTGTATTGTTTAATATTTGCAGAATAAAACGGAGTTTTTACGATCATACTCAGGCTCCTTATTGTCAGTAACCTATTGTTAGTGTTGAAATTCGTCAAGTTCGTATCCACCTTTATGGAATAAACCTTTGGGCGCCTATTCATGGTTTTATTCTTTGAGAAGTTGAATATATTCTACGTTGTATTGCTACGTCAAGAAAATATTGTTGCTTCCCCACATTGGTTTCGATAACATTGTCAATTTTAAATGTATGTTTCATTTTTATGGCTGGTAGGTTGTAACTGCAAACTTGGGGTAGACCCCGCTGAGGCAGTTGTTGGTGGTGACACAGAGGATGATGGGCGCTTACTTGGGCGGGGAACAATGGGCCCAGAACCACGTGCTGCCTTTCGGGTAGATCGGCGAGTACGAGGCATTGTCCTATTGAGAAATATGTAAAAAACAAAACAAACAGCAGGCAAACCAAGACCCAACCAGATCATAATACCTTGTAGCGGCGTTAATAGCATTTGAACAACAACAAAATAATACTACAAGACAACAAACAACACTTAAACAGCAGGGTGGCATGGCAGACATAAAAACACAGTGTCAACGCAGAGTGCCCCCTATTATGCTGTACAAAATATACTGTGCCAGTATTGGCCAGTGATAACATGCCTGACTGTTGCTATGGAATTATCGTCATAGCTCCAAATACAGTATCGGCAAAAATTTATAATAAATGAAATAAATAAAAAAGAGGACATCCAATAGCCCTTTTCACGGTTAACTTGTGATATTTGCATAACAATACAGTTTAACATAGAAGCGAGGCAATTTCGGGCACAAGCAGTAAAACATGGTGTTTTTCTCGAGCACCTTAAACTCTTTTAGTATAAAAACAGTTTTAAAATGTAGAAGAACTACAATTCTTTTAGTTTACGTTGTTTTTAGAAAAAAATGTAATACAAGTTTTCTCTATTAATAAAGAGTAGATTCGATTAAGCAACAGAGAGATCGTCTTACGATCTTTATGGCAAAATGTAACTAAAAAATTTGTAGATTTCGTTCTTCTCCGTTTTAAAACTATTTTTACAGTTCGGGCTATACCCAGTTCTGGAGACCTGTTTTCCTGTGATGTGATTGGCTGAGACAAAACCAAAACAAAGCAAATTTGACCGCGAGAAACTGGGCACTAGTAAAATCTTGGATATATTTTCTTTTCGCGGCCATGTTGTAATGCGGCGGTCGTCGAGTGATCTAAAATTCACTCAAACAGTCGAAGATACCATTTATTTCTGGTGTTATTACAGAAATTCAACGAACATTCAATCAGCTTTTACGCACGCAGGTTGAATCGCGCGAATTTGTTGAAGATCAAACTCTCGCGCGGTGCTCTTGCGGCCGAGTGAAACAGGAGTGAAACGAATGCCCTGCCACCGGCCTGCTTGTTATTACTGTACTTTTGGCTTGATTTGGGCTTTGCATTTATAGTAGGTTCTCCTTGAAAAGCGAAGTAAATAAACCTGAAGGCTCAGAGGGCATGACAGACTTCGAGAGTCCCACTCATCTGTAATTTACTGCCAGATTTGAATGCCAAGTGCCCTCAGTCTTTTCAAAGTACTTCCATGCATTAGATATCTATTCAGTTGGAAAACCAATCTCATAGGTTATTGGTGTAATTTTTCGAATAGCAAATGTGTGTGCAAGCATTATCATCAAATCTGTAATAATTTAGCTATGTTTAATTTTCATGGCAAATCAAAACATCTCTCCCTGTTGTACAGTATACATGTACATGTATTATTGTCTGACCAATTTCGATGCCCTGCAGGTAATCCTTTTTCAGGTAAAATATTA
The DNA here is from genome assembly GCA_029204205.1 of Desmophyllum pertusum. Lineage (NCBI taxonomy): Eukaryota > Metazoa > Cnidaria > Anthozoa > Scleractinia > Caryophylliidae > Desmophyllum > Desmophyllum pertusum. The sequence continues at coordinate 10,937 of MU825431.1, read as the reverse complement.
GCTTGAGATCTGGCTCCTGAAGAAAATTTACGAGCGAAGCGAGCCGAGTCATGCTAGTAAAATATGAAAGCCTTAACCAACTAGCAGAAAAGGCAAGTTTGTGTAAATCATTGTGTTGGCTAGTAAACCATTTTTTTTTTTTTGCTGGAGTAAACAAGGGCCCTTGGATGGACCAGCTAAATTTTCAAGTTAGAACATGTTCATTCAATTTTTTTTTTGAGAAGCAATGATTGATTGTTTAGCTGGGGCTTAAGACAGCCAGCATTAACTCAAGTGGCCACCAAGCTACTCCAATACATCAAGGTGTCACAAATAAAAGTAACAGAACATAGCCATTAAAATAAAATTCAATTTATTTTTAACACAACTTGACCTTGTATCCCAACCAGTACAAATAGGATTAAGAATTTTAACATTAAATATGTGCATCTCAGGGAAAGCTTGTTTATTTACTCCTGTCGCAGTTTCTTTGTCGATTGAAGGACCTGGAACAAATAATATTACAGTTTTAATCAGTACCGATTTCAAATATGTTGTAGATGTTGTAGTATATTAATTTTATAAGTATGAGTAAGGAGAGAGAAAGGTGCCATTATTATTTTTGCTGAATTTGTTTTGCATCTCCATTTTCATTGGGTGGTAGCCTGAGATCAGACTCCGACAGGCTAATTGGGTGGCTGATACATGTATGCGAACTGATACTGTAAACTAGTATCCACACAGAGATAACAGCAGTCAGTTTATTAATTCCTTTGGAGATGCATAACTTTAGCTAGCATACAGTGTGGGAAAGCTGTGTGATTGCTGTGAGTACTATTTTGATTTTGGAGAGAAAATTAAATATACAGTTCCCTGGAACAAAAAAAATGGCAGGACTGCACCACCACCTGTTTGCCTATTTTTGCCACTTTGGTGAGGTATTCGCCATTAAACTGGCTTTAATATTGGCATCACCAGTGATACATCTGTTATAAAGTCACAGGGCAAAATTTTAAACCATGAGTGAATACCACCAAATTTATAAACTTGATAAATTAAAAAATTAATAATAATCTGTCAGCATTGGGTTAACCATGAAGCAACGCAAAACTCACAATACCTCCCAATCAAAATGTGGCATAATTTATGATAAATACAGTCAAAGCTCTTGTTGCAACCACTTGCATAAGCGACCAAGCTCTACATGTAGTTACAACCACTTTTGGGAACTTATGTACCAACTGGTCTTTTCCTTTGTTTTAAGCTCTCTTAAGCGACCACTTGTTGTGCTACACCTCAAGTTACGACCACATTTTCGAATTCCTGAGGTGGTCGCTTACGAGAGCCTTGACTGTAATTTGAAAATAAAAATTTAAAAACATGATAGTGTGTTGTTAATTAGACCAGGAACAAATAAATGCATGGAACATTTGCGCTGGAACATAAATCATAAGCCTTTCCTAGTGATAGAAATTAATAGTAGTATACATTATTTGTAGACTTTGTTTCTTGTGGGTCTGACAAGCCAAATGAATGCAATCAGCATGACCGTGTTTAAAGGAATTATGGGGAGCAGGGATGGCACAGCAGTGGTGAGAGCACTCGCCTCCCACCAATGCGACCCGGGTTCGAATCTCAGACCCGACATCATATCTTGGCCAAGGGTTTTTTGCCGGATACTACGATTTTCCTCCCTCCACAAAAACCAACATTTCAAAGTTCCAATTCGATCTGGAAAGAGTGGAAGAGAGGAGCCACTCTGTGGATTTTCACTGAAATTGCCATTATTTCTTTCTTTTTAATCGGTCAGTATAAAATGCAGACTGCAGACAGTGCAGATCATTGCAGACTGCAGACTGGGTATAAAATTCAGACTAGGTATAAAATGCAGACTGCAGATTGCAGACTGGGTATAAAATGCAGACTGATACCAAAACTGTCAATTTGTGTTATTCGCGATTTATTTTCAATTTTTAACTTACCGGAGTCATGCAATTGCCTTCTGAGTTGAAAACTGTCACTTTGTCTTTAAATATGGGATATATTTTCAATGTTTAACTTTTATTAAATACGTTTCACAGCTTACCGTAATAAGTTCAAAAGTCTATAAAAATAACGACAACAAGATGGATTACTAGCACATGGTCAACAAACTGAAAGGCACTTTGAGTAGCCCTTCGCAACAGTGTCACGCAAGTGCTTTTTCGAGATTGATGCCGCGAAAATACCAAAACGTTCCGCCATTTTTTTTCCCGAGACAAACAAAATTGAACTTCGCGGCATTTCCAAAATAAGGTAGAGAGGGTATATTGCCTCTGAGACCATGAGCAGGGAACCAATCAAATTGCTCAAAAATGCATTATCCTATGGTTAGTATATTATAACAAACAATATCCATGATATCGCAAATACAATTTAAATGTACTTTTTTCTTACAGGTGGAGTTATGCGAGTTCTCCTTTATGAGATTTTGAACGTATTTATTCTTGTAATCGACTTACTTAGTACTGTGATTAATTTAGGGTTTTTTAGTAATTCTCTTTGTATTTTATTCATATTTTAAAATTTGACATTTATTATTATTTTTATTGTAATTCATTTATGTTTTGTTTTTTCAAGTACTGTAGAGTTTTTTTCTAATCATTCTATATGTAGTAAACCAACATGAACTTGCGGGTTACCAAGTGTAAAGTGTTTGTGTTTAAGATAGTTAACGCAAAAAACGTTTAGGAAAATTTGTTGCAGCAATGATAGAACCCTAGGCAGTGAGGACTGTTAGTGTTTGAGTTTTCGCTTTGGAATCCACTCCTCTAATTCAATGATTCAAGTACTTTCTGTTATAGATTATTCACCGAGATCTTGCAGCTCGCAATGTGTTGGTCGGTGAAAGAGAGACGTGCAAAGTAACTGACTTTGGAATGGCCAGAGATGTTCAAACAGGACAACATTTACGAACGAAAATCAAAGGTACCAAAAGTAGTATAGGATATGGGGGTACCGGCGCATTTTGCTCCATTTTTGGCCGTTTCAAGGCCCGCAGACCCCGGTTTCAAACCCTAAAATCCATTTGACATACATATATCGCTACGTTTACCTGTATTTACGCCTTTAAACAGAGTATGAGCATTATTGCCGTTTCGTGGCTCTTAGAGGTGATTTCACTCATGGGGCTACCAGCGCAGAATTTCAGATTTGTGATTCTATATGTTCTTTAAAACAAATGGTGCGTTTATTTCAGTGCGTGATTAATCCCTTAAAATAATTACATTATAAGGGATCCAAAAAAATTATGGGTTTAAGGAAAGAATTATGGGTTTAAGGAAATAATTATAGGTTTAAGGAAAGAGTAATGGGTTTAATTGATTTTATGATGTCCGTATGCGTAGCTTGTTATGCCATTTTCATGAATGTACCGTTTATCATCAAAACAACTGAGTGATATCTTGTTGATTTCATAGCTTGCAAGTTGATGATTCTGACTTCTTATTGTTTTCATCTTATGATGCATCTGCTTATTTTCAAATAGTGTATTTTTATAGTCGGTATGTGTGATGTACTGCTTGATGACATTCTTCTTAATTCCTTTAGCAGTCTTACCACCTTTATTGTTTTCTTTTATATATGAATACATTTTTGATCGCAATCCAACAAATTCAACTATAGGCACACCAGCAGCTTCATCTTTAAATTTACCAATTACTTTCTTATTTGTCTTATCATAGAATTTAGAATTTTGAGGATAGTCGCTGTTATCGAATTTCTCTTTGTCATTCCAAAAGTCTTTATACACATCTTCAGCTTCAATGTCATAAGTTAGAGAGTCTGTATCAGTGAATAGTAGTCTTGCTTTGTCACCGTATTTGGTTTTGATGTAGTTATAGTGGAAATCATACATAAGCGTTTTGCTGAGGTCTAGGATACACATACCCACATAAGCCGGCCGGTTAAGGGTTAGTGTTTCTTTGATCTTATGTACTGCTACCAGATTTTCGTTGAATATTTTTGATGATACAAAGGTTGGTTTAGCGGTTAATTTTAATAATTTCTTTTTATAAGTTACAAGTCTCACATCAACTCGCTTACGAATATTCTCCATTGTCTTACCGAAGACACTGTTATTCATAAGTTTGAAGAAATCTTTTTCGAACACATTTTTGGCATTGGTACGTTTGACCGTGTTGAAATCGATGTACTGCTTCAACCAAGGTGATTGATCAAACTGAAGCACTCTATGAACTTTTGTCACTTTCAAACCGAGGTCTTTGTATAACTGGAGGTTTCTATAATGCAGAACATATTTCTCTTTGTTATTCAGAGTTGGTATCAATTTTTGAACAAGACCGGTTGACATATTATACTTCTGCTGTATCTCTCTGCAATATTTCGATAGCATGTCTTTTGTAACCCTTACCTTCTCTGGAGCACATGGATAGTCGTTATGTAGATCATGCAGTTCTTCCGGATATTCAAGATCAACCTCAAGAATCAATCCTTTTGTGCTATCTTCGATGTATTTTGACAGATCCAGCTTATCGATCTGCTTTTCTGTCATCCATTTAAATCCTCCGGTTGGAAGGTATTGCGACATAGCCCAACCATACAAATTATTAGCATCAAGATACATGAGGTACTTTGAGGGCGCCATCTCATCGTATGTTTTCATGTATTTATTATTGGCTTTACCGTATCGATTAGCGATGTATGATGTACCACCTCTCATGCCTTTCTCAATGAATTGAAACATATCAATATCTGTTATAAGTTCTAATTTAATATCTGTCATCTTTAACATAGCATCCCAAGACAAACCTGGACTGGTAAAATAATGACATGGATCTAGTTTATAGTATAGCATACAAGTTTTCCTGAAGTTTTCAAAGACATCAGCTAATAGAAGAACATCACTTTTAAGGTAGATATTGTGATATCCTCCCATCGATTTTATGTTGAAAGTGTCCCATACAGTTTGAGCATGTTGATAGTCTTCATTCGAAATATGCTCATTACTGAGAATGCTGTAGAAGTCGTCTTTTGTTGGTAGTTCTGTTTTATTAAAAAACTGTCCATGAAGTCGTACGGATATGTACCTTTTCGTTTCATTAATTCAAGTTTTTCGTCTTTGAATACCTGTGATGTATATTTGAAGGCTTCTGTTGGAAGGTTGTTTGCTAAGTTACTCAATCCTTGTGACATAAATTGGAAACTGTCAATGAATGTCAGATGATTACCTAACATGAAAGCCATGTATTTTTCTATGTTATTCGGTATCGCATTTATATTCATCTGTTTTACTTCTCCTTTCTTATTCTTATATGTGTTTTTCTTCACAATTTCACCAATCTGTTTGCATTATAAAATGGCTGTCATAACCTCTTAGATTGTGGAATATAACAGGAATTTTAATATCTTCAGGTTTAATTTTGAGTTTTAAATTGCATTCTTGATGAGCTGATCCTCTGTATTTTCCAGTAATGTGACAATGGTCTCTGACTTGTATGTCTTTATCCGTGTATTTCTTGTTACAGATATGACATTCTTTAGCCTGTTCAAAGCATAGTTCATGTTCATCAGTCATTTTTAATGGTTTGTTAAAGTTATTTCTCATAACCTTCTTACAGTAGTTCACCTCATATAGCATTTTTTCCATGAATTTATAAACAGCATTTTCACCTCGATAGATCGCCACAGGTTTGCTGTATTTATCATCGTAGCAACACACGACTTTATATCCGTATCCACAATCGGTATGCTTTTGGTAAGCCTCAGTGTATGATGAATCATCATTAGGTTGGCAACCTTGTACTTTCTCAGTGATAGCTTCGAAATCTGCATATATTACAAAGGGTACAGCTAGTTGTTTGTGATGATTTTTGAATACAACCATCTCACCCTTTTCAGGCATTTTAATAGCTTGCTTACCATTAAGAGAGGCTGTCACTAACAATCAGACATATCGCGGCAAGGGTGGAAAAATTCGATTTCTCTCTTATTTTAACGTTTGATAGGCTAGGGTATAACAAAAATCACTGGATACTTCTTTTGGCAAAATATCCTTTTATTTGAAAGAAAAGTGCAAATAACCAAATTCCGTTGAAAATCACCATTTGAGGCGTCAAATTATTGCACGAGTTGGGTTACCCTCGCAAGCAAAAACGAATGATTCTACGTTCTTTAAAACACTGAAAACGTTTTGTGCAATGTCTAACTATTTGCCACAACGATTTTGGGAAATATTCCGTTGTTTTTTCCATACAAAATAATTTAATTACGAAGGCATAGATTTCACTCACGGTAAAAGTACCTCGTGAATAAAATATATTTTCACCATGTGCTAAACCTTCAAATGGATTAAGCTTCTGGCGGTTGAATTACAAAAGGGTGGCCTCGAGATTGCTGCAAAAATTTATTTGGGGTAACGGTTGAGAGCGGCGCGAGATCATTTCAAAGTCCGTTGAAAATCCGGTTATTTGACCTTTAGCGGTCAAGCTTGTGCGGGTCACGCATACAATTTCGTCCGCCGTGTCATATGTTTTAACCCATATGAGATTGAAATAACCACATATCAAAACATTGCGAAATATTCTTACCTTATTTGCTGTAGAAGACAGTTCCACTGTTCATTTTAGTGTGATTATCTTGTCGTTCGTCGTATATTAGTTCTGTTTATAACGTCCGATGAACACCGCCAACTGTCAACATTCGAAAACAGTCGAACGCAACACCAATCTTTGTAAACATTCGACACATTTCATCATCACGGCATCTTGTTCAACGGTTTAGTCATTTGTTGAATGTTCCTCGGTTTTTAGTGCACTAAAACTAAAAGATAAGATCACACTGGAAAGGATAGGACCACAAACATGTCGGCGCTTTTACAGCTGTTTATACCTGGGTCGTCACGCAACGCTATTTTCATCGGCATTTCAGTGGGTGGGGGAGGGGCGAGGGCGGCGGCAGGGCGAAAAAGGCTGATAACACTTTCAACTGAAATACCAGGAGCCCATTACCAGGAGCCGCTCTGCTGACAATACACATGATTATGATCCAACTTCAGTAGTACGTTTTAGCACTGTCATCCTACTTTGCTGCAATTTTCTTCTGTTCTGGACGGATGGAAGGGTCTTATAACAGGATACCGTGTGGCACCAGGAGCCATAATCAGGGACCTGGCTCCAGCTCCTGGTGGCACTAAATTTTTGCGAATTCTAATTTGTTCTATTTTATTCCGGATCAGCCCAAAAAGGTTGTCCCAAAAACGTATTCCTGCAAAAACCTTCTTCCGCAAAAATTAACTCCAGTTTGAAATTATAAATATTAGACATCTTCCGTCAACTGGTGCCGCGTTCTTATCGCTGCTTCGACCATTATTGTCTCTGGCTTTCAGTCAGTCGAGTTCTTCATGTACTGGATGATTTCAACGCCCAACCCATTTGTAACACTGAACAAGCAGGAATCTACAGAAAGGCCTGGCCTGATGTGTTCCAGAATCTTCTACAAGATTTTCAACAATGGCAACACCTTGTTCTAACTTTGTAGCACATAGACTGGGACAAATTCTTAGAAAGGCTGCTATTTAAAATTCTGTTGCAAACTTGAGGAAAAGTTGGTAAATACACTTTTTGCCAACGAGAGAGCCGAGCGAAAACGCGAGTCTCTCGAGGCGGCAGGTATAACGCCGTGCGTAGTTTGAAGATCTTAGCAGAAAAAATCTCATTAGCCTATGAATAGGCTCCGCGGTGGGGATGGGGTGGAAGGAAAACTGCGAGCGAAAGCGAGCCCCGAGCGAAAGCGAGCCCCGAGCGTAAGTGAGCCCCGAGCGAGCCGCAGCTAATTCATATAGGCTAAAATCTCATGTCCAACTGTGAAATGTGCCGTAAGTGATTTTCGGTATGTAAGTGAGATTTTTTTGACCATATATGGTTGTGGTTAATTTTTAATTGTGACGTCTTACGCCCTCAACTTCAGACATACCGAATCTTCGCAGACTGACCTATGACGTATGACAGGAGCATATCACTCCGGAGGAGTGCTGATTAATGACAACGGCATAGTTACACCTTTGGCTATTTTTAGAATCCGTCCTCCCGCGATAAGATTTCCGTGTATATCCGCGGACGATAGCGAGAATTCGTAGTAACGACATTCCGCCGTTCTAGTTCTTATTCCACGTTCTTCTCGTCCATTCCTGGTTTATTTTTAATCTGAAACATGAATGACAACCTCGTCCCCGTGCTCGCAACGGGTGATTTTCGTGGCAAAAGTAATTCTAAAAATAGCTCAAGGTGTAACTACGCCGTGTCATATAGGCCCAATAAAGGAGATGGAGGCTCCAGGGTGATATGCTCCTGCCTATGAATAGCCTTGTTGGATTTTTAAGGACTGGACTGGACTACATTACTTATAGACAAGATAGAACAACATGGACGTTTGCTCAATGTATTCGGATTTCAATACCAATGGCATCAGGTTTAAAGTTATGAAATTAACCGAGGAGACTTATAAAGAAATCATTAATTAATTGATTCGGAATATTGCAACATTCTCAATTCATTTCATCCTTTACATACAAACCTTATCAACAAAAATTACTATTTCGCTCGTTGGCACTTAGCGATAGGTACAACTAGTTTAGATGAAAATTATGTACTGAAAATGAAAACATTGTTTACCAAGCTGGATTTTGAAATCTGGCTCAAATATGGGACATGGAAACAAGGCTAAACTGTTTTCCTCTTTTTAAACGAGTACGTTCGCATATGGCGCATCTTTAAAAAAAGTTCGCCGCTCGCAATCCGTCTTAATCTTCACCATCGTTAACCATCCTTGTTCCTGTTTGGTTTATTATTACCTCTTTGGTGTTTCTCTACCTTAGTAAACTATTATTTTGAGGCTTTCTTTAATCTGAAGGTGATGTTGCACTTCGCAAAAATGACTTAAAATATCGTAACATAGCTCCTTTAACCAGTTTGGAATCGAAATATTTTGATTCCCAATTCAGCTAACTATAATATTTTTATTCTCAACAATGCAAATTAAATTGATGGTGAGTGCTTTACTTAGACACGTCACATCGAAACAATTTTCATCCACTACTGTACGTCCACTAACTCGAATTCCGGAAATTATTTTGATGGACTAGAGAGATAGTTGTCGACAACTATTCAGTTATCGATCATAAAAAGTAGTCGATAACAGAAAAGCCAGTGTGTGCAGCTAGTTATCGATAACTAAGGGGCTTAGTTATCGATAACTAGCTTCGCACACTGTCTTTTTTGTTATCGACTACTTTTTATGATCGACAACTAGATAGTTGTTGACAACTATCTCTACTAATCTCTCTTGCGTTGTGATTCTATGGATGGAGAACTTGCAAACAACTGTGCAAACAACTGCTATGCGCAGGGAATTTGCACTGCAGAAATTGAGTCATGCAAAAAATATCTGAAGGTAATTTGGGCCTCCACAGACTAGGCCAACTGTTATCTATAACTATTTAGTTGTCGATAATAAAAAGTTGTCGATAACAAAAAAGCCAGTGTGCCAAGCTAGTTATTTTTGCGGAAGAGGGTTTTTGCGGGAATACATTTTTGGGACAACCTTTTTGGGCGGATCCGGAATAAAATAGCAAAAATTAGAATCTGCAAAAGTTTAGCATGTTTAGTGCCACCTGGAGCCAGGTCCTTGATTATGGCTCCTGGTGCCACACGGTATCCTGTTATAAGACCCCTCCATCCGTCCAGAACAGAAGAAAATTGCAGCAAATTGCAGAAGAAAATTGCAGCAAAGTAGCATGACGGTACTAAAACGTGCTACTGAAGTTGGATCATAATCATGTGTATTGTCAGCAGAGCGGCTCCTGGTAATTGGCTCCTGGTATTTCAGTTGAAAGTGTTTTCAGCCTTTTTCGCCCTGCTGCCGCCCTCGCCCATCCCCCACCCGCTGAAATGCTGATGAAAATAGCGTTGCGTGACGACCCATGTATAAACAGCTGCAAAGCGCCGACATGTTTTGTGGTCCTATCCTTTCCAGTGTGGATCTTATCTTTTAGTTTTAGTGCACTAAAAACCGAGGAACATTCAACAAATGACTAAACCGTTGAACAAGATGCCGTGATGATGAAATGTGTCGAATGTTTACAAAGATTGGTGTTGCGTTCGACTGTTTTCGAATGTTGACAGTTGGCGGTGTTCATCGGACGTTATAAACAGAACTAATATACGACGAACGACAAGATAATCGCACTAAAATGAACAGTGGAACTGTCTTCTACAGCAAATAAGGTAAGAATATTTTCGCAATGTTTTTGATATGTGGTTATTTCCATCTCATATGGGTTAAAACATGTGACACGGCGGACGAAATTGTATGCGTGACCCGCACAAGCTTGACCGCTAAGGTCAAATAACTGGATTTTCAACGGACTTTGAAATGATCTCGCGCCGCTCTCAACCGTTACCCCAAATAAATTTTTGCAGCTAATCTCGAGGCCACCCTTTTGAAATTCAACCGCCAGAAGCTTAATCTATTTGAAGGTTTAGCACATGATAAAAATGTATTTTATTCACAAAGTACTTTTACCGTGAGTGAAATATATGCCTTCGTAATTAAATTATTTTGTATGGAAAGAACAACGGAATATTTCCCAAAATCGTTGTGGCAAATATTTAGACATTGCACAAAACGTTTTTTCAGTGTTTTAAAGAACGTTTAATCATTCGTTTTTGCTTGCGAGGATAACAAACTCGTGCAATAATTTGACGCCTCAAATGGTGATTTCAACGGAATTTGGTTATTTGCACTTTTCTTTCAAATAAAAGGATATTTTTGCCAAAAAAAGTATACAGTGATTTTTGTTACACCCCAGTCCTATCAAACATTAAAATAAGAGAGAAATCGAATTTTCCACCCTTGCCGCGAAATTAAAATTTTGTCTGGTTATTAGTGACAGGCTCTCTTAA